>CM073578.1:97571862-98145960 GCA_037074715.1 Magnolia kwangsiensis
TCAAGAACTCCATTACATTTCCACTATGATCAAATACTTTACAAGTACAATGAACATAAAGGGAAATACAATGGTAAGGAATAAAAACTCTAAAATGATCTGCAAGTGCTCCTGTCTTAGCGTTGCTGTGCCCCAATGTCACCTGCACGCAACGGTCGTGCATAAGCTTATTGAAAGCTTAGAGGGTGGTGAAAGTATGTGCGCAAGGTAGTAATATGATCATGCAATATGAGAGTAATGCGGAATATGCAGATGGATCTATAATATCATGAGCCGTACCAAGGCTATGCGATGCAAGTCAAGCATACAATCCTCATCTAAGTCCACATGTCAATACAACTCAACTCTGAGATGTCACCGGGGTCTAGTACACTCTAAACCAGATCGTCGCCATATCGCCATCAATAAGGTAAGTGGAAGAGACCTCACTATCCGTCTGCCAATATCAGGCTCGACTCGTCGATAGCGGACCCATTCCTCGAGATGGTCAAACTCAGCCTAGTTTTATCCCCTACACTCGAGCGGGTAAGGCCGCACCCCCTTCCAACCGAACATGACACAGTGGGGAGCGCAGCCATCTGGTAATCGGCACTCAACGCTCATTTACCCACTCGATCTAGACGTTAGAGCAACCTCTTGGTACCATAAGGGTTTAGGAACTTTCACCCAGGGATATCTATAGCACCCCATGTAGAACGAGATTTTTGGTATCCAATCCTGCCAACCACGATTTGTCTGTGGAGGCTACGGCCCCGATGTCGCTAGGGCGTACAGTAACCATATCACACAATGCGAGATGCATGAATCATACTATCCAATCATGCAGCACATCCTTGCACGTAACGTGCGCTCATATAAGGCAACACCGTTTAATCGAGAGCCCATAAACAACCTGTCCAAAGGCATATGCTATGATCAGTCACCTCTCATATCAAGCAAACATATGGTGCGTATGATCATGAGTCATGGAACTATACTAAACATGTAATAAAGTAATGAGATATCCTTACAACGCAGATGGGCCTAGACGGCCTATAGATAACAAGTACGGTCCTAATAATGGGCCCTAAGGAGAGTCGTAATGTGGACATCCAACCAGCATTACACTCGCAATGTGGACGTCAAACCAACATTGCTCCCAAGGCACGATTGTCGTAAACATCGTTACATAATCGGTATTGGGGTCACACATTGCAATGGACCTTAGGTACTTCCCATTGGGGCTTAAAAACATCAAATAGGTCACGTCATATGGGCCTTTTATTCATCAAATGGGCCACATAAATGGACCGTACCAATGCGCCTTAGGTATATTGCAATGGCTCATAACCCATGGGCCTCAGAGTACATCATAATGGGTCTAATCACATGGGCCTTATGTGTCTTAAATGGGCCTAATCCCATGGGCTTTATACATATTAAATGGGCCTAAACCCATAGGCCTTATAAGTCAAATGGGCCTAAACCCATGGGCCTTATATGAATCAAATGGGCCTAAACCGACCCATAGGCCTTATATAAATCAAATGGGCCTTACATCCACATCAAAGTGGGCCCCCAATGGACTACTACCACTGCATTAAGATGGGCCTTAAAACAGGCCAAAGCGGGGTCCACTTGGAATATGGGTCTGACTCATCATTTTAAGCTCATGCCTAAACGAGCTTGTAAAATGGATAGACGGTTTGGATTCAACACACGTCTCATGGTGGGGCCCATTGTCATTGGATAGTGTACATAGAACACGTGCACCAGGGCCCACCATCCGCTGGACGGTGGGAATTAAACACATATCTGGTGGGTTCCACCGTCCGCCTGGACGGTGGGAATAAAACCCATACATCACTTGTGGGTCCCATGTGGGGCCCACCATAGCATATATTTTCCATCCAACCTGTTGAAAAGATCACACAGACCTGAATGAAAGAAAAAGACAAATTTCATCTTGATCCAAAACTTCTGTGGCCCACCAAAAGAGTTTCAATGGCAGAGGTTCAATCTCACTGTTTCGTGTGGTGTGGGCCACCTGAGCATTGGATTCAGTTGAAACTTGGAGGGGGCTCACCTGAGGAGGGGGCCCACCTCGTGAACAGCTTGGATTATCACGTATATATCATGGTGGGGCCCACGGCAACAGTCGTGGGACTGCTCGTCCGTCCGCCTGGTGCTGGCAATGCTGATAGCTGCTGCCCAGCAACACACCCTCTTTCCTTTCTTATTTCTTTTTTAAAAAAAAATTATTTTCCTGTGGTTTCTCACAGGTGGGACCCACGTTTGGAAAATCCATTCCGACCATGGGACTCTACAGCTCGAGACAAACAAAATGAGTCCAAAGTTTGGGATTTTTAGGTGCATAGAACCATCAGAAAATTTTTTTAAGGGTAACCACCAAAGTTCCCTATGCTATGGCCCACCAGATGCTCAGATCAGCCCCATTCTTCTACTCAACGGCTAAAATGATGTTGGTAAGAGGATGGACGACTTGGATTGGATATTTACATCAAGGTGGGGCCTACACCAATGGTCCACCTCCATGGCTTCAACCAAGCCTATATTTGTGTTTATCTCACGTCCAGCGTCCCAGACGCTAGACGATTTTGGTTTCAGCACAAGCATTGAGGTGGGCCCTGTTTAGGTGGGCCACCTTATGGAGGATGGTGTAGATACAACTCACGCAAAGTAGGCCACACTTGTAGATAGTTTGGTTAGGGTATATGCCTCATGGTGGGGTCCATTCAAGTAGGCCACACAACCATATTATAAAAAAAATATATATAGAAAGGGAGAGAGAGAGATAGAGAGATAGAGGGTGGGACATGCTTGTGATGGAGGGCTCCGCCACTATGAGCCCTCCCTTGTAAAACAAATCATACATTAAATGAATCCCTTAACACATGAGACCACCAAAATTGAAAATCAACGGTGGGGATCCTTTCCCGATCAATATGGACGGTCTAGATGACCTTCATAATGCCATGAAATAAACATCATAATGGGGTCCATGGAGAATGACCCCATCATGGAATGATCATGATGATCAAAGTGGGTGATCGGCCACATTTTAGGGTCCCAAGTGAGATCCAAACCATTGATTGGTTGGCCTTACTTGGCCCATCTCAAAAATAGGAAACACTACCATTATCAAGCACCCATCGTTCGATCTTCTTGCTCCTATGGGTTCCTTAGCTCCTTAGCTTTAATTCTAATGGGTGAGATGATGAATGGATGGGTAGGATGGGAGATGATGGGGTAGGAAAGTAGGCCACACTTGGAGCTTGGAAATGCTTGGAGAACTCTCATACGTATGAGATTTTCTTCCTTGGAGATTTGAAAATGAGAAAGAGAGAAAGAGTTGTAAAGGGAGAGAGAGTGATGGGTGATGGAGTGATGGATGGGAGAGAGATGGGTGTGTAAGAAAATCTTAACTTTTGAGGCATTTTGTGTAAGAAAAGTTTGAACATGGAAGAACTTTTAGACTTTTGTGGTTGCTTGGGTATGGGTGAAAGGTGATGTGTACTTGACATGTGATGTGATAAGATTTGATTGATTGATGAGATTGATGTGACACCTAGTAGAGATTCTCTTGAATTTCGCAACGCGCGGCGTTTTTCTCGCACCGAACGTTGATCCACATCTCTTGACCGGTGTATCGCCTCGGCGCGCAAGTCATGGCATCGGAATCGCAGCGATGGCACGGTCGTTATGGTAATGGTCTTGGGTTGAGTCGATACGGGTTGACGGCATTCGAATCAGAGTCGCACGTAAATATCGGTTAAGGGTCGAAGGTTGCCAGAATTCGACCGGTAAGACCGCGGAAGTCTACGACACGGTATGGTCTAGGATACGGATCTTACATTTGAATTGTCCATAGGGACCGTGCAGGTGGGCCACTGATCAAAAATTGGGGACGCATGTGCATCCGCTGCCAATTCGAGGAGAGAGGGAGAAATCTCCCTTATTTTAGGCAGACATGGTTCTAACCCGTTTGACTGAGCTGGGCCGTCCAGCGCACCGCAGGTGGTTCACATTCACCCTAATGTGGGCCCCGTGGTGATGTTTGTGGGAAATCCATACCGTCCATTCATCTTGGAAGGCCTTATTCGGGGTCCTTGACCAAGGATCTAGCTGATGAAATGCTTAGGTGGGGCTCACCACGTGATTTGTAGTCTTAATGGGGGTTTCCCGTCTATCTAATGGTCGGATGATTTTAAAGTTGGACGTCAACGGTTAAAAGGCCTATTTGTAAGGCTCTCATCATGTATTTTTACCCAATACTAATATTAGTATAAATTTCATTACTATTGTACATTACTTATAGTTATGGCGGTTAAAATCACATACACATATAATTATAATTTCAATATTAATGTACCACTATATACATGTTATTGCTCACGTATTTAACAATACATAATTCGTAGTATTACATTATAAATAAATGCACGTATAAATGAATTGAAAATATCATGTTTAAATTAAAATCATACTTGTATTCGGTAATATTGTTAAATAATATATAATTTTGTTAAATTATTTAATAATCTTTTGTATACATATTTACAACAGATGTTTAATACTACATTAATATTTATAGTTCGATTGTACATTGAAAAATTATCACCCGTTATGTCTATTTAATATAATATTATTTTCATAATATTTTATATACATTAGTTATACATATCTCTCTACTACAACACATTTTCATATTTGTTTATATGATAAATAAATTATCCAATACATCCATAATTCTTTTGATCTATGTTTGTGTAAAACTTATAATATAACACACACACACACACACACACGCACATACATACATACTGATGAAATATTATAGGACGATTTGATTCTTCTATTGAAGTGATTAAGATCTTAAAATAGACGTCTCTGGACCATTTTGAAAATCACCCAAATGGATGGCTTGATGTACGAACAAATGTTATACAAGATGGTTAAGATGAAAAGATTGAGGATTTCTAGGTGTCGGTGTGCATGGATGACCACGTGTGTTTCTACACATGTAAAAACATATTTAGACTTCCCTAGGGACACCCGTGTACTGAAAACTACGAGGTGTTACACATATCTAGCTTATAAATAATATAAAGAAAACTTATATATAATGAATCAGCAAGAACGATAAAAGTAAGGTTAGGTAGTGTATCAGATAACCAAGTACGCAGCCAAAGTTTAATAGGCTACGTAGAATTACCCACTATAAGATAAGACTTCATGACACTTTCCATGAATTTAGAGCAACCGAAATTGTGGATTGATGGAAACATATTTACGTGAAGTTTACATGGTTTGACTCAAATTCTAAGTCCTAGAAAATCTCAAAAGATTCTAATGCCTTGATCAAGCAAAGGATTGAGATTCAACGAGAATATGAATTAATACCAGTAAATCCTCTGTACTGCGCAAATAAAGGATCTGTGTATTGTGCTTGAACCTACTCCAACCATCTATCTGTATCACCTGGAACACAGGATATAGGTAATCATCATCTATCTGTATCACCTAATTACTAGAATCACTTCATTTTTTACCTCATGCCCTAAATTAGCATAACAAATTGGATAAACGAAATGGATCCTCCGAAAGGATATCACAACTGACCCCACCAGATGCCATAGTGAAACACATATCTTGTTACGTGGTGAGCCAATCACGTAAATCTTATTTTGTGACTCCAGCAACATCCAAGCATGGGAAGCCTTGGATGAGCAGGGTGTTGTGGCCCACTAAAGGCTTGGATTTATTCTATCTTTTGGCCCATCGATCGACACGACCTCTTCATGCTGATGAAGGGAGTGGATTTGCTCGCAAACATCATAATGTAACCAAGCAACTACCTCAGGATCTCGCCCACTCACCACGCCAACCAGGAAGCTAGGATTTCGCTCCAGCACGCGAAAACAGGGAAGTTCTTGTTTCTGCTTCAAACTGGGATCTCCCTAAAACTCACTCCCCTATCTAATCCACATCATTTAAACCTCATCTATGAGGATTCCGACCCAACTAAGAACCAGAAAGCACTCGCCGTTGTGGCAAACCCGAAGGAGACATGCGCATAACAACTATCCCACTGAAACCTTCCACAACATCCAGGCCAAAGCCGTGAATCTGATTCGATGGGCCACACTGTCCTCGGATTGAAAACATCTTCTCCTGGGATAGATCTTTGAGGGAAAATCGATGAAAGACTCGGATCTAACAAAAAACATGGGATTGTAGACCCCACTAATGTTGCCGCAACCAATGATACGCGGGAAGATGCGTCCGAGCACTCGAGACAAGCCGGCAAGAAGTACGACCAAACCCGGGACCAAGATAATGATCCAAACCGTCCAAGTTCGGAGGGAGGAAGGTTCGACTGTCCCCAAGAAGTCAGATTGGTTGGACTAGATGATCCCCATGTCAAACGCTTGTCACGTGCAGCTATGTTGGCTGCGTAAAGAACAGAGTGCGTGAGGTGTTTCCAACTAAAGACCTCGCTGGAAGGCTCTAGAATGAGCACTCCATCTTATAAAAGAGGCACTCAGGCCCAACGGCTGGAGAAAGAAAACAGAAGCAAGGGGAGAGAGAGAGAGAGAGAGAGAGAGAGAGAGAGAGAGAGAGAGAGAGAGAGAGACCGATCACATCACCCTCCACAACCACGAGGAAGAAGAATCTTGACACTTCTGGCCGTGTCCTGATCTTGCCGAGGAGATTCTGAACTAAAAAGGTAGGAACGTCACACACTTCTCACCTTCTCCCTCTCATCCTTCCCAATCATCCCATTCAAAAGGAAAGATGCAAGATCCATTAGCCGGCCAAACTGAGTTAACTCGGTGAAACGAGTCAACTCAGTGAAACTGATTTGTTAAAGGGCACGATCAAAACTAAAGTACAAAAACAGAAATCTCCTCAAATTTAAAAATCTAATATAATCTTAATCAGGTGCATTAGGACGAGAATTTGAGGATGAATATTTAAATTAGGCGAACAGACAACCAAGGTGAGTGTTTTATCCTTTAAGCTTACGTTAATTTAAGTTACTATATTTATCTTACATTTTCATGCCTTTTATAATATGAATTATCTTGCTTTTTCATACTTTTGATGATGAGAATTATCACGACTTTTCATACCTTTAATGATGTGATTCATCCTACCTTCCATGTTTATATTTTTTTAGAAATTATCTTATCAATTGATTCCATTATTATCATTACAATTATTGGCCCTTTGGGTTTACGACCTGATGTTAATTATAAGGGATTTCTCTGAATTTGTGTGATGCCATGGATGCAAGCCTTGCCCCTGCCTCATCACCTTTTTGATTTGGCCCTGCCACTCGTCTCTTTATTTGAGTTGGCTATTTCCACTCTTCATATTATAGAGTTGACCATTGTCACTCTTTTCTTATTATGTTGGCTATTGCCACTTTTATTGAGTTGACCAATGTCACTCTTCTTTCTATTATGTTGGCCTCGTGCTAAAATATAAACATGGAAGGCTGATAACTCTCAAAAAGGCGATGAGAGTTATCATGCATTTTCATACCTTTAATGATGTGATTCATCCCGTCTTACATGTTTATATTTTTTTAGAAATTATCCTATCAATTAATTCCATTATTATCATTACAATTATTGGCCCTTTGGGTTTATAACCTGATATCAATTATAAGAGATTTCTCTAAATTTATGTGAGGTCATAGATGCAAGCCTTGCCCCTGCCTCATCACTTTTTTGAGTTGGCCCTGCCACTCGTCTCTTTATTTGAGTTGGTCATTGTCACTTTTTATATTATAGAGTTGACCATTGTCACTCTTTTCTTATTATGTTGGCCATTGCCACTTTTATTAAGTTGACCAATGTCACTCTTCTTTTTATTATATTGGCCTCGTGCTATCCATCTTTACTAAAATACAAACATGGAAGGCATGATAACTCTAAAAAAGGTGATGAGAGTTATCATGCATTTTCATACCTTTAATGATGTGATTCATCCTGTCTTCCATGTTTATATTTTTTTAAAAATTATCCTATCAATTAATTTCATTATTATCATTACAACTATTGGCCCTTTGGGTATATGACCTGATGTCAATTATAAGGAATTTCTCTAAATTTGTGTGAGGCCATGGATGCAAGCCTTGCCCCTACATCATCACCTTTTTGAGTTGGCCTTGCCACCCGTCTCTTTATTTGAGTTTACTATTGTCACTCTTTATATTATAGAGTTGACCATTGTCACTCTTTTCTTATTATGTTGGCCATTGCCACTTTTATTGAGTTGACCAATGTCACTCTTCTTTTTATTATGTTGGCCTCGTGCTATCTATCTTTACTAAAATATAAACATGGAAGGCATGATAACTCTCAAAAAGGTGATGAGAGTTATCATGCATTTTCATACATTTAATGATCTGATTCATCCTGTCTTTTATGTTTATATTTTTTTAGAAATTATCCTATTAAGTAATTCCATTATTATCATTACAATTATTGACCCTTTGGATTTATGACCTGATGTCAATTATAAGGGATTTCTATGAATTTGTGTGAGGCCATGGATGCAAGCCTTGCCCCTGTCTCATCACCTTTTTGAGTTGGCCCTGACACTCGTCTCTTTATTTGAGTTGGCCATTGTCACTATTCATATTATAGAGTTGACCATTGTCACTCTTTTCTTATTATGTTGGCCATTGCCACTTTTATTGAGTTGACCAATGTCACTCTTCTTTTTATTATGTTGGCCTCGTGCTATCCATCTTTATTAAAATATAAACATAGAAGGCATGATAACTCTCAAAAAGGTGATGAGAGTTATCATGCATTTTCATACCTTTAATGATGTGATTCATCCTGCCTTCTATGTTTATATTTTTCTAGGAATTATCCTATCAATTAATTCTATTATTATCATTACAATTATTGGCCCTTTGGGTTTATGACCTGATGTCAATTATAAGGGATTTCTATGAATTTGTGTGAGGCCATGGATGGAAGCCTTGACCCTGCCTCATCAACTTTTTGAGTTGGCTCTGCCACTCGTCTCTTTATTTGAGTTGGTCATTACCACTCTTCATATTATAGAGTTGACCATTGTTACTTTTTTCTTATTATGTTAGTCATTGCCACTTTTATTGAGTTGACTAATGTCACTCTTCTTTCTATTATGTTGGCCTCATGCTATCCATCCTTACGACTCGAGCATGTGTCTTGCCATTACAGAACCTTCATAATTCAGTTGATAATCTTTATTATTCGGATTCAGTTATATTTATTATGATTCAGTTTATATTATCTATAAGTGCAAGTGATGTGTAAGATGTATCACAACTAGTGATTCAAATATTTTATCATGGATGTAATGCGCTATGGGTAGAGACCCTCTTGGGGTACGTAAGTCCTTGAGCCTTCGGGTAGTGGTGCACATTTCGATGTGGGTAATTTTCTAATGTAGTTCCACATCACCCCGGGATTGGATGTTCGTAAATAGTTGCTCCATTAACAAATTGTGTAAAGTAATTCACCCAGCCCATGTGTTGTGTACTTTGAGGAGTTCTCGTAAATCCACAGTAGCGTTGTTTATACCGCCGAATATCCATAGTTATGGGATACGGGTCAAGCCGGTTATCTATAAATCATATTCCAAAGTGTGTTAATTACTACGTATGATGAGCCTCACATACTTTGTTAGGCATGCATCTCATGTAGGTTGTTTGCGCATGCTGATACCCTCGTGTTAGTGCAGCACGTGACGTATCAGACCTTTATTTACTTGTTATGAATCTCTTGAATTATTATTAATCTGAAAGGATAACCTTCACTATGAGTAGGGCATTGATCCTCTCCCAACTGTACAGATTATGTAGGTGACGTAAAGATCAAAGACTTAGAAAACTACTTTTCTGTAGAAGATTACACTAAAAGAATCCGAAGATATTTTACTATTTAGCTTTATACTTCTGTCGTGAACTCTGATGTTGTAATAAACCTCCCATTAAGAGGGCATTTGATTATTATTATTTTTTTACATTGATGTAATATAATTAATTACAATTGTTTCCATTCTTGTGAATGTTACCTTTATGAATGTATCTGGATGTAAATAAATGAAAAAAATAGGGTGCAATTTGACCAAAGCATCCCAGCTTATACATTATTAACACAGCTGCCCAAAACAAGAGAACGGTGGCCAAGGATCGACGACCTAAGGAAGAGCTCGGCTCAGCCAATGGAAGTAAAAAGAGGAAGGACGACCAGCCGCAAAGAACTCAGCATCCGCACAAGCAGCCTGACAGGAGGTTCAGTACATATAGTCCCCTCAACAAGACTCCCGAGCAAGTCCTTATGAAAGTTCGAGATAATCGTATCCTCAAATGGCCGAGCAAGATGAAGTTCGATGCTGATAAATGAGACAAGCGAAAATATTGTCATTTTCATTGAGACCACGACCACTCGACAACCGACTATTTCAACCTTAGGAAGAAATCAAAGTGCTCATTCACAATGGGTATCTCTGAGAATACATAAACACAGGGGGAGATTAAGCTGATTCAAAGAATGAACAACCCATCAACCATGAGCCAACTAGAGAAATCCACACTATCTTCAGTGGACCCGTCGGCGAAGGGGACTTGAACCGAGCTCGAAGGGCTTACACAAGGAATATCACCACTCCAGCTCAAAACATCATATCCTCACCACCAGCAGACCCCCGAAGGAATAAAAAGTAATATCTTGCGGCCTAACCTTTACCGAAGAGGATGCCCGAGGAATCTACCATCCCCACGATGATGCACTTATGGTTACGATGATTAGAGCTAACCGCAATGTGTTTCAAATCCTGGTGGACACTGGAAGCTCAGCTGACATCCTCTTCGCTAATGTGTTCGATAAGATGGGAGTTAGACGGTCTCGACTCCAAGTTGTTAAAACGCCCCTAATCGGATTTATAGGAGACAGTCGCACCGGAAGGCTCAATTCAACTCCCACTCATTGCTGGAGATGGGCATTACCAGGTAACCACCATGATTGACTTCTTAGTGGTAGATTACCCATCCGTCTATAATACAATTCTCGGCCGACCTTCCCTCAACACTCTATGAGTCATAGTCTCGATGTATCACCTTGCGATGAAGTTCTTAATTGAGCATAGAGCTGGATTGGTCAAGGGAGACCAATACGAAGCTCGGCAATGCTATACCATGGCACTGAAAGCTCAGCATCAAACGATGATGATCAGCTCCCTCGCTCCCCGAGAAGATTTAAGTGAAAGGGGATGTCCCATGGAGGACCTCGTGCTCATCCCACTCGACAGTTTAGATCCTACTCGAACAGTTTAGATCGGATCATCCTTGGCACCTCCATTATAAGACAAATTTGTGGACCTCCTTGAGCAATATGCTGATGTGTTCACATGGTCTCATTAGGATATGCCTGGTATCAACTCGAAGATCATCGTCCACATGCTAAACGTCGATCCCGACCATCGACCGATCTGACAGAAACGTAGGCCGCTCGATCCTGAATGATATGCCATAATCGGAGAAGATGTTAAAAAACTCCTCAAAGCTGGGTTTATAGAGGAGATCTACTATCCGGACTGAATGACCAATGTGTTTTTGGTTAAAAGTTCAATTGAAAGTGGCGGGTTTATGTTGATTACGCCAACTTGAACAAAGCCTGCCCTAAAGATATTTCTCTCCCTAGAATCGACCAGCTCGTTGATAGCGTGACAGGACATGAATTGCTGAGCTTTGGGGATGCCTATTCAGGCTATAACCAAATTGCAATGCACCCTCAAGACAAGCAGAAGACGCCTTTCATCACCAATAAAGGCCTCTACTTTTACAGAGCATGCCTTTCGGGTTGAAGAATGCCAGAGCCATGTATCAAGGGCTCGTCAATAAGATATTCGCACACCAGATTGGGTGATTAATTGAGGTTTATGTAAATGATATGATCATCAAGAGCATTAGGGCTATAGATCATGTAATCAACCTTAAAGAGATGTTTCTAATCCTTCGAGAATACCAGATGGAACTGAATCTGAGCAAGTAAACCTTCGAAATTGGCTTTGAAAAATTCTTCGGAGTTGGTCAATCAGAGAGGAATCGAAGCAAACCCCAATAAAATTCAGGCTCTACTCAATATAAGCTCACCAAGGACGATGAAAGAAGTCCAACGCCTTACAGTACGGATTGTTGCACTATACCGTTTCATGTCTTGAGCGACAGATAAGTATCTTCCTTTCTTCAAGCAATTGAAAGGGAAACTAATGCTAGAATGGTCAGAAGAATGCGAGCTTGCTTTTCAACAACTCAAGCAGTATCTATGGTCGCCGTCATTACTCTCAAAGCCAAAGCAAAGAGAACTGTTGTTGATGTACTTGGCAGTGTCGACTGCTGCAGTTAGTTCGGCCTTAATTAGGGAACATGAAGGGAAACAACTCCCAATATATTACGTCAGTAAGGCCCTTGTCTCCGCCGAGACCAGTATCCAGATATGGAGAAACTAGCGCTGACCCTAGTCATTTCATCTCAACTCTTACGGCTGTACTTTCAAGCCCATACCATTATCGTTCCAACTAATCAACCTCTTCGTCAAATGCTATAGAAGCCTGAAGCCTCAAGGAGGTTGACAAAATGAGCAATCGAGCTCAATGAGTTCGACATTAAGTAAAGGCCCCAAACAACAATCAAGTAGTGGTTGACTTTATTGTTGAACTTGTTCCTCAGCACGATCAAGGATCCGACTAGAGCATTTAGCCCCAACCCAAATCTGATCCAAGCAATTCATCTAAGACGACCAAGACCGAGTTTGACCAATTGACCTGGACATTGTACGTTGATGGCTCATCCAATTTAAAAGCCAGCAGGGCCAATATAGTTCTGAAAACTCTAGATCACACATGCGTACAGTATGCTTTAAGATTTAGATTTCAAGCATCCAACAACGTCCCAAAGTACGAAGCACTGCTAGCGAAGCTTAAGTTGGTAGTCCCCATGGGAGCCCAACATCTCGAAGTTTATAGTTATTCACAGCTTATTGTTAATCAGATATGTTCGTCCCAAACTCGAAAACCAGGTTCACAAAATTCTCGATTGCCGAATCCGATGCCGACAGCCTCCGTAGTACCCTATTCTCGGCTCTCAGCGCTCATACACCAGATCCAGATCTTGGAATCCTACAAGGAGGATTTTCAACATGAATTTGTCTCATAAGAAGCATAATTACAAGTATACCCAGATCACAAGAACAACAACATCATCACATATCCACTAATATAATCATTCGAGTACAATGCAGAAAGGAAAATACAATATAGAAATATCAAAGAAAACTCCAAAAGCTCAATCGCACGCTCCTACCTTAGCTCAGCTGCATCATAATGTCACCTACACGCATTTATCATGCATAAGCTTATACAAAGCTTAAAGGATGGTGTAAGTGTGAGAGCAGTATATGCATGCTCAGAATGTAATATCAGAGTAAATGGAGATATTGATAAGTCCACGAACCATACAATATCAAAGTACGTAATACAAATCAGCTATGTAAATGAGGAGTTCAAGAGAGCCAAATATCATATGCCAAGGGTACAATGCAATATATAAATCCTTTAGAGTCCGTCTAGGCCATATAAGTACAGAAACATAACAACTCAAAATGCATATGCCTGCGGATGTAATGCAAAATGCGATGCGAATGAAATGACCAAGCTAGAGTGTGAAGTCGGGATGATAGTACGTAGTATCGTAGGGTATGGGGTCCACCACAAGGGACTTCTATTCAAACCAGTCTCATACCTAAATTTGGATAAATAGACTCAATGTGGTAAACTCATGATCTCAGGTTAGCTGCGCGCCCTAACCGAAATCCTGGTGACTACGAAGGTACACACATAATAAATAGTTGTGCACCACCAGCCCGAGTGGATAGTGAATGAATGAATGAATGAGTATGCAACTTTTGCTCAATAAGTCCATATATCAACATTAAACATCTCTGGGATCATCACTGGGGTCTATTACACTCTATGTCAGCTTGTCGCCCCTATCCGAGCGCACAACTGGGTAAGTGGAAGAGACCTCCCTATCTGCCTGTTAATATAAGGCCCGACTCATCCATAGCCAACCTATTCCTTAAGCTGGTCAAATTTAACCTAGATATTGCCCCCTCACTCAGGCAGGTAAGGTCACACCCCCTCCCAACCTACCATGACACAGTAGAAGATGTTGCCTACTGGTATATAGCCCTCATGCGCTCATATGTATTCACTCAGTCTAGACGTTGGGGCGTCATCTGGTACCAAGAGGGTTTAGAAATTTTCACCCAGAGTCATCTATAGCGGCCCGATCCTAGTAACAGATTTTTGATGTCCCATCTGATCATCCACGATATACCTGTGAAGGATACGACCCTGATGTCGTTAGGGCGTACAGTAAGCACAACACACAATGCAAGATGCATGAGTTATACAATCCAGTCATGTATCAATCTTGCACATACCTTATACTCATGTGAAACAATCTTCATCTATCAGGGAGTCTCATAACAATATGCCCAATGACATATGTAATGGTCAACCACATCTCATAACAAACATGCAGATGATGCGTATGAACATGTATTATGATGCTATGCTGTCACACACTCATAATCAGCATCGATAATTGGCCTCAATAATCAAAATTGGCCTCAATAATCGGAGTCGGCCTCGACAATCGGAATCGGCCTCGATAATCGGAATCAGCCTCGACATTCGAAATCGGCCTCGACAATCAGAATCGGCCTCGATAATTGGAATCGGCCTAGACAAATGACCTACGGGAAGGTCACAATTGGGACATTTAACCATCATTGCCCATCAATGTGGAAATTTAACCAACATTGCTCTCAGGGAGTGGCCCACATAGAGCCAAACATATAGTGGGCCCATGGCCTCACACAAGGGTCTAATAGACATCGTCATGGGTCTCTCTCAATGGCCTAATACACATCACGATGTGTCTCACTCATAGGCCACATATACATCGTAATGGGCCTTATCAAATGGGCCACATATACATCACATCGAGGCCTAATATCTGGGCCTCAGATACATCATAATGGGCCTCTTACCTGGGCCTCAAATACATCTCAATGGACCTCATCCAATGGGCCTTAGATACATCACATTGGGCCTCAACAAGGGCTATAAATACATTATATTGGGCCTCACATAAAGGCCTCACATGCATCACAATGGGCCGCATTTCATGGGCCTCATATGCATCAAGTGGGCCACATCATCTCCATCATTCATCTATTTTTAGAGATCATTTTAGTGCATTAACCAAAAATGGATCACATCGGACAATCATCTGGACCATGCCTCAAAATAATAATGGAGATAATGATTTTCACTCTTAAAATTACCAAGGACCACCATTGCGTTTATTTTCCCATCCAATCTGTTCATATGGTTACAAGGACCTGAATCAAGAAAAAAATATCATATTGATCCAGAACCCTTGTGATCCCTAAAGAATTTCGATGGCAGTCGTTCAATCTTCCAGTTTTTCTGCAGTGTAGTCTACCTGATATATAGACCTGCCCCATTTTTAGTCTCAAGCCATAAGACGAGCTCACCATTTGGATGGACGGTTTAGATGTAACACATGCATCAAGGTGGCTCACTGTCCAAGCAATGGACAGTGGATACAACACTTACATCGTCCAAGCCCTAGAACTTACTGGCATCATCACAACAATCACATGCTGCCGGGGCCCACAGAACTTGCTGGCGCCATCTCAGCAAACACCCTCAATTTGGGTGTCCATACAAGCAAGTTCTAAGTTGGTACGTTAAGTTTCGTTTGTTTTCCTAAAAACAACTAGATAAAAGGTGGGGTCCACAGTGGTAAATTTCTCTTTTCTCCTTTGAAACAAAGAGATTTTCTAAGGCTACGCGCGTGTACAAACAGCCCACATACGCGCCACAATATCCGGAAACGTGTAAAATGTGTGGAAGATCTGATCCGTGAATCAAGTGGGTCTCAAATCATAGATACCTCATGATTAAAATAAGAACATTTTACTTAAATGGTATATATTATTTAAAAAATAAAATCAAGGGTTTAAAATTATCTGAGGAAATTTCTCTTTTACGGTCAGGATTTTTTTGTTTTTAAATCCTGTGGCACATATCACTGGGTGTCATTTTATGGACGTCCTGGATCTTTCACACGTGTTCTGATTGGGGCGGGTGGATGGACTGCCCATAAACGCGTATGGTATTAGCAAGTGGATGGTTTAGATTAAAACACATATATCATGCGGTCCCACGCCCATCAGCTAGACGGATGACGTGGATATAAAATGCATTCATTAGGTGGGTCCCACCGTCCTGGACAGATGGACGGCTGGGACACCACGTCATCATACCACGGTACATGTTGGTGTGGCCCACGCAGATGGACTGCGTGGATGGAATAGATGGACGGCATGGTATACATACATCATACAGGGCCCACATGGAAGAAACGCATACATAAAAGGTGGGTCCACACGTATGGAACCCGCCAGCTATAACATAAAGCTGATATTTGTGTTATCCCTTACGTGCAGCCCAGCAAGGCGTCCAATGACTGGACGGTGTGAATGCAACACCTGAATCAATGCGGGGTCCATGTACACGTGGTCCACCAGCCACGCGCATCGAGGTGGCCCCATGTCTAAGTGCTGGACGGCGTGGATGACACACATACAGTACTTGGGGTCCACAAATCAGGCTGATATTTGCGTTTTCCCTCTAGCTGGGCCTGCCCAAACGGGCAACAATGTAGCCACTACGTGGCCCCCGTTGGGTCCGCTTGGTTGGATGGCATGGATCAAACTCATCATGGTGGGCTACACATACACACATCACACAAAAAGGCAGGAGAGAGAGAGAGAAAGAGAGAGAGGGAGATCAGATTAGCGGAGGGACCCCGCCACTATGGGCCTCTCTTATACAATGCGTACATCAAGATGAGTCCTACCATATGGGCCCTAAATAAATAAATAAAAATGAGATCAAATACTATAAACACCCATCTTTGATCATAAACTTCTCCTTCCATCAACGCATTTTAGAGTTCTAATGGATGAGATTCAACGGTCAAAATTGGTTTTAGAGGGTGGGGATGAGAGATAGGAAGTGGGCCACACAAAGCTCTCTCATGAAGCTTGCTTGGACATGAGTTGCTTGGAGAATGAGAGAGAGGATAAAGAGAGAGAGGTGATGGGAGAGAAGTGATAGGAGAGAGGGATAGTAAGTGATGGATGGGTGTACTTGACAATTATGGGTGGAGAGAGAGAGAGAGAGAGAGAGAGAGAGAGAGAGAGAGAGAGAGAGAGAGTTGACTTTAGGGGTTGCTTTTGGGGATGGGACATGTATTTGATTGATGAAATTGATGGGTCATGCTCTCTTGGGTTTTGCAACGCGCGGCGTTTTCATCGAGCTGAACGCGGGCCCACATCTCCTGGTCCAGGTATCGCCTCGAGGCGTATACACGGCGTCGGAACCGCGATGAAGGCGAAATCGTAAGGGTACAAGTTTCAAGTCGAGCCAACTCTGATATACGGGACACCACTTAGGATCGCGCGCAAATGCCGATAACAGATCGAGGTCGCCGAAATTCGATCGGAGGACCGCAGAGGCATATGAAATGGTACGGGCTAGGATACGGGGGGTCTCACAAGATAGCCGACGAGTATCAAGCCAAAAAGGAGCGCATGAAAGGCTATCTACTAAAAGTCAGAGAAATGATCGACAAGTTCTAGAAATGCTACGTCGGCCTAATTCCTCGAGCAGAAAACTCTAAAGTAAATATGTTGGCAAAGTTGGCTACTACACACAACGTTGATATTCCAAGGTTAATCTCAATCGAATTTCTTACCAAACCGAGCGTCAATGGACCTAACCCAGTTATGGTTCTTCCAATAAATTCAAGGTCGACCTGAATGGATCTGATCATTGACTTCTTCAAGGATGGCAAGCTACCCTAAGATCACTTAGAAGCACGTAAACTACAAATAAAGGTAGCTCGCTATACCATGATTGGGGACATCTTATACAAAAAGGGATTCTACCTTCCCTATCTTAGATGCCTCCGACCCGAGGAAGCCGAGTATGTCCTGAAAGAAATCCACGAAGGTATTTTCAGGAATTACTCTGGTGGCCGAGCCTTAACTCACAAGGTCATTCGACAGGGGTATTATTGACCGACCATTCAGGCGAATGCTCGACAATATACCCAGAAATGTGACAAATGCTAATGCTTCGTGGTCATACCTTGGCAACCACCTGAACAGTTGATCCCTATATGGCCGGATCATAGTCGTTCACCCAATGAGGAATCGACATTATCGGCCCTCTACTGACCAGCAAAGGACAGATTAAGTTCACAGTAGTCTCGATCGATTACTTTACTAAATGGGCTGAGGCTGAACCCTTGCAAGGATTACTAAGCAAAAAATCACGAATTTCATCTGGAAGAATATCGTGTGTAGGTATGGGGTCCTTCACGAGATCATTTCAGACAATGGAAAACAATTCAATAATAAACAGTTCTGATGTATCTGTGAGAACCTCAGAATCCATGATGTTTATTCATCACCACGCCATCCATAGGTCAATGGACAAGTCGAGGTGGTCAACATTAAAAACCATCTCCGAATGAAGCTTGAGAAAGCCAAAGGGTATTAGGCTCAGAGCTCCCCACATTCTCTGGGAATAGCGAACTACCACCCGAAAAGCCACTGGGGAGACTCCATTTTCCTTGGCCTTTGGTGTTGAAACCGTTACCCCGGTCAAAATAAGACTTTGATAGCTCGAACTTGCTCCTATGACAAACAACAAAATGCTAAGCTAATGACACTATACCTCGACCTCATTGAGGAAAAAAGAGAGCAAGCTCAGGTCAGAGTCGCGATCCAACAACAACAAGTCACCCGTTTCTACAACTTCAAAGTAAAGACAAGAAGATTCTAGGTTGGAGACCTAGTCCTCCGCGGAAACTTCCAAAACACCAAGGAATCTGATTCCTGAACCTTGGGATTGAACTAGGAAGGACCTTATGTAGTAACGACCACAAGCTGACCTGGATCGTATTGACTCGAGGACTTGGAAGGCCGGCTCCTGCCACACCCGTGGAATGCCGAGCACCTTAAAATCGACCACGCTTAGAAAGACAACCTGCCCTAAGTACGAAATCTGCTATGTAAAGTTCGCATTCAACTTATCACAATAAAATCCCGAAGCTTACCTTCTATTTTTTATATCTTCAAATGGTCATCTACTGAACATCTACTAAGGGCTTCCCATAGGATTTGGGAAGAACAACCCCATTAATGTTCTGACCCTCCGAAGAGAGGTTGGGCCATACGCTACTGTCATTTATGTGTCTGACCTACGAAGAACTACTAAGAGCTCCCCTTGATACAAGGAGAAGAAACGCCCAAATCGACTACTCGGCCTTTAATAAAAGGGTCGGATGTACGACGGCTATAATGACTAAAGTGTCCAAAGATCTACCCACCTACTTAGAAAAACTTATGAACGAACAAAATGTTAAAAACTTGATTGTATTAATAAAGCTCCGAAGAACATAATACATCGATCTACAAAAAGAAAGAAAGAAAGCATACAAAAAGAGAAATGAAAGGAACTGACTACTAGGGCTTGGGGAGCTGCTCAGTAGGTGCTTCCTCGGGAGATGCCTCATAGTCAGAGTCAGCATTCTCAAAGCTCGAGAGATCAAGCTCTGGATGTGCCTCCTTCACATCTTCAAGGCACTTTTCGTAGCCAACGCTTTATAAAGTGTCTCTATCCTCCAAGAACAACTCAGAGGAGTTGAACTCCTTAACAGTAGCAGATTTCTTGCCTCCAAGTGTAGAAGTTCGTAAGTAATATCCTGTGAATATAGGGTCGATCCCACGGGGAGATGAATTGCGAAAAGGAGAAAATCAAATGCAAAATAAACTAAGTAATAAAAACTAAACTAAGGATTTTATTTTGGGATTTTTAAATGGATGTAATTCAACTTAATTAAAATAACACCCAAGCTTCAAAGTTTCACACACAGGTTAATGTTCCAAAATTATGATGACTTGGATAACACAACTAAGATCTGAGCATTATGGTAAGCCTAATTGGAAAATAAAATAGTTTAAATATTTTAATAAATGATATAAAAGATTAGAAAATCTTGGATTTGCACTATTGACATATATTCTTAAGCGCCAGTGATTTTAAGTATTCAATATCCATGAGATAATGAAAATCAAAGAAATATAGAAGATTGAGAACCTCTCCTATTTAGAAAATCTGATTGATTCAGGGTAAGCCTATCCATCATTGTAGATCTCATATGATGGAAACATAAGGATCTCACAAGAGGATAAAAAATAAAACCTAAACAATATATAACATGCATATATGATTCTTCTCATCATTAAAATAATCAATCATCATAACTTAAAGAATTATTAAACCCATGTGCTTCCCTTCTACCTTAGGTTAGAGGGAACTTAGAAAAACATAATTAAAATAGAGAAAGAAAGCAATAAGAAAGAATAAATGCAAATAGAAAAGATTTAAAAGAAAAAAAAATAAATTATAAAACTTAAATAAAATTGTAAACCCTCTAAAAACCCTAAATCTTGCTCTTGAATGCTTTTAATGATGCTTACGTGTAACGCTCGAACATTTGATACTCGGGTATCAAAGGTCCTCGAGGTTTTATGCTTTTTCCCCCTTTAAATGAACTGGTAGATAATTTTCTCCTCATAACTGTTTAACATTAGAAACTAGTTAGGAACGTGATTACAATCATGTGAAACCGTCCGAACTTCAAAAGAAAAACACTTATAGCAGGAATAATTACCCACAACGCCATCACTATGGATCCTTACACTCTGAAACACATGGGTTCTGTGACCTGAAGCATGTAAGGACCTTATACCAAGAGTAATCACCATAAGTTGACCGTACAAAACCAATTCTAGCCATAGAATCAGCAAAACCAAAAGCTAATAAGAACGGTCACCATAGTGATGCATCTAGGGCTGGAATTCACATCCTACTTGGATATAAACACTGATACGAGCCAACAAAGGCCAGTGGACGGTGGGGATCTACCCCTAAACTTCTATGGACCCCATGTACGGGTGGGAGTGCATGAGGTGGGAATACACCACCCCGTACCGTAACCGCAAGGAACAAATCGCGCCAACGCGATTTCAAAATCCTGAACATGGTGGGATTCTTCACCGCGCACAACAGCCACCTCCGTGTGAATCGTGGTGGCCCACTTCCATGATCGGACAAGCTAATCTGGACTGTCCATCACAATCGGAGTGAGAATCCGACCACACGGTGGCTGGTTTTGCACCTAGAAAGCACCCTTTCACAATAAAAAATCGGTCGAAGCAGTGCCAGATCCAAGGCTCTGTTTCGATTTTTGATTCTTGATCAAACCGACGCAATTCACAGACTCTGTGGGGCCTGCTGTCGAGGGTGTGAAACAGATCTGAACCATTCATCAAGTACCCTGGCCACGACCGATCATCTGCAAGGAAAATCGGATCCAAGAACGCCCAGTCCAATCCGCCACATCAGCACCAACAAAGCTACGTGGGAAGTGTTGCTGGCAACAATAATTCAAGATGAGAAATCTAGGTCGTTCAATGTATTGGCAGCACGGGTCTCCGTCAGACCAGAAGAAAAGCACCAGCCGGATAGCAATTCTTTCACTGTGGCTGCTGCGCGGACCCCCCTGCAAAACGTGAGGTAGTTCCGGAGCCTCCCTTACGCAGAAATTGCATAAGTTTTTCACCACACAAACTCGTCTCCAACACTCCTATAAGTAGAATTTTCACCTCACCGTCTAGAAAAAAATTCCAAGGAAAAAAGGAACGAGAGAATCGGGAAAGAAAAGGGGCATAAGCATTAGCCGGGCAGCAGCAACAAAATGAGGAAAAGAAAGAGAGAGAGAGAACAGAAGAGAGAGAGAGAGAGTGAGAAGGAAAGAAAGAAAGAGGATTCAACTCGCCCTGTTTCAAGTCAGGGCCAGGTGAGGGGTTTTGTCCTTTAAGCTTCTCATAATTTGGGATCTTTCCTCTGAGGTTTTAGAAAGATCTTCCTAAAGTAAATCATATTCCCATTATCCATGGCCGTCCTTTAGAAATAGCAATTTAGGGAAGATATACCCGGCCCTTCAGAATTTACATGATGACTTTTAAAACTTCTTGAATTGAGTTGATGCATTTTATTTCACCTTTATATACTTATTCCTATCATATTTATTTATTGTCAACTTTTTATTACATTCTTACTGTTTTCATTTTAATTTTACATCTTCAATTATTGGCCTTTAAGATTTTACGCAACCTCCATGGTAGGGAGCCTTCCTAAGTTTATGTGAGGTTATGGATACAAGTCTTACCCTTGCCTTTAAATCATTATGAGATGGCCTTAACCACTCTCCTTAGTTTGAGTCGGCCTTCATCACTCGCCTCTTATTCAAGCTTGTTACTGTCACTCATGAGACGGCCTTAACTACTCTCCTCACGTTGGAGTTGATCTTCGCCACTCACCTCTTATTCGAGTTGGATATTATCGCTCACCTCTTTTACCTTAAGGGCTAGACAAGTGTCTTGATATTCTTAACCTTATGTAGATTAAGGATTACTCCTTGATGCAAGCACTATTTTTGAAATCACTCCTCTAGCGATCAATTAAATATTGTGAACGTAATGCGCTTTCGGTAGCGGCCCTGGGGTGACACGTAATTTTCATATTTCTCGGGTTGATGGTGTCCTGATTGGTGTACATGAGACGTTCTATATACGCAGTACATCAATTCCAAGTTATGGGGGGTTGGTTGTCGCAAATAGTCGCCCCAATCTCTGGAAGCGTATTTTCCTAGATCATGTATTGCGGCCGTTTTAGAACAATCGCGTAAAGCCATGTTAAGGGTGAGACACGCCGGCGAATATCCATAGAATAGGATGTGGGTCGAGTTGGATAATTCTAATCGTATTTCACATTGTGGCGATCGCTAAGTGTGATACACCGCATATACTTTGCTAGGCATGCATCTCATATAAATTATTTGCGCATTGATATCTCTTGTAGTGTGGATTACTCGACGTATCAGAATATTTTTCTTGCTTTCATGAATCTCTTGAATTAATGTTAATCTTAAAGGATGACCATAACTATGAGTAGGGCATTGGCCCTCTCCCAACCGTTCAATACCCTGGCAGAAGACATTACTGATTAAATTAGAAGATTTAGTTTATAGTTTATTTCTTTATAATTCCGCTATGAAACTTTGAATTTGTAATAAGCTCCCATTATGTCAGCATTTGAATATTACTGGATTAAGGAATAATTAATACAATTATCTTTATTCATATGAATGTTATCTTCCTGAATGTATTTGGATATGATTTATAATGATGGTGGGATGTGATTCCCAAAACATCCAAGTTTATACAGTATTAACACCCGATTTCCTTGGACACGAGTATGAACTCGGGTCGTGAAAACTCTGGATGTTACATTAGGAATGCCCTAGGAAGCCCTATTTATAAGTGGAGAACTTCAATTTTCGTACAAAGTTGAAAAACTCTAGAAACCGCCTCAAATTTATGCAGTTTCTTAAAATACACTCCACGTTACACAGTTTGTTTAAAATAGATTTTTCGCTACATAATTTATCAAAATAGACTTCAGAGCTTCAGAATACACTTTTTTAGGATGATTTCAGAATTTTTACCTTTAAATCTTTAATTTTTTTCATTCCTCACTTAGTTTTATTAGATTTTTGGCATGTGCATTCTTCAATCTTGGTCTCCTAAGATCCATCCCTTGCCTTGGTGATTCTGGAGCATCAAATCCATGTTTTTTAGCACCCTTTTCAATCCAAGCTCTTAAATTCACCTTGCAACATATACATGAGTAAAATAGAACATTAAGTTGATTCATGTTCATAAAATCAAGATGTAAATGGAGAAAATTATGCAATATTTGAGTCTCAATAGTGGTTACCCGAGCTGCGGAGATAGCTACCTAGGCTTCTTTAAGTTTCACCTCCAATGTGGGTTGCAGCCTTGCATTATCAACCCTCCACCACGCCTCCCTCTCCAAAGCCTCTACCAACAACTTCTTAGTTACCAGCTCGCCACCGACTCCATTGCCCGGGCCTCCACGGCAAAGCAAAGTTGCTAGGCCTCGAGACAGGATTGCTTGGCTTAGACCCACTTTCGCAGCAACCCCACTTCTGCCTCCTTCACTTCCTCCCACAAACACAAGAGTTCGTGATTAACGTTCAGTAAGCAAGGGCCTAACTAAAAAAAAGAAAAAAGAGATGTCAGAACGAGACAGAAGAAGAGCAACAACAACTTGAGAATAACTCACCCCAAAGAAGGTCTTCGCCAACTGGCCAATGGTCCCTTTGGGCGGCGCATTTATCCAATGAGTGAGTTCGACTTCGGAAACATGGTGCTCCACCCAAGGGAAAAGTTGCTCCAAAGTTCTTTTCATCGACTTAAAAGCACCCTGACCCTCACGGTCAACCGATGAGCCACCCAATTGGGGTGTAGGAAGCTTTGCAGAGGTCTCAGCAACCTCCTGGACCTCCACAGGACGAGCTTCCTCTACTAAGGTTGTCCTAGCGACCCCTTCAGAATAAGTGGAGATGGGCACTGAGGTTGGTGTCTCATCCGCAACTTTCACCACCATGGAGGACAAAGGACCAAACTTTCCTTTGCTTTTAGAAGTCATCTTCTTCTTCTTCTTCAAGATGATGCACCCGAGAGGAGGTGCCTTGCGATTCGCAACTGGCTGAGCTTCAGGCATGTCTGCACTAAAGAAAGCAAAAAGTTAGCAACAAATTCGCGAAGTCCCTAAGTCTTAAGGTCGATCAAGACTTGTACCCGTTAGTCGAGACTTGACTTAAGCAAGAGCTCGGGTTAAAGGAGTTTCCTTCAAAATCTCGAGTCCTCCTCTAGTGACCTTGCTCTGACAATTTGAGCAAGAGCTTCAGGCCTAAGCATTGGGAATCACTGTAAAAAGAAGTGTACACGAACAATTCAGAGTACCGAACACGACCAAGTACATAAAAGGAATTAAGTTCGAACGATACCGACCTAGATCAGAGAAGGAAGTCGAGACCCAAGAGCGATGCTCGGGTATTCTTGGCACTTCCCAATCTCCTGAAGCCCAAAAGCACTTGTTCTTCTAGTTCTTATTGGAGATCGAAATGTCCATGACCAAGGCCTTCTAAGTTCCCCGCCAAGAAGAAAAGTAATACTAGCCATCATGCAGAGGGCTGGATTTCACTTAGTATAGATGAAAGAACTCACTCACAATCAACTCGCGTTGACAAAGCTAGGACCAGAGAATGAAGCATCAGACTAATGATTCCACGCATTGGGGATCAACTGTGCTGCGGCCATCTCCAGATGAACGAGCATCCGCCTTACTATATTTTGGAGAGGGAGCCTAAGGCCAAACTGGAGGGTGACCTAGAAAAAGGCAACCTCTCCCTTGGGGGGGGGGGGGGGGGGGGCGGGTATTGAGAAGCTCGCTTGATGAGGGAACTTAGAGTATCACTGAGTCTGGTATGTGATATCCCAACTTGATTCTTACTAGGTCAGCCTCCATTAAGATGGACTGTGACGCCCCAAACTCAGAAACAGGGCTAACAAAATTCCTGATCACCGAATCCGGCGTCGATAGCGTATATAGTACCCCATTCTCGGCTCCCAGTGCTCATTCGCTAGGTTCCGATCCTGAAATGTTACGAGGAAGATTTTCAACATCAGTTTGATTTGTAATAAGCATAACCAAAGGTAAAACCCACAAACAACAACCAAAAACTCCATCACATTTTCACTATGATCAAAACTTTATAAGTACAAAGCACATAAAGGGAAATACAATGATGATAAACAAAAAGCTCTAAGATGATCTTCTAAGCGCTGCTGCGGTCTAATGTCACCTACATGCAACGGTCGTACATAAGCTTATGGAAAGCTTAGAGGGTGGTAAAAGTGTGTGCGCAATGTAGTAATACAATTATGCAATATCAAAGTAATGGGGCACATGTTGATGAATCCAGGAATACTATTAGTTGTATCAAGGCTATGCGATGCAAGGCATAAATGATGTCGGCTATACCAAGGCCATGCGATGCAAGATGTAACTCAAGCATACAAATCCTTATATGAGTCCACATATCAATACAGTTCAACTCTAAAATATCACCATGGTCTAGTATACTCCAATCAGATTGTCGTCCCATCGCGAGCAATAAGGTGAGTGAAAAAGACCTCACTATCTTCCTGCCAGTATCAGACTCGGCTCGTCGAAAGTGGAGTCATTCCTCGAGCTGGTCAAACTCATCTTAGCTTTATCTCCTCCACTCGGGAGGATAAGGTCACACCCCCTTCCAACCGACAATGACATAGTGAAAAGCACTGTCTTCTAGTAATCGGCAGTCGGTGCTCATGCACCTACTCAATCTAGACATTGGAGAAACCTCATAGTACCATAAGGGTTTAGGGATTTTCACCTAGGAATATCTATAACACCCTATGTAGAAAAAGATTTTTGGTATCCAGTCCTGCCAACCACGATACGCCTGTGGTGGCTATAGCCCTGATATCGTTAGGGCGTACAGTAATCATGTCACACGATGCGAAATGTATGAATCACACTATCCATTCATGCAGCAATCCTACACGTATCATGCTCTCATGTGGGCAACATTGCCTATCTGAGAGCCCATAAATAATTTTCCCGAGGACATATGCTATGATCAGTCACTTCTCATATCAAGCACACATATGATGCGTATGATCATGAATCATGGAACTATATTAAACATGTTATATATGGTGATGGACTCTATTCATAATGAAGATGGGCCCAGACGACCTATGCACTACAAGTATGGGCCAGACAATGGGCCCTAGGGGGAATTACAATGCAGACATTTAACCATCATTGCTCTTACAATGTGGACGTCAAACCATCATTGCTCTCAAGGCATGACCGCCAAAAAAATAATCACATACATCATGGTGGAATCTCACATGACAATGGGCCTTATATACATCGAATGGGTAGATCACATGGGATGATTCAGATGGGCCGAATCGAATGGGCCTATTTAAATGGGCCGATCACATGGGTTGATTCAAATGGCCCGAATCAAATGGGATGATTCGAATGGGCCCATCACATGGGCCGCACCAATGGGCTTCATGTAAATCAATCGGGCCTACCCTTATGTATTTTGAGATCCAACCTATTCATACTTAGCATAGAGGTAGATGAAGTGAAAACCAAGTATCAGCTTAGGTGGGAACCACTATGGCTCCTATGAAGTTTTAAATGGTGGATGTCACTGTACCCCATTATTATTGTAAATGGTGGGGTCCACTTGAACATTGGATCTCACTCATTTACCCCATGCCATGAAATGATATCTCAAATGGTTGGACAGTTTGTGTAACGTCCTGAAAAAAATCTGTACAAAGACCCGAGTACCACCTCTAGCAGAAATCATTTAGAATCAAATCCTTTAGAAATTTAACGAGAATTAACTAGCACTAAACTAGATTACCTGTGAATTTAGCACCAACCACTTTTAATACGATCTGCAAGACCCAAAAGCTATAGAATTGTTAACGCTGCATTACCTTGAAATCTAGGAGTAAACTCCAAACCCAGTTGCTCTCGGGAGCATTCGAAAACTTCGTATCGGACCTGGACCGCACGTCGAAAGTCTGATAGCGATGAACTTAGACAATTATGACCGCCTAGTTGGACTTGACAATCACCTCAAAAATTAAGACCAAACGATGTCCTGAGGCGATTTGCTTGAGTCCGGAGTGAAGAGTGTGAGAAAGTGAGGTTTTTTATAAAAATTAAATATGGAGTTAAGTAATCTGAGTCGTGTCGCTTGCGTGCCATTTATAAGCATTCTGACCGTTGGTTTTTGACCCAAATTCACCATCGGATCAGGGAAGATGACCCACATATGTCAAAATACTTGTGGCCTTGATTGAGTTTTGGTGACCGCTGAATTGAACCTGGTCCACCATGGTCGATCTGAAAACCCGATCGGACTGAAAACTTAACTTAATCAAGATCCTATATTAGTGAGCTTAAGTCCGACCGCATTCAGTAAAAGGACCTCCAGAAACGCTTCGTTGGTTCGAAATAAGCCCGATTTGGTTATAACCTAAGTATACCATGGCCCTGGGACTGTTTTTGTCAGTTCTTAGCCTATTTAAGAGCCTTAAACCCTCTCTCACATATTCCATACGAATTCTAAACCCTAGCTAAGATAAGAGAGAGTAAAAAGAGAGAAAGTGAGAGAGAAGTTGGTGTTTCATCTTGGGATTCTTTCTGGTTTCTCTACGCACAAAATCCACGTATCTGAATCGTTATTCCAGCGATTTTAATTCCATTTTTGGATAATTCATGCAAACCCTAACCTGTTTTGGAGCTTAGAATGGTCTAAGTGTTGTTGTAGCTAACGTATTTCATGCTTTAGGTTGCCTATCCGCCGTTGACGAAGACTTATCGTCTAATTCATATCTGTTACGTATTTTTTGGTTTAAGGTGCGAACTATATACATTTAGGTTATGGTTTTTAAGACTTTCAATGTTAGATAATGATTTATTATTGACGTGGATGCTATTACACATGCCAAATGCGCTATCTGTTTTGTTTTACGTATATGTATAACTTATGTTGTAAATAGAGTATTTCATGTGTTTGTTAAAATGTCTATATGCATATGAAATATGATGTTGTGCTTGTTATGATTAATTGTCATTATTACATGATTGTTATAAATGCGACAACTCCTTGGCTAAAGGATTTGCCCTAATATGCAATATGGTCGACATACGTGATGTACATTGAATAGTGTAGTCTAAGTGTTTGTATAAATGTCTGAATGAGTTAGTATTTAGTAAAGTGTGATTTATAAGGGTGTTGAGGTGTGAATCTCAAGTACCTTACTTATGTGTATAATTTCTTCTATGAACTATTTAACTATGTGTATGATTTCCTCCATGTACTGTATCCATGTTTTAAGTTATATTTCATAATATGTTCATATGAATGTGGAATTTGATTTAAATGCTTATTATTGAGATTGTACGTAGTTGGGATTGTATTATAGTCTAGGTAATCGGTAATTGTTCTTAAACTAGTGGTTGGAGTTATTTACGCCATGCAGGATGTGTTCGACGAATTTGAGTCGTACTTGGGATGTTCGACAGTGGTTAGGCCACACGGAGTGCTTATGCATTTCATGTCGATCAACTCAATGTGCGCTTGTCCTAGTCGAGCCTATCAATTAACCCGATTGACTGATGTATGTTCACCATGTTTGGACGTTACTGTTTGAATCCAAGGTACCGAACCCACTAGTAAAATCCTGTTAACCTTGGTACCTCGATCCGCTAAGACTCATGAGCCGAACATGGTGGTATGGGACACCGTGATCGAGCTGTCGGCCTACGTTGGGCCGACGAGCCTCCCCATAGTAACCAGTGAGCAACATAGACTCGTGAGCCGATTATGGTGGTATGGGACACTATATTCGCGCTATCGGCCTACATTGATTGGTGACGAGCCCTCTGTAGTGACCTCGAGTATACTTTGACACTGCAGATAGGCGACGAGCCTTTTTGTAGTAACTAAGGTATACTAGGCCTATATTGATTGGTGACGAGCCCTTTACAGTGACCTAGAACAGTAATATTGTATGAGATTTACTAGGATTGACGACCCTAGAATGGATCATTGTTTGAGAATTGATATAAGGAAGGTGCCTTAGCTTCCCAATCCTGCTGTATGAAAAGGACTAATAAGAACTTGGTAATCATGTTCATAACATCGCACTGCATGTGCCGTTGCTATTGGTGTAGAGCACAATACTAGTGATTCATGCCGCGATCGTTAGATGATGTTACAAGAGAGAGTTTGCGTAAGGGCATGCATCATTTCCTCATCTCATTTTTTTATTAACAAGAGTATCTAGGACATGTTTGATTGTACTGCTTTATCATTACTGCTTGATTGAATTGATAACATGTTAACCTTTGCTGTATAGTTCCACTGAGTTGATCACTCACTCCCACGTTCTGGGATGGTGCTTAAATACCAACCAAACTTTGATTTAGCTGCAGATGATCTTACACCACTTGAGGCAAAACTGAAGTTTGATGAGGACGAGGAAGCATTCTCATTTATGCTGTTTTCGGGCGGATTCGCATGAGTCAAGTCTGGATTGTCAGGGCTTTAGGATTTACACTTTTTAGAAGACTAATACATTTTGTTATATGTAATTTGAAATAAGACGTGTACTTTTGACCTGGCAGAGCACTCATATTCTGGGGACTTGTACTATCTCATATATGTATTTCAGACTTCCGCTTGCATTTTCAGATTATCCCTGGATTATGATTTACTGATTTGGCTTAATCTATTTCATGTTTTATGCACTAATACAGACAATATTCATCCATCATAAAAAATGTTGCATAAGTGATATTTTGGAACTGGGGAGCTGAGTTATGCTCGACTCCCAAATTTCAGGGCGTTACAATTTGGATACAACACATACATCATGGTGGGTCCCATAGATAGACGACATGGATGGAATAGGTGGAACCCACGGAACTTGCCGCGGTGAACAACAGCTGGCGGTGGGATCCACTTACTACCATGCAGAGTAGCAATATGGTTGTTGTATAACTACCGTGTACATGCAGTTGCTGCCTCTTAAAAGAGGCAGAGGTGGGTCCCACGTAGGGCCCACCCTTATATATTCATAAAGTATAATATATATATATAATAAATATATATAGCTGCTACTATTATAGCTTACTACATAAAAAGGGAGTAGAGGTGGGTCCCACATAGGGCCCACACTCATATATATACATAATATTATATTGAAGTATATTATATTATATATTAATATAATATATTAATATTATATATAATATACACAACGTCCAGGCCATGGACAGCCTGGACATACACATATCATGGTGTCCCCATACGTGGGGTGGGTCCCACATCCAGGGACGGTGGACGGTTTAGATAAAACACATACCCTATGGTGTGGCCCATGGATGGACTACGTGGGTGGGTCCTATGGACCCCACCGTCAGTCCACACTACACTGTTAGCCACCTTACAAGGCATCAATTCCAAGACCTCAGCGTTGAAAGGAGGTATCTTTCACTCAGCCTACCACTGGAGCTATGAATGTAGCGTGGATAACATATCAAGGAGGGACCCATATCCGGGGGTGGTGGACGGTCGGATAAAAAACATGCACAATGGTGTGGTCCCACACGTGGGGTGGAGGACGTGGATGGGTCCCATGGACCCCACTGTCCTTACACACTTCACTGTTAGCTATTCCCACTGTCAACCACACTTCACTGAGGTGCACGTCCAGCGTCCCTGGACGCTAGACTGTGGATACAACATAGGCATCATGGTGGGTCCCACGTGGACGTGGCCCACCAGATTTGGATCAATTTGATATTTGTGTTTCTCCGACATCCAGGCCCACCCATAGATGGTCAGCAAGGTGGGCCTTATGAATGGGATGACATTATTATACATCATAGTGGGGTCCACAATACATGAGAGAGAGAGACATTAGCGAGGATAGAAGAGCTTCGCCACTATGGGTCCCTCTTTGATACAAAGTCTACATCAAGGTAGGTCCCACCATAAGTGGGGCCTTACATCATTAAAAAAAAGATAAAGAAATAAAGATCCAAGATCACCCACCGTCGTCTTCTTGTTCCCTTGGCTTCCTTTGCTCCTTAGCTTCGATCCTAAAGGAAGAGATGGAGTTTGGATGGTTGAGATGGAAGATTAGAGGGTTGGAAATGGGCCACACACAAAGCTCTCTTAGAGGGTAGAAATGCTTGGACATGTGATATTTTCTTACTTGGAAATGAGTTTGAAAAAATGAGAGAGAGAGGTTTGTAAAGAGAGAGATAGAGATGGGTGATGGATGTGGTGAGTGATGAGTGTGTAAGAAACTTTTGACTTTAGAGGTAGATGGTGTAAGAAAAGTATGGGGTGTGTAAGAATTTTTTGACTTTTGGGGTTGCTTAGGCATGGGTGTGAGTTGATGTGTACTTGAACCTTGATGGGATTAATTGATTGATGGATGTGACATTCGGTAGATATTCTCTTGAGTTTTGTAACGCGCGGTGTTTTTCTTGAACTGAACGTGGGCCCACATCTCCTGGCCTGGGTATCGGATCAGCGCGTGAGATACGGCATTGGAACAGCGGCGACAGCGCGGTCACTAGGGTACAAGTCTGGGGTTGAGTTGACTCGTGTTAATAGGACTCAACTTAGGATCGCGTGCAAATATCGGATAAAGGTCGAAGGTTGCCGAAATTTGACCAAGAAGATCGCGGAAGCCTATAGGACGGTACAAACTAGAATATGGGTCTTACAGCTCTCCCCACCTAATAGAAATTTTATCCTCGAAATTTACACAATCCTTGTAACTAGACATAACTCATGAGGAATAAGAAACAATCATTATCATATAAAATCAGAGATTGCATACAAAATACGATACATAATCAATCATTAAAGAGATGGGGATAGTGCCCTCGAATCTCAGCTTCACGCTCTCAAAAAGCCTCCTCAAAGAATGGTGACCCCATTGAACCTCACTAATGGAATGATCTTCGTCCGGAGGACCTATTCCTTCCGATCAAGGATATGGACTGGCTGCTCAATATAGGAAGCATCCTTACGAACCTCTAACGACTGCCAATCAATAACAGGAACGATGTCTGACCCACACTTCCTCAACATAAAGACAACTGAGATGGCAAGACAAGCTGATAGGCCATAGCGCCAACGCGCCCAGTGATCTCAAAAGGTCCTATGAATCTCAGGACAAGCTTGCCCTTCGCTCCAAATCGAATTACATCCTTCATGGGTTGAGACCTTGAGATACACATGATCCCCTACCGCAAACTCCAAGGGACAAAGCCGGCGATCAACAAAACTCTTCTGTCAGCTTTGAGCTATGTGCATCCTCTGCCTGATGATATCGATAGCCTCTGAAGTTTGCTACAAAAGCTTGGGACGTAGAAGACAACGCTCTCCAACTTCAGTCCAACAACTCAGTGATCTGCATGGTCTGTCATATAGTGTCTCAAAAGGAGCCATGCCGATGGTCTCCTGATAGCTGTTGTTGTACGCGAACTCAGCCAATAGCAGATGCTCATCCCAACTACCCTCGAAATTAATCGCACAAGCTTGAAGCATATCCTCAAGGATCTGGTTGATCATCTCGGTTTGGCCATCGGTCTATGGATGGTATGTGGTGTTGAGCTGCAAATCAGTCCCCATCACTCTCTGGAAGCTCCCCTAAAACTGAGACGTGAACCTCGGGTCTCGGTCAGAAACAATCGAGACTGGAACACCATGCAGTCTCATAATCTCATCGAGGAATAACCTCGCAAGCCGTTCCAAAGACCAAATCGCACACATCACAAGGAATTGTACCAACTTCGTCAGACGATCCACAACAACCCAGATGACGTCATGACAGCACTGGGTCCTCAACAAGCCCATAATAAAATTTTTTGACACGTGCTCTCACTTCAACATCAGGAAGCTCAATGGCTACAACAGACGAGGGGGTCTCTGATGATCCGCCTTGACACGCCAGCACGTGTCAACTAGCCCACAAAACTGACAATCTGACGCTTCATCCCTACCCAAAAATATTATCGCCTCATATCGCGGTACATCTCCGTCGAGCCAAGGTGGATAGAAAATCGCGATCAATGTGCCTCAGTCATAAGATCTCTACACAACTCAGGAATATTCGGGACACATTATCGGCCTCTGAAGCGAAGTCCACCTTCTGAACCAATCTGCTAATCAACCTGACTCTCAGATGCCACCTCAGCCACATAACTCTACAATGACTCATCACCCTGCTGAGCCTCGATTACCATTGCGACAAGAGAGGGTTGAATCGATAGGCTTGATAACTGCACGATAGAAGACTGCAGGACGAACTCAAAATCATACCCTACGATATCCTCGAGCATCCTCCACTCTTGGACCATCATAAGCACCACCAGACCTCGTGACTGTCGACTGAGAGCATCTTCTACCACATTCGCCTTGCCCGGGTGGTACTGAAGATCGAAATCATAGTCCTTCAGAAGCTTCATCAAGTGCTTCTGCCTCATATTTAGCTCAGACTACGAGAAGAGGTACTTCAAGCTCTTGTAGTCGGAGAAGAACTTGAACTTAACCCCATAGAGATAGTATTTTCACACCTTTAGTGCGAAGACAACTGCAGTAAGCTCCAAATCATGCATAGGGTAGTTCAGCTCATAAACCTTGAGCTGACGAGACGTGAAGGCTACTGGTCTCCCGTGACGCATCAAGACAAAACTCACTCCTAGAGGAAAAAGTGAGGACAAGAGCGAAAGTGAGGCGGTCCTTCAACTCCATAAATGCTCACTCGCAGGCGTCGCTCCAAATAAACTCTTTGCTATTCTGAATCAACCTAGTCAGCGGGGCTACAATACTAGAGAAGACCTCAATGAAACGTCAGTAGTAGCCACCAAACCAAGGAAACTACAGATCTCGGACGCATTCGTGGGTTGGCCCCATTGACGCACTTCCTCAACCTTCGAGGGGTCCACTATGACACCCTCCCCCATCACCACGTGACCGAGGAACTTCATATCCTCCTATCAAAACTCATACTTCTCCAGCTTCGCATACAACTGGTGTGCACGGAGGGTCTGTAAGGTAATCTCCAGGTGCTGCTCGTGCTCCTCACGGGTCCTCGAAGAGATCAAAATGTCATCGATGAAGACTATAACAAACTAATCGAAATATGGACGAAAGACCTCATTCATCAACTGCATGAATACTGCGGGTACATTGGTCAGTCCAAAGGATATGACTTGAAACTCAAAATGACCGTAGCGTGTCCTGAAAGCCGTCTTCGGAATGTCCTCCTCTCGGACCCGAATCTGATGATAACCAGAATGCAGGTCGATCTTCGAAAAGAACTGTATACCCTGTAGCTGATTAAACAAATCATCAATCCTAGGGAGCGAATACTTATTCTTTATCGTGACTTTATTGAGCTCGCAGTAATCCACGCAGAGCCTCAACGACCCATCCTTCTTCTTCATGAAGAGTACCGACACTCCTCATGGTGAACTGCTCGAACGGATAAAGCCTAACTCGCGCAACTCATCCAACTGCTTCTGCAGCTCCCGTAACTTCAACGGTGTCATACGATACGGGGCCTTCGAAATATGCGCGGTACTGGGCAAGAGATCAATCTGAAACTCGGTAAGTCGACGAGGCGGTAATCCTGAAATCTCTTGAAACACATCAGAAAAATCATAAACCATGGACAACTGGTCGATGCTCACCGCTATAGGGTCCTCTATGGCACACGACATCAAACAAGACAACGCCTCTCCCCTGGGTTCTACAATGAACTGGAACTGCGGCACGCCAGGTATACAAAACGTGATTGTCCTCGTGGAGCAGTCTAAATAGTACTCGGCAAGCCAATCGATACTCAAGATGACATCAAACTCGGATATCAGCAAAGTAAACAAATCGACAGGTAAAAAGGTATCCCCAACTAGAACGGGGCAAGACGAGCAAAATCGGCCCAACACTATAGTCTTCCCTAAGGGAGTCGATACTGATAGGCCCTCACGAGCAGACTCCAACAGCAAGCCAGTCGATAGACAAAAACTCTAGGCCACAAAAGAATGTGATGCACCATAATCAATTAACACACTTACGGTGCATGCAGAGACTAAAAGTATACCCTCGACGACTCCTCCGAATGATTGAAGGTCCTGCTGAGCCACATAGAACCTAGCCTGAGCCGGCTGGAGTGGTGCCTGGCCCCTCTGAGCGTGTTGCTACTGCCGGGGTCGCTGAGGCGGTCTAAACTGTTGTCTCTGCTGTTGCGGCCTTGAAGGCTGGTGTTGATGCTTTTGCTAAGGTGACCTTAGTGCTGGGGGCTGCTGTCGCTGCCGCTGTGGGGGTCTCTGCTGCGATTGTGGTGGAGGCTGCTGTGGACCTCTTTGCTACTGCTGTTGGGGGCGGGGACACTCCCACATATGGTGCCCCATCGCACCACACCCAAAACAGGTGCTGGTGAACTGCCACGGAGGTGGTCTTGGAGGTGTTGCTGGCACTCGGAAGGCAGGGTAACCTATGCGCCTCTATTGTGGTCGACACTGCTGGGAGTCTCTGGGGAGCCTGCTTCTTTAGGTCTCTCCTCTGAACGTGATCAAACTAAGAATCGACCCACTCAGCCTCAAAATTTTGGGCCTTTTGTACCACCCTCTCGAAAGTCGGGAGCTCATGCCCAATAATACGACCTCGAAGACTGTAACGCAAGCCGTCCTCGAATCGACGTACTCTCCGCTCCTCATTATCTACCAGATATGGTGTAAATCTGGACAACGCTCCAAATCGAGCCGCATACTGAGCCACTGTCATATCACTTTGCACCAAGGCTTCGAACTTCGATGCTCGCTGTCATCAGATGTGATCAGGAAAGTACTGTCGGTCAAATTGATCCATAAAATCCTCCCAGGTCCACACAAAATCAGTGTCTGCTGCTCGGGAGACTGATGTCCACTAGTGCTCAGCCTCACCATGGAGAAAAAATACTATTAATCAGACTCATTGCTGGGTCGTACATCCCATCATATCAAATATCTTCTCCACATCGGAGCGTCATATCTTAATTGCTGTCCGGTCTGGCTTGCCCTGAAAACGCGAGGGATCGAGCCGCTAGAACTCTTAAAGAAGGGCACTCGCGTACTCTTGGTCTACCTAATCTAGCAAAACGATGGGGTGCCTGCCCTGCCCCTGAAGGTCAGTCGTCACAGCCTGCAACATTTACTGTAACTAGGAGGCACTCACAGATACGGTTGGATCCACACTAGTCTTTGGTGGAGGAGCAGCATCCTCAAGATGGGTGGAAGGAACCTCTGGTGGTGGAGTGGGGATCGTAAGTGGTAGGGTAGGAGCCGCAGGTGGTGGAGCAGGAGTCTCAAGTAGTGAAGTGGGAGTCGATCGGGTCACTCTCCTGCGCGGACATGTAATGTTGTCCTACAGGCATACACATTAAGAGTTTGTAATAAAAGATCTCTAAGCTATCCAAACTCGGGACTTAATCATTCATAGTAGACATGTAATGTTATTCTTAGTTATTCTCAAGTTATACTCTGATACCAACTTCTATCATGCCCCAAATTTGAAAACCGGCCTTACAAATTTTTCGATTGCCGAATCTAGTTCCGATAGCCTCCGTAGTACCCCATTCTCAGCTCTCAACGCCTATTCGCCAAGTTCTGATCCTGAGATGCTACGAAGAGGATTTTCAACATCAGTTTGATCTGTACTAAGCATAACCAAATGCATAACCCACAAATAACAACCAAAAACTCCATCACATTTTCACTATGATCAAAACTTTACAAGTACAAAGCGCATAAAGGGAAATACAATGATGATGAACAAAAAGCTCCAAGATGATCTTATAAGCGTTGCTGTGGTCTAACATCATCTGCACGCAACGGTCGTTCATAAGCTTATGGAAAGCTTAGAGGGTGGTGAAAGTGTGTGTGTAATGTAGTAATATAATTATGCAATATCAAAGTAATGTAGAACATGCTGATGAATCCATGAATACTATTACCCGTACCAAGGCTATGCGATGCAAGGCATGAATGATGTTAGCCATACCAAGGCCATATGATGCAAGATGCAACTCGAGCATACAAATCCTCATCTGAGTCCACATATCAATACAATTCAACTCTAAAATATCACTAAGGTCTAGTACACTCCAACCAGATTGTCGTCCCATCATGCACAACAAGGTGAGTGGAAAAGTCCTCACTATCCGCATGCCAATATCAGACTCGGCTCGTTGATAGCGGACCCATTCCGCGAGCTGGTCAAACTCAACCTAGCTTTGCCCCCTCCACTCGAGCGGATAAGGTCGCACCCTCTTCTAACCGACAATGACATAATGGAAAGCGCGGCCTTTTGGTAATTGGCACTCGTCGCTCATGCACCCACTCGGTCTAGACGTTGGAGCAAACTCCTAGTACCATAAGAGTTTAAGAACTTTCACCCAGAGATATCTATAGCACCCCATGTAGAATAAAATTTTCGATATCCAGTCCTGCCAACCACGATACACCTATAGCGGCTATGGCCTTGATGTCGTTAGGGCGTACAGTAATCATGTCACATGATGCGAAATGCATAAATCACACTAACTAGTCATGCAGCAATCCTGTGCGTGCCGCACTCTCATGTGGGCAACACCGCCTATCCGGGAGCCCATAACAATCTGCCCGAGGACATATGCTATGATCAGTCACTTCTCATATCAAGCATACATATGATGCGTATGATCATGAATTATGGAACTATACTAAACATATTATATATGGTGATGGACTCTATTTATAATGAAGATGGGCCCAGACGGCCCACGCATTACAAGTGTGGGCCTGACAATGGGCCCTTGGGGGAATTATAATGTAGAAATTTAACCATCATTGCTCTTATAATGTGAATGTCAAACCATCATTACTCCTAAGGCATAACCGCCAAAAACATAATCACATACAGCATGATAGAATCTCAAATCGCAATGAGCCTCATATACATTAAATGGGCCGATCGAATGGGCCGATTCAGATAAGCCGAATCGAATGGGCCAATCACATGGGCCTATTCAGATGGGTCGATTCAAATGGGCCAATCACATGGGCCGATTCAAATGGGTTGAATCAAATGGGTCGATTCAAATGGGCTGATCACATGGGTCGATTCAGATGGGCCGAATCAAATGGGACGATTCAAATGAGTCGATCACATGGGCCGCACCAATGGGCTTCATGTAAATCAATCAGGCCCACCCTTATGTATTTTGAGATCCAACCTATTCATACTTGGCATAGAGGTAGATGAAGTGAAAACCAAGTATCAACTTGGGTGGGAACCATTATGGCTCCTAAGAAGTTTTAAACCGTGGATGTCATTGTACCCCATTATTATTGCAAGTGGTGGGGCCCACTTGAACTTTGAATCTCACTCATTTACCCCATGCCATAAAATGATATCTTAAATGGTTGGAAGGTTTGGATACAACACATGCATCATGGTGGGTCCCATAGATAGATGGCATGGATGGAATATGTGGGACTCACGGAACTTGTCGTGGTGAACAACAGCTGGCGGTGGGATCCACTTGCTGCTGTGCACAGTAGCAATATGGTTGCTGTATAGCTGCTATGTACATGCAGCTGTGAGGCAGAGGTGGGTCCACCCTCATATATATCTATAATATTATACATAATATAATAATATAATATAATATAATATAATATAATATAATATATTAATATTATATATAATATACACAATGTTCAAGCCCTAGATGACCTAGACATACACATATATCATGGTGTCCCCATACGTGGGGTGGGTCCCACCCTCCAGGGACGGTGGACGATTTGGATAAAACACATACCCTATGGTGTGGCCCATGGATGGACAACGTGGGTGGGTCCCATGGACCCCACCGTCAGTCCACACTACACTGTTAGCCACCGTCCAAGGGCATCAATGCCAAGACCTCAGCATTGAAAAGAGGTATCTTTCACTCAGCCTACTACTGGAGCTATGGATCTGGCGTGGATAACATATCAAGGAGGGCCCCACACGGACGTGGGTCCCACTGTCCAAGGGCGGTGGACAATCGGATAAAACACATGCACAATGGTGTGGCCCCACACGTGGGGTGGAGGGCATAGATGGGCCTCATGGACCCCACTTTCCGTACACACTTTACTGTTAGCTATTCCCACTGTGAGCCACATTTCACTGTCAGCCTCTCCCACTGTCAGCCATACTTCACTGAGGTGCACGTCTAGCGTCTTTGGACGCTGGACTGTGGATACAACACAGGCAACATGGTGTGTCCCACATGGACATGGCCCACCAGATTTGGATCAATTTGATATTTGTGTTTCTCCTACATCCACGCCCACTCACAGACAGTCAACAAGGTGGGCCCTACGGATGGGACGACATTATTATACATCATAGTAAGGTCCACAATACATGTGAGAGAGAGAGACATCTGCGAGGATGAAGGGCCCCTACCACTATAGGCCCCTCTTTGATATAAAGCCTACAACAAGGTCGGTCCCACCATAAGTGGGCCCTTACATAAAAAAATAAAAGATAAAGAAATGGAGATCCAAGATCACCCACCGTCTTCTTCTTGTTCCCTTGGCTTCCTTTTCTCTTTAGCTTTGATCCTAATAGAGGAGAAGGAGTTTGGATAGTTGAGATGGAAAATGAGAGAGTAGGAAGTGGGTCACACACAAAGCTCTCTTGGAGGGTAGAAGTGCTTGGACATGTGATATTTTCTTGCTTGGAAATGAGTTTGAAAAAATGAGAGAGAGAGGGTTGTAAAGAGAGAGATAGAGATGGGTGATGGATGTGGTGAGTGATGAGTGTGTAAGAAACTTTTGACTTTAGGGGTAGATGGTGTAACAAAAGTATGGGGTGTGTAAGAACTTTTTAACTTTTGAGGTTGCTTGGGTATGGGTGTGAGGTGATGTGTACTTGACATATACTTGACCCTTGATGGGATTGATTGATTGATGGATGTGACATTCGATAGAGATTCTCTTGGGTTTTACAACGCGCGGTATTTTCCTCGAACTGAATGCGGACCCACATCTCCTGGCTTGGGTATCGGATCGGCGCGCGAGACACAATATTGGAACCACTGTGATGGCGTGGTTGCTAGGGTACTGTAACACCCCGTATTTTCTATACTCGGGTGTTACTATAGAAACCTAAATAACTTTATACACATGTGGGAACCCATCTAATTTAGACTACGCATGTAACAACTCACACTTTAAATTCCCAAACTCTAGTTTGCCAATAGGATCAACAATACTAATGGTCACCAATAAATCATTCAAACCAGCCATCTAAACCATAGATCAGACTAATCATGAACCAGAGAAAGACAAAAGGCATACTAAGATAGATGGGTGGCCCAGATCACTTATCACCGCATGAACTTACCTTTAGGATCCTGTTAGAACTAAAACGACTTTAGAATATGATGTGTTCTGCACTTATCAACGAAAACCCTCCTTAAATGACTCCCCAAACCTTTAGAATGTACCAAAGACCATTGTGAGCCTTCTAAAGATCAATAGGTGGTGTGGATCGCACTGACAATCATGTGGACCCCACCTTTAAGGTCGAGCATGATCACAAACTGTGTGCACCCACATAGCGCTGGACCGTGCACACGGTCAAATCGGGCTTGACCCAATGAAAACCAGGAAGTTTTAAATTTTCAAACGAGGAGCTCCCGCTCGATCGCTAGCTTACAACTGGCCATCCATTCGACTGTGCAAACTAGCACTATCCGAATACAGAAGACAGATCCAGACCGTCCATCTGATAGATTTGGTCCCACCAACCCTGTCATGTTGATGATTGCGATTGAAAACCACCGACGCCACCCTTTTCAGCGTCCAATCGAGCAACGTATAAGGAAGGCGCCGACTTGGAGAGGAGATCCACGTCCTCAGGTGCGCTGGCGAATCCGACCGTTCGGAATGGTCGAATGCCATCCACGTACGCAACTCGATTCCCAGTCATCCCTACCATTTCTAAATCTAGCAACCTAGACGTCAGATGGCTGAAAGAATTTTTCCTCTTATAGCCACAGCGCATCTCGTCCGTTCCTGGCCGCCTAGAAGCTTCCCTTAGGTAAATCCTAGGCATCCGAAGTAGGGCAACCCGATATTTTCGTATCAGACAAGAAAATAGCGAGATTTTGAAGTTGCGCCCCAGTTTTTCACTCTCAACGAGTTGCCTTAATCAACAGCCATCCTTGCTCCGTAAAATGGACCCCACGTTACTTGTAGGTCATATCAGGACAGTCCAAACGGTCCTAATCTTAGGATTAGCCACTCTGTTGAAAGTTGCCATCTTCATCTTCCATCTTCCTCAAACTGACTGTGAGAACCACTTTCCTCTAAACAGGACCCATCCAATGATCTGGCCCGTTCATCATGTGGCCCACCACATTTAATGTCCATCAAGGACAATCAAACGAACCCATGCACGAGATCTAACACATTAGGAGATCCTAGTGCCAGACCGTTTGGTTTAACTTAAGCAAAATCCGCATTAATCCTTGTGATTAGCTGAGGAGATTTCTAGAAACGGAAAAGGCTATAAATAGCCTGATTTTAGGGCGAATCCCAAGGAGAATTAGAGAGAAAGAGAATGGGAGAGTCTGATCGCCGTTTGGGCGGGTTGCTGGTTGGGTAGCAACTCGACTCGGCCCGAGTTGTTCTAATATCGGAAAGAGCAAAGAGAGAGAGAAGTGAGATTGAGAGGGAAGGAGAAGGAATAGAGAGAAAGGAGAGGAGATAGAAAGAGAGAAAGCAGAGGGCCTGTGAGATGAAGCAGCTGCTGGAACAAGTTTCCAGCCGGCTGTCTCACCTCAAGTCAACATTCAGATTTGAATCTCGATGAACCCGGAGCTTGCTCATCACGTCCAGATCCTTCCAACGCCCAAGAATAAACTATGATAAGGTAATCCCATCTGTTTAACCCTGTCATTATCATATTCTACCCACCAGTCATCTGGTTTCACCGCCAACTCACTCGGTCATGAGTTAGTGACTCAGCCGCATTCCAGCTCTATTCCAATGTGAATGACCTATCTGCCTCCATGGAGGTGGTCAGTTTTCTTTCTGGAGCTAGGACTGGTGCTACTAGTCTAGCTCTGGTTCGCCAGATACAGCAGGTTGCAGTGCCTTTGCATTAGGGCATTACTGAGTCAGTGACTCGAAACTGGTTTTGAATGAGAAGATCTAACTCAGTGGGACCATGGATACAAGTTCCCTGTCAGCCTAAAATTTCAACTCGGGGCAATTGAGATCCGCCCAATCTGGGACTGACCCGACCATCTAGCCCACCGGGTCAACTCAATACCTATTGTCTGCTAACTCGGTCAGTCTTCTAGCCGAGTCATAATGACTCCAACCAGTTGTGAATGATTTGAGAGACATTGGGTTCAAGGAACCTTTAACCCTATGGCTAACGAAACCCCTGAGGTGAATTCAACTAGTTGTTAGTTGATAAGACCAATCGACTCAACTCAGTCGTACGTGACTCGCTGGAGTCTTGTAACATCCTAATGAGGGTTGGTTACAACTGAAATCCTGAAGGATGATTACCTTCTATCAGTTTCAAATCAATTAAGTGAAGAAGATTTTAATCCACCCATAGTCCATGCATGAACTAGAATAATGTTTGATTTTCCTTGCTTTGATTTAGGAAATCATAAACTCACCTTATAAGGAGGATCAAACCAAGGGGAACTTTCTTTCAAGGTGAGGAGCATCCCCTATAGCTTCTTCCTTTCACTAATTTCTATGTGGATTAAATCTTTAATGTGTAGAATTTTAGAAAATTATTGATTCCTAGCTATCTTGAATTTCATGAAATAATTGTGTTAATGCCACATTTCCTTATAATTATGTGTATGATGTATTGTCTTACAAACTCCATGTCGGATTTATAATTGTTTTCTTATGATGAGAAAGGAAGGCTTTCATATTAGATCATCCATGAATTGTGAGACATTTCCTTCATGACTGTCCATATTCTTTAATCTCTAGTTTAGTTGGCATAATCTTGTGAATAGTGCTTACAATATAGAAAACGAGAATGTGTTTACATGTAGTGTACCTATGGATGAACTCTTAGTCAATGATTTGACCTCACTTGGGAATTTACATGATACTTAGTATGCCCTTCTTTGAATGTAAAGAAGTTATGGAAGTCATTATGGAACACATAGTTGGATATTTCCTATTGAAAGTTGATGATCTTTCCAATTCTATCAAAAGTAATGTACATGTTTCATGGTGCATAACATCCACGCATGACACATGAGCTTTTTCGAGTATGCATTGTAAGTCACATCTTGTTGGGTTCTGCCAGGTTTCATTACCTAAGTCCAACCATCAAGTTTGTGCACATGTACACTTTGGGCTGCTCTTTCTTTACATGAGGCTTTTTTGGGATTTTATACCTCCTCGGGCGTACCCTGAGTATTTTTTCAGGAGGTCAACTGTAACACCCCGGATTTTGGCCAATCTGGGATTTGACGTCCTTAGGCAGTGGATCAATTAAAACACCTGAAAAATCGTTCAGAACCCAATTCCATAGTCAAAGAAACCACTTAGGATAAATTTCTTTAGAAACTAAGCATAAGTTAGCTAGTGCAACGTTAGAATAGCTGGGAAACGGTCCCTGATCACTTTAAATATGTTCTACAAGGCCCAAAGCGAGTGGAACCAATGGTGCTATAATGCTCTAAAACCTCGGACCAAACTCTAAGCAGGTTTGTTCTCTGGACCACTTTGAATCTTTGTATTGGACCTAGACCGCACGTCGAAAGTCCGATACCTCCTATCTTAGACAGTTAGAACTGTCTAGCTGGACTTGACACTCATTCCAAAAATCAAGTCAAACCGATAATCACAGGCTATTTCATTGAGCCCGGACCGAAGAGAGTGAGAATAGGGTTAGAATTGGAATTTGAAATTCAAAACTGGCACACAATTTGACGCATCAGTATTGAGCATTCTGACTGTCAGAATACAGCCAAATTACACCCTTGGATCAGGAAAAATATCTATTATATATCACGAGACTTATAGGCCTGATCTTGGTGCGATGACCGTTAAACTGAAACTGGGCCGCCACGTGCGATCTGGGAACCCAACCGGTCTGAAAACTGGATGTGTGCTAGATCCAGTATGCATGAGCTTAAGTCCGACCGCATTTGGCCTGGGGACCTTCAGAAATGCCCTTTTGGACCGAAACGGCCCCGATTTGGTTAGGCACCAAGTAAACATTGTTCCCAAGCCTATTTTGGGCATGTTTTAGGCTATAAAAGGGGTTGAAACCCTCACTCCCCTCTTCCATCCGAATTTGAGAGAAGCCCTAGCTTGGGAGAGAGAAAAAGGTGGGAGATTGTGAGAGTGTGGGAGAGTTCTTCCTGCCACTTGTACTACGCATTGCACGTGCTTAAGCAACACACCTCCACCGCTTTCCCGGCGATTCCACCGCGATCCTAGGTAAGTAAAAACCCTAAATAGTTGTTGATTTGAGTTTTCCTTGTTTCCATAGCGATGTAGCTTATGGATCTTATGTATTAGGCTCCTTACTCGCCGTAGACGAACCATATACGCTCCGCTTCAATTCCCGAGTCTACAAGACACTAGGTGAGGATTTTAGACGCTTTGATTGACGGTTCCCAACGCTTTCAATGTCGTTTAATAGTAGATTCTTGACGGCATCGCCGTTTGACATGTACAAAATGCTCTCCGTTTCCCGTTTCGTAAGCTAACGAAGAATATGAGATTTAGGGCATTTTAGTCATTTGTAGGAAGTACTGTTTACATTCATATTTTGCTGATGTGATTGACATGGTTTGTCGCCGCATTAGAGAGTTACGAATGATTGCATAATCAGTTTGGCGAAGAGATTCGCCTAGTTGCGCACTTTAGGTCGACATACTATATGTGGACTTAAGTGTGTAGTGTATGTGTTTGTATAAATGCTTGTACTAGTATGTATTGTATTGAATGATGTTATGTAGTAGTTTGAGATTGATTTCATGATTAAAATGCTGACCTAAATGATTTCCTACATGTTGACCTTATGCATGATTGCGTTACATGCATAGGAAGTATGCTTTGAAGATTTGCTTAAGTTGAATATGCATGAAAGGTATGCCTTGAAGATTTGCTTAAGTTGAATGTTATAACATGTGTTAACATGCTCACATGATGTATTTCAATTCCAATACCCTGGTATATAGTGTTAATGTAATACCATAGATGTGTGGGACTTGACTTAGTCCAGGCAGTCGGTAACCGAGCGGATTCGTGGCTGACTGGTCATAGCCACGAACGACGCGTCGATGAACGTGATTCGGGTTGAGAGTTGGCGGCAGTGGTTAGGCCACGCGAAGTGTTTTACGCACTTCATGTCGTTCAACTTGAGATGCGATCGCGCTAGTCGAGCCCGTCAAGTAACCCGACTGGCCGATGTTTGTTCACCTTGTATGTATCATAACTGCTTGAACCTAGGGTACTGAACTTACCATTGTAAACCCTGTTAACCATGGTACCTTGATCCACGAAGACTCATGAGCCGGGCATGGTGGTATGGGACACCGTGGTCGAGCTGTCGGCCTACGCTGGGGTCACAAACCTCCCCGTAGTGACCAGTGAGCACCTAGACTCGTGAGCAGATTATGGTGGTATGAGACACTATATTCTAGCTGTCGGCCTACACTGATCAGGCGACGAGCCCTTTGTAGTGACCGCGAGCGTATTCTGAGTCCACGGGAGGCGACGACCCTTCCGTGCAGTAGAGTACAGTAGGCCTGTATTGATAAGGTGATGGGGGAGCGGTGCAACGAGTGCGAGCAACAGCCCTGGCAGCCCTTGCAGTGACCTACGAAATATACATCGTATGAGATTACTAGGAGTGACGACCCTAGACAGGATCTGTGTTGGGATTGATACAAGGGAAGTACCTTAGTTTCCCAATCCTGCTGTTTGAATGGACTAATAACAACTTGGTAATCACCATAGCATTGCATGTGCCTGGAAGATGTGGAGCACTCTAGGGAGTGTGGCATGCCGCGGTCGTAAGATGTTGCCGCATGAGGGTGATCGTCGGTGAGGGCATACATCACGTCATATCATCTTGCATTAACAACAGTATTAGGATTGTCTGATTTACTGCTTTACTATTATCGCGTGATTGAATTGTGAACATGCTAATCTCTGCTCTCTTATCCCACTGAGTTGATCACTCACTCCCACGTTACGGGGTGGTGTTTCCGGACACCCACCAGTCCCTTTTGTGATTGCAGATGATGGCGCGGCCTGTGAGGCAGAGCTGGACTTGATGATGAGAAGGAGGATTCCTCCTTTATGCGTGTTCTGATTGACGAGATTGCAGGGAGGTTGATTAGATACTTTGACATTTGTCATTTTGAATTTTTAGCGCCCTCATGTATATTCATTTTGTTTACTTTTGAAGTATACATGTATGTGCATAACCTGGTAATATATTCACACTCTGGAGACATACAACAGTTTATGTACGTTATACATACTATTACAGTCTTCCGCTTGTAAATTTCACTGTCTCTGGAGTATGATATGCTGTTCTGGCTTAATCTCACTCATGTTTAATACATTATCACAGACAACATTCAATCATACATATCCATGTTGCATAAATAACATTTTGGAACTCGGGAGGTGGGTTTTTGCTCGACCCCCCGATTTTCGGGATATTACATCATCCTTGGACGCACTCACCTTCATGGCCTTTTTCAGGTAGTTGATCTACTGCGGGAGGTCTATATGGTCTTTTCCAGGTTGTTTACTACCACGAGCGACCCTTTAGTTTGACAGCAGGATGTGCATCCCCAGATCTGTGACTTGAGCATACATTCACACATTCATGCAAACGCATTGCTAGTTGTATTACCCTATGAATTATATATGCATTGTTAACCCACTTTAGAATGATGTGTCATGGTTGAATCTATAAGGAAAATTCTGACTGAGTTTTCACTCACCCATCGTGCGGTTGCACCAAATAGATGCAGGATTGATGACAGGCGAAGACCCTTATGACAGGATTCTAAGGACAGTTGCAGTGGATTGGACTTAATGTTTTATTTGAGTTGTAATAATAATTTTTCTTGCTGAGGGATTCCATTTTGCTTCCATTTGCATGTATTAAACTCCCTTTTTATTATTTTAAATATTTTAGTTTACATGATAATTGTCTTGTTTTATGTTATGAGGTTTGCCCCTAATTAGATGTAATGTTAGTCAACTTCATAACGTAATACTCGGGTTCTCGTACTTGAGCGATTATCCTCGGGTTTCGAGAATCAGAGTGTTACAGGTACAAGTCTGGGGTAGAGTCACCTCAGGTTAATAGGACTCGGCTTAGGATCACACGCAAATGTCGGATAAAGGTCGAAGGTTACCGAAATTCAACCAGGAAGATTGTGGAAGCCTACGGGACGATACGAACTAGGATACGGGTCTTACATTGACTTCATAGGTCCTTTCTCCTCATCTTCGTCCTCCTCTATCGAGGACCCGACAAGCCCTTCTTCTACTGGGAAACCCTCCCCCGCTTCAACTGAATGCTCCGCCGAGGATCTTTCAAGTACCCGCGATTCCTGCAACGTCATAAATTCGACGTCGCTCATTATCATCAAGGGAGATAACAGATTCAACATGGGGCAGAGATTATGAAAGGATGATCTATAGATGTCTTAGAAGGGGGTGAATAGGACAATGTCAAATATTTCGATATAATGTGGAATAATAAATTGATGGAATACAATTTTACAAAGTATTGAATTCTTAATATCAAATAATTCGTAGGACAACCTTACTTCTAAAAGATTTAGGTTGGACAAACTTTTGTCATGACGTCTTTGAAATCAAAATATCAAACTAATGTAAAGAATAAGTAATTCACAATAATAACACAAATAATAATATCTAATCACCACAATGCACAAAAGAGTTATAGTGGTTCGGTGCCTTAATACAACCTACTCCACTCACAAAATTACTACCCTCGTAATTTTGGCTTTTACTATTTCAAGGTTTTCAGGTTCACCTTAACAACCTTATACAATTATTGTGATTTTCACAAGCTATCACAATCAAACTCACTTTGTGATTTTACGAGGTCATTATAAATAAACCCGCTAAGATTTCCGAGCTATTTCAAAAAAATCCAATCTGAAATAATTTAAAAGACATTACTTATCTTCGATTTGGTGAGTCGAAGTCGTACTTGTAGCTCGAATGCCATGATCTTCTTCTTGGGATATTGATGAAGTTGTTGTATGAGTTCAACCCAAAAAGGTATAGAGGGATCTAATAGATTTTCAATGAAATGAATGAAACCCTATTGCTGCAGATTCGATTCCCCTTTTTCTCAAAGTAGAGTATGAATTATTCGATCAAAAATAATTTAATAAGAAGAGAATAAGCTAATAAAAATAAGAAGAGAATAAGCTAATAAAAATATGAATTACAACATAAATAGCTTAAGGAGGCTTGAAGGATCTTTCTTTACTACACAATATAAGACTGAATTTTCGTGGCTTTAAGAAAAAGTCTCTATTTATAGCCAAGGATCTATGTAGTTCGGCTGTCTCGAGATTCAATTCAGCTAGCTGAACTTCAAAGATTAGGTTCCAATCAGAATTCAAAAATCGTGGGATAAAATCTTTTAAAACTTCGGTTGGCCTAAGCTCATGTTTAGCTAGTCGAACCCCAAGTTGGACTGGCCGAACAGGAGGTTCGGCTGGCCTAACTGGTCTAAGATCTGATTTTGTTCTATTGCTGGAAACTTGATTGAAACTACCATGGGCTGACCGAAGGCAAGTTCAGCTAGCTGAACATACCGTAAAAAGATCTTTTTAAATCTATCTTTTTGACCGAATATTGTAGGATTGGCCTAACTGGTTAGGCTGGCCGAACAGGACTTCGGGCTTGCCTAACTTAAGTATATTTAACATAAAATATGATTCTAAATATGCATGAGTGAAATACACTTAACCTATGGTCAAACTAGGTTTATACCACCTATAGGTTGACTTATACGAAGTGTTCTGAACCTCAAATTATGAATAGTCTTGCTATGAGATGTTGAGCCTTCTTTCAAATGCTTAATCGAGTTGATAGCTTGTCTTCAGTCAAGCTTGCGATCGTATCCAGACTATGAAATTTGACAAACTAAAATGTGTTGTAAGTGTAAGAACTTACAGATTGTCTGCCCCGCCCTCAACACTTAAGGTCCCCTCCCAAGAACTTGGGGTTTCTGGCATGACGATCGGTCTAATAATATTAGAAAACCGTTGTACAAAGAAGAAGATAAAATGAAGGGAGGGGAGATTAGGAATGAAGCTCACTAGAGATAGAACGCCATAGGGAGCTTGATGCAACACAGTCGACGAAAATCACCTTCCGCCAAAATAGGAATGAGTTGAAGGCAGGGAGAAGCAAACAAAGCTTGCTAAAGGGTTAGGGCTTCCCTTTTATAGGGAGGCCACGTGTACGGGCATTCAATGCCCTTCATTAATGAGAGGTCGTACGATGCCTCTTCGGCTCCCCCTTCTCGACACATGGTGCATCCCCACTCGCCACACATCTCCACCACCAAGGATGGGCCATATGTCGCCTTCCCATTGGTTGGGCACCGAAAAGGCGGCCTGATAAAGCACGTTGTCTCAAACGATGACTTACCACCTCAATAATGCCATATCATGATTATCGATATGCCTCAAACCTCGTACCTGCTGCCTTATTCAACATTAATGGTTAATGACTTGACCTGATTGTGTCTGACCTACTTTTCAAGCTCATTTCACCGACTTGAAAGTAGGGGGACTTACTGTTATGGGAAAAAAATAGATCGACCTACATAAGCAGATCAGGTCGAGATCTGGCACGATGCAATGTGTAAGACCCGTATCCTAAACCGTACCATTTCGTAGGCTTCCGCAGTCTTTCCGATTGAATTCCGACAACCTTCGACCCATAACCGGTATTTACGCGCGACCCTGATTCACATGCCATTAACCCGAGTCGACTCAACCCGAGACTTGTACCATAGCGACCACGTCATTGCTACGGTTCCGATGCCATGATTCGCACACCGATCCAATACCCTGGTTAGGAGATGTGGGCCCACGTTTGGTGTGAGGAAAATGCCTCGCGTACGAATTCTGAAAAAATCTCTACTACTTATCATATCCATCAATCCCATCATGTCAAGTACATGTCAAGTACACATCACCTTTGACCCATTCCCAGATAACCCCAAAGTCAAAAATTTCTTAAACAAGCCCATACTTTTCTTACACCATTTGCCACAAAGTCAAAAAGTTCTTACACCCATCACTCATCACATCCATCACCCATCACTCTTTCTCTCTCTCTCTCTCTCTTTATAACCCTCTCTCTCATTTTCATTTCTCAAAAAAAAACTCTCTTTCTCAAGAAAGAAAGCATCACACGTCTAAGCCTCTCCAATCCCTCCAAGAGAGTCACAAGTGTGGCTCACCTTTCTTACCCTTTCATCTCTCATCCCAACCATCCAAACCTCATCTCCTTCGTTGGAACCGGAGCTAAGGAGCTAAGGAAGCCTAGGGTGCAAGAAGAAGCCGGTAGGTGATCTTGAGTTTCCATTTCTTTATCTTTTTATGATGTAAGGGCCCACTTTTAATGGGACACACCTTGATGTAGGCTTTGTATCAAAGAGGGGCCCATAGTGGCGGGGGCTCTCCATCTTCGCCGATGTCTCTCTCTCCCTCACTCTTTCTATGATCTTGGCCACCTATGATGTGTGTATATCACCCATGCCATCTACCGGTGACCCCATCCATGTGGGACGCACCATGATATTTATATGTCATCCCAACCACCCATAGGGGGGACCACCTCGATGTGGCTAGAGTGGGGTGTGGCTGCCAGTGGAGTGTGATCTGACGTGGGCCTCAGCTCCACAGCTCACGTGGTAGGCTGAATGAAAGATAGCCTGTTTCAACGCTGGGACCCACCCAGTCCAGAGCTCAGGTGGCAGACCGAGTGAAAGATGCTTCGTTTCAACACTCGAGGTCTTGGTATTGATCCCTGTGGAGGTGGCTAACATGGAGTGTGTACTGAAAAGGGTGTGGGGTCCATGAGACCTATCCACACCGTCCTTGGATGGTGGGACCCACCCCCTCGTGTGGGGCCCTCCCTGACACGCCCAAATCCATAGCTCAACTGGCAGACGGATTGAAAGATACCTCGTTGCAACACTAAGGTCTTGGCATTTATTCTCCACCTATGCTACTTTTAAAAAGCAACAGAAGCTGCATGCGTTATATATATATATATATATATATATATATATATATATATATATATATATATATATATATATATATATATATATATATATTATTATATTTCAAATACATAAGGGTGGGGCCTACGTAGGACCACCACTATTTTCTTAAATGCAGCAAAGGACTGCCTTATTAGACGTCAGTAGGTCTGTAGGACCGCTACTGTACTCGACAATAAGTGGTCCCCACCTCCAGCTGCTATGCACGACAGCAAGTCTCGTGGGTCCCACCTTTTCCATCCACGTCGTCTACCTATGGGACCCACCATGATGCATGTGTTATGTACAAACCGTCCAACCATTTTAAAATATCATTTTATGGCATGAGCAAGGGATGGGTCAGATCTAAAGTTCAAGTGGGACCCACCGTTTAAATAGTGGATCGTAACACCCACCATTCAAACTTCTAAAGGCCATGGTAGTTCCAATTTAGTTGATATTTGTTTTCATTTCATTTATCTCTATGTTAACTTGTGGACATGTTGGATCTCAAATACATAAGGGTGGGCCTGATTTGATATACATTTGGCCCATTGATTTGGCCCATTTGACCAGGCCCGATGTGATGTACTTGGGGCCCAATTAGTTAGGCCAATGTGATATACAAGGCCCGTTGTTGAGGCCCACCTTGATATATATGAAGCTCATACGATTAAGCCCATCTTGATGTAGTTATGGCCCATCCATTGAGGCCCACCTGATATACATAAGGCCCATGTTATACGGCCTATTTGTTGTAGAGCTGTACACGAGCAGACTGAGGCTCGAGTACTCACTCGACTCGACTCATCTGAGTTAGAGACGAGTACGAGCGGGTTTCCTCGACTCGTTTAGATTGTGAGTAGAGTACGAGTCTAGAGGTACTCGACTCAGTACCCATGTATATAAGTCTGTCCGAAAAAATAAACCCTACCTCACCCATCTTTTTTCACTTTCCAACAGCGTCCAAACCCTACCCGTCCTTTTCAAGCAGCGCCCAAACAGCCAAACCTTCCCTCCCAGCGAGCGTTCGAAAATCTCTCTCTCTCTCTCTCTCTCTCTCTCTCTCTCTCTCTCTCTCTCTCTCTCTCCCCAGCGGCCAGCGCACGTTCAGTCGTCCCTCTGCCACTCATCCCGTCGTCCATCAATCGTCTTCACCCTACCCTGCACCGCTGCATGCAGCTGCCGCCGATCGTCCCTCTTCTGCTCACCCGGTAAGGTGTGGCCGTGTGGGGTTGATTTTTTTATTTTTTATTGCTAATATATATTAGAAATTATTAATATAGTTTTGAGATTAACCTGAAATTTGTGTTTTCTCTTGATATCATGGTGAATTGGTTGGTCATGTCTCCTATAAATGGACATGTGTTTGGTGAATATTCTACTCTCAGCAACTTTTTACATAAACCGTCCGTTTAATGCACACCAATCATTCAGTTAGGAAATTTCTCATTGCAGTTTTTGATAGGTATACATGTAAGGTTTTTTATAATACAGGGGCCTCGAGTTTTCATGCTAATTACAATCTTAGATGATGATCTTAATCGCTCATGTTCTCATCTTAGCTTTATAGAAGCTATGATCTTATAGCCCCATGATTCATTGAAGAACGTTAGCTTTGATTTTTGGATTTGAGCAAGAGACATTCAGACTTAAGTTTTCAATGTTCCAAATATATCTTCTTATGCATTCATCTCTTCATAAATGTTTCTTAGAATGCCCTTGTAACATATAATTTAGAATATGAAGGGCTCATATCATCATTTAAGATGTAATCAGTGGGTGAAAAACCATCTAGAGGTGCAGCTATGGTAACGTGGATAGGAATCTTATCAAATCCCTTACAATAAACACATCACCTTTGATCTATGACAATTTTAAATTTGTAACCATATTTTTATTATTATAAGTGTTGATTTCAAACTGGATAGCATGTGTTATGTATGTGTATGTATATAAGTTAGGAACTTAGGCGTGCCAGAGTCAATAGTGGCTCAATTTGAACTAATCAATCAGGCCCAAGCCTTGATATTCAACCCATTATTTCTAGCCTAAGTGTATTCATGGCTTTGAGACCGAGTTACGTACATTGAAAAGAGAAAAGTTTAAAATTAGAGTATGTCTTAAAAAAGTCCTTAGCATGATTTTGAAAGTTGTATTTATTTATTTATTTTGTAGAAATTTATAGTACGTATTAGGACTCATGGTTATTCTTAAATATAGTTAAGTGGATTGGTGTAATTAGTCTGTAAAGGACTTATTTTGTAATAAGAAAATGATCCATATTTTTAGTTATCAAAAAAATATTATTTCCTTCAAATCTCTAGCAGAATAGAGAGTTGACTGATTCCTCTCCGGTTATGAGTGATTCCATCCATACCGGTCAAGTAATTCCTGGTTCATCGACAACTTGTTTAGTACATCGGCAACTCGTAGAAATTTTCGATTCCAACAGATGTGTTTCTTATAATATTTTTGACACTTTTAGTTATTGAATTGTTTTTATATATAATTTTTTCGATAAATATTTATCATTAAGTATGGTCCTTTGTTTGCATAGATATGAATTATTTGTGTGTTCTAGTTGTAGACTTGTAGTATACAACAAACATTCCTTTTTCTTTTAACCTAGTTAGCTAGATGATAAATGTCAATTTCAGCATACTCCTTTGTTTGCATAAATATGAATTATTTATATTGTTCTAGTTGTAAATTTGTAGTATAGGATAATCAGTTGCCCATTTGAGGATTTCTATATTGCCAGACATATATTCAGTGTGTTCTTGGATGCATAGAAATTGCTCAAATTGTCCCTTTTTGGACAGTTCAGGGTTAGATAGATTGTAATGTCTTCATTTCTTCCAATTTAAATGCCTATGCCTTTTTTGGTTTCGTCTCTTCTTTTTCCCTCTGGATATATTTCATGTATTTATTTTCGTCGTCAAATATCCACACTTTGTGTTGATGATTGACATGAGAATCAAATACAAGATTAATATATTCTAGAGAGATAAGGGGAGATGCTGTCGGAATTTCGGCGTAGCATTTAAATTGAAAAATGAAGCATTACAATCTATCTAACTTTGAATGGGTGACTGATTTAGATAGTTAAGTAATTATGCCCGTCTAGTGGTCTAGCCATCTAGGACCCTAGCCCCTAGGTATAGCCGTATAACATATTGAGAACTTTATTTTATAGATGGCTAGTCAAGACGAAAGCTCAAATAACCCTGGAATGGGTGCATCGGCCACATCTCCTCTAATAGTATAGGGAGACACAGACACGTCAACCGCATGCAAAGGGAAGAAGAAGAGATCAGCAGTGTGGGATGATTTCGAAGATTTAACAGTTAATGGTGTACAGAAGATAAAGTGTAATCACTGCAAAGTATTATTCAACAAGATTCCAGGAGGATTTATGACACATCTAGTTAGACATTTGAGGACGTATCCTAAGAAGGCAAGACTCCCTCCTCCCAGCCAATAGACGCTGTTATTTATGAAGTCAGAAGGGGATGACTCCCAAGGCGTAGTGTCTACTCATAAGTTTGACAAGGAGAAGCTGAATGAGTGGTTTGCTAGATTAGTGATCTTGGAAGAAAAACCTTTCAGAATGATTGAAAGTAAAGGGCTTAGGGCTTTCTGTCAATTTCTTAACCCTCGGGCCGAGAATGTCTCCCGCGTCACAGTGCAAAGAGAAAGCATGAAAATGTACGTAATTAACTGAAAGAAGTTTTGGCTTCAGTGACCAGAATAGCTTTGACTTCTGATTTATGGACGGCGTCCAAACAAAAAAAAGAATACATTTCATTAACTGCTCACTATGTTGATGAGGATTGAAAACTATGTAAGAGAATTTTGAACTTCAAACACCTTCCTCCTCCACATGCTGGTTTACTTATTTCATATTGCATCTACAGTTGTCTAGAAGGTTGGGGCATTGAGAAGAAAATTTCAGCAATAACTTTAGACATTGTTTCAGCAAATGACAGCGTCATTTCATGCTTACGTAACTAGTTCAGGGCTACAAGAAATTTATTTTTTGAAGGAAAAATATTCCAGGTCAGATGTTATGCCCATATTGTAAATTTAATTGTACAAGAAGGGCTGAAAGAAATTGACAATACTATAGAGAATATAAGAGAAAGTGTGAAATATATAAGGGAGTCGCCATCGAGACTAAGTGTATGGAATGACATCATTCAACGTTTAAATGTACTATCTAAAAAAGCGTTGAAGTTGGATGTCTGTACACGTTGGAACTCGACCTATGAAATGTTAGATACAGCAATGGAATTATAACTTTCATTTTCTGAATACGAGGCGCATGACAGAACGTATTCTTGGTTACCGAGCACAGATGATTGGGCCAAAGCATAACAAGTTCACACATTTCTCAAAGTTTTCTACGAGTGCACGAAGATTTTTTCTGGGAATCAGTATCCAACCGCGAATCTGTTTCTTCCGTCTCTTTGGAAGATTAAGGATGCTCTACAGAAAAATGCCAGTGCGGGTCCAGATTTCATACGCCAGATGACAGTTGGTATGAAGACGAAGTTCGATAAATACTGGGATAAATGTCATCTGTTGATGTCCTTGGCAGTTGTTCTTGATCCTCGTTGTAATATGGGGTTGGTTAGCTTTATTTTCATGAAGTTTTATCCTACTGAAAGAGCAGCAGCAAAGACGTCTAAGGTTCGTCAAGCCCTTGAAGATTTTACAAATCGTATGTTAATACTTTACCTGCAGCGGATGTTGAAGAAAGTAGAGATGCGGATATTTGTGTACCTGATAATCCAGATGTGCTAAATGAATACATATCATACTTGACACAAGCACGAATGAGAGTTGATACTAAAGAATCAGAGTTAGAAATATACCTCAAGGAGCCAATCGTAATGCAATCCGAATTTGATGTGTTGGAATGGTGAAAGATGAGGGTTGGTGAATCAAAATACCCTATATTATCTGTGATGGCACGGGACATATTATCAATACCAATTTCAACAGTGGCATCAGAATCCACATTCAGTACAGGGAGCAGAGTTGTGAGCAATTATCGAAGCTCACTTTCACCAAATACAGTTGAAGCGTTGATTTGTACGTAAGATTGGTTGCGCCCAATATGGGGAGGAGATATGAATGATGATGATGAGGAGATTGAGATTCGTGACGAGTCTCTACCTACAGATCAGTAATTATTTTTTATTTTTTAATTTTTTTTGGTTGAATGTTGAATGATCTGTAATATTATTTCACTGCAACTGCAAACATGAAAGTGTTGGTCCTTTTGGAATGTGATTTGGAAGACTTTTAATCTTCAATATTTATTTACATATGCCTGTTCATTTACTTTTATTTTTGACTTTTGATACATTTATATTACTTTCTTTTGTTCCTATATCAAGTTCAATTTATTTATCAATATTCTGATTTTTTTATTAAATATTGACTGTAGATATATCATCATCTGAGCCATCGACAAACATTTGGGACTATGCTTCCCTAGTTGAATCACCACCAAGGTCTGAAAAAATAAAGATTAAGTATGGTTTGTGTGGCGTAAAGTTTGTAAATAAGACTAATCGCTTTTGCTTACACTTGTCATGTCGAGGTGGTGATGCAAAACCATGCCCCAATTCCCTTAAGGATATTCAAATTCTTGTTCAAGCTCTGTTAGATTCGAATAGAAAACCTTCCACTCCATCCAAACTTTCTGCTTCTGAATCTAGTACACGAATGACATCCACAGAAGATGCAGATGAGGAAGCCAGATTAAAAGCTTTGGATGAAGAACAATTTCAACTCGCCTTAAAACGCAGTATGGAAGATGTTTCTAGACTTCAGCGATATTCGAGTCAAAGACAACACGATGTTGAAGTAGGATCGAGTTACTCGAGTACGCCAAACAAAAAGAAGAAAAAGAGTAATAAATTCAAATTCCTGACTCGTCTCGGTGAATTTTATAGGGCATTGGGTACTACATACAATTCTCCACATAAAACAAGTTTGAAAAATTTAGTTCAAAGTATAGAAGAGCACGAAGAAAAAATCTCTTCGCTTTCTAACTCAGATGAAGTGAACCAATTTGTATATGAAAAAATAGATAGCAGTTCCGATGGATCAGATGACAATACAGGAAAACACTCCTCTTATGAAGGTTATTAGTTATAAATTGTCATTTTGAAGTGAATAATGTAATGTAAATATGCTAATGTAATTATCGAAGTTTTTTAATCATATGCAAGTTTTAGACTTTGTTTTTATGTGACCTTATCAGCAGATTGGATGGCAAATAAACATTAAGGTACACCTTAAGAAGTTTTCAATGGGAGAGTGGTCAACCATCTATTTCCTAGACCATAGTCCACTTGTTATTTGGATCTTCTTCAATTTTAGAATTATGCACTCTAATGATATGCAAAAACAGATGGACGATGTGGACATAGCATACATACATCAAAATAGGCCTCACAATATTATGTGAGGCTAGGGTCTCAACTAATACACCCATTGAAAATGAGAGGGGATGGGCTAGTGACCTCTGCCATCAGCCAATGGCCAGTGGTCGGTGCTACGTGGACCCACCATGATATATGTGTTATTTTTTTAATATCATTTTATGAAATAAGCCTATAATTGAGGTAGATCCAAATCACAGGTAGACTACATCATGCAAAACATTGTTGATTGAATGCTCACTATTAACTCTTTTTTTTTGGGTTAGCTTGTTAGTACACACCCATGTCAGTACACACACTCCATGTCATTGTCAGCCACCTCCACTAAGGATCGATCCCAAGACCTCAAGTGCTGAAACAAGGTATCTCCACTCAGTTTGCCAGCTGCATTTTATATATTTTATTGTTTAGTTTAACTTCGAATTTCAATTGACTCGAATTCGCCTCGAAAACTCGCACTCTACTCGACTCGATTTTTACTCGTACTCGGACTCACCTCGGAAACTCGAACTCGACTCGACTCGTTTACTACTCGTACTCGGCTCGTACTCGAGCGAGTAGAGTACGAGCAGGGAGTCCATGCTCATTGGCCGAGTACAGCCGAGTACGAGCAGCACTTGGGCGTCAAGAGCTAAGTACGAGTAGGGCGATACTCGACTCGACTCGACTCGACTCGTGTACAGCTCTAATTTGTTGTATCTAAGGCCCATGGGTTGAGGCCCAATTGGATGTACACAAGTCCATTACAATGTGTGACTCTACCATGGTTTGTGTAATAATGTTTATACGGTCGTGCCTTGGGAGCAATGTTGACGTCCACATTGTAAGAATAATGTTGGTTAAATGTCCGCATTATAATTCTCCCTAGAGCCCATTGTTAGGCCCATACTTATAGGTCGTCTAGGCCCATCTTCGTTATAAACAACATCCATCACCATATAACGTGTTTAGTATAGTTCCATGATTCATGATCATACGCATCATATGTATGCTTGATATGAGAAGTGACTGATCATAGCATATGCCTTCGGGCAGATTGTTTAGGGGCTCCCGGACAGGCGGTGTTGCCCTACATGAGCGCACGATAAGTGCAGAATTGTTGCATGACTATATACTATGATTTATGAATTCACATTGTATGATATGGTATTGTACGCCTTAGCGACATCAGGGTCGTAGCCTCCACAGGCGTATCGTGGTTAGCAAGATTGGATACTGAAAATCTTGTTCTACATGGGGTGCTATAGATATCCTTGGGTGAAAGTCTCTAAACCCTTATGGTACCAAGAGGTTGCTCCAATGTCTAGACCGAGTGGGTGCATGAGCGCCGAGTGTCGATTATCATGAGGCCGTGCTTTCCACTGTATTATGGTCGGTTAGAAGGGGGTGCGGCCTTACGCGCCCGAGAGGAGGGAGCAAAGCTAGGCTGAGTTTGACCAGCTCGAGGAATGGGTCCGCTATCGACGAGCCGAGCTCGATATTGGCAGGTGGATAGTGAGGTTTCTTTCACTTACCTTATTATGCGCGATGGAGCGACGATCTGGTTTAGAGTGTACTAGACCCCGATGATATTTCAGAGTTGAGCTATATTGATATGTGGACTTAGATGAGGATTTGTATGCTTGAGTTGCATTTCGCACTACATGGGCTTAGTATGGACGACATCATTCAAGCTTTACACCGCATGGCCTTAGTACGGCTAATAGTATTCCTGAATTCATCAACATATTCTGCATTACTCTGATACTATATAATTACATTACTACCTTGCGCACACACTTTCACCACCCTCTAAGCTTTCCATAAAGCTTATGCATGACCGTTACGTATAGGTGATATTGGGGCACAGCAGCGCTGAGGCAGGAGAGCTCTGCAGATCATCTTGGAGTTTTTTATCCATTATTATTGTATTTCCCTTTATGCTCATTGTACTTGTAAAGTTTTTTATCATATTAGAAATATAATATAGTTTTTGGTTGTTGTTTGTGGGTTATACCTTTGTTTATGCTTATTACGAATCAAACTGATGTTGAAAATCCTCCTCGTAGCATTCCAGGATCAGAACCTGACAAATGGACGCTGGGAGCCGAGAATGGGGTTCTACGCAGGCTGTCGGCAACAGATTCGACGATCGAGAATTTTATGAGCCCGGTTTCCAAGTTTGGGACGTGACACAATGCATAACAGAGGATAAGAAACCCGACCACCGAGTTAAAGAGAAAGGTCGGTACGATCAAGGTCGACACGATCATGGTCAGCCTGAAGGTAGGCAAGACCCAGAATAGACTCTCTTAGGAATAATTTGAAGAGGCTATTAGGACTCATGAAGAAGTTAAAGGCTACAAAAATTAGACATCACAAAGATGTTCTATAAAGATGTTCTTTCTAATTAAAAGGATAGGTAGATAGTCGTGGAGGAGCTCATCCAACCTTATGCACTGCTACTTCTGTAGGGTAGACAAATCCGCTTCAATTCCCAACTGACGTTCGACCTTATCCGCGTCCGCAGTCCAACCTTATCTAGGGGAACAGTCCGAAGTTCTCTCCAAGGATTGTGGAGTGTAATCCGCGATTACTTAGGATTCCGAGATATCCGCCAAGGATCTCTGGAGAATCCCAAGCATTATGAATCATAATTCATCTACGAAACATACCGTCTAAACCGGGCAAATCCCTATATGTTATTATCCCTCTTCAACTATAAATAAGAGAACTCCCAATGGTGAAATGTACGCACACATACTATCTCTACCCTTAAAATACTTCTATTAGACCCAGATTCTTGACTCTGACATTAAAGGGTCTCTTGCTATAGCCAAAGTCTCCTTTGTCTTCCTCCTTTGCAGTTATTCGAAGGTCTAGAAAGGGTGGACCAGATTTTTGCCTCAACACGTATTATATGTGGGTGAAATTAATGATTGTTGATAAGTGTAATCTCTCACATAATAATCACGCATCGTCCTTACCGGTGAAGCATCATGTACCTCATTTTCCTTGTAATCAGGTTGGTTCTCAATCATAATTCTAATTAATTTAGGAGACATAAGGCGTTTCCTTATATAGTGATCTGATAACCCTTCAACTAATATTCCATCTCTTATAAGTTAATTAGAGTAATCTCATGTCCACTCGGTCATGAACATGACAAGCCCTACTTATATACCAAGCTTAAACGATAAAATCCTACAATAAATTAATAGACTATAAAGGAATTAAAAGAGGTGAGGAGAAGATGTTACCGGATAGAAGAAGCTAGAATTAAGAACATACTACAAAGCAGAAAACAATGTTAATAATCTAAAAAAAATTAAAAAATCAAGAAAAACTCAAAAATATAATTTCTAAAATCAAACCCTATGACTAGATTATGAAATTAAAAATCCTAAGAACAATAAAAAATAATTAAAAGTAAAAAACCCTAAATCAAAATCCTATGTTAGTTAAACAATTTAGAAGAAGAAAAAAGACTCAACTAAACCCTATTCTAAAAATAGGAATTAAACCTAAAAACTAAATTCAAAGTTAACTTATATAATTTAATTGAAAAGTAGAGTTCCAATTCATGAGTTTGGAAGAAGGATGTGGAAAATGATGATCAAACTCATGATCTGAAGGACCTCAAAAATTTCATTAAAAAAAAAAAAAGAAAACATTCCTCAACGGTCCCACCTTCTTTTTTTCCCAAACATAAGGTCCAATGCCGGCGATCCATACTTTACTCCTGATGGATTATAACCATCGAATCAATCGCCGACGGCTAGTATAATTTCCCGATGGGAATAAACCGTAAGGAAAGGACATGTTTTTTAAAGAAAAAATATAAAAGCCCTCAAATCCGTTAGCCCCTTCCCATTTCCCACCTTTTTTTCCTGATGAATTTAAACTGTCAATAAATCTCTGACGAATTAAGCCGTCGGAGTAAGATAGGTAACCGTCACAAACATAAGGTCTAAACACCCAATAATATTTCACTTCCATTTACTTCTATAAAACTATTGTTCTCTTTTGCTAGGGTAAGGGTTTCTGCCACTAACCCTTCTCTTTTTCTTTTTCGTTTTTTTCCTCAGCTTAAAGAAAGGCAATCGTCAATTGTTCACGGCTTTTTCTAGATCCCATATTTTTTCAAAACTCTAGCATATATTTTTGTTCTTTTAAATTTTATTATTGATTTTTAATCAGATTTTATTTCTAATGATAATTTTAATTCTAACTGTACATCTAGAGTGAGTCCATGACATTCAATAGTTATAGATTACCATGCCTTATTTTTCTCATTCTAAACTATACCAATGTTTTTAGCACTTCATTTGGTTTCCAACCAATTGTTAGTTTAAAAGGGAGATGCAACAATAGTTCGTGAAATTCCACTAGCGTGAGTGTGTGGGGGTGTGTGTGCGTGTAAAATAATTTTTTATTTTTATTTTTTTAAAAAAATAATAGTTAACAATGGCCATCCATGAGATCTAGGCCGTCCATCTCAATCTATGCAGGCCGAGCATAAATGGTTCATGTCTCAAAAATCTCATTGAATCTGTGACCATTGATGGATGAAAATGTACAGTGATTGAGTGCTTGATAGGTAATTTATAAGCTGTTATCTACAGACCATCACCTAGTGATGTACACTTGCCACATCTGTGGTGTTTAAATCATGGGCCATTTTGGATGGAGGTAGTATAAAATTTGCACTAATTGAATAATCCTGACCATCCAAGTCGAATGGACGGTCAAAAATAAAATGATAAAATGTTGAAATCCAATGGACACAAAAATGTTTGTTTTAAAACTTAGGCAAATAATTTGGATGGTTTCGATTGCCATACTTGTGGGTGACGTTTGTCACGGATGAATCACTGTCGTTTACAAGAGAGAGAGAGAGAGAGAGAGAGAATCTACACTCCCGTCCTTCACAGGCTGGACAATTCTAAGATTCCAATCAACTGGACTTTGGTCAATGAATGTGGATCATCTAACTGCCTTTTACAACAACATCAATAGGATGGTACGGATCGTCCATCTAGGACGCGGTTTGACTGTGTATCAACTTTCACACTCACGGAGCATCAAAGTTTCTCTTATTCGGTCGCGGATTTCCTACTAAAGCCTTTCCCAGCAAGTTAATAAACTGGGATGTTAGGTGGGCCCCTCCATGATGTTTGTGAAAAATACACACCATTCATCCATCTTGAAAGCTCATTTTAAAACATGAAATTAAAAAGTCAGGTGTATCCAAAACTAAAGTGGGCTATATAAGACAAAAAATCAGGGAAAGAGTTTCCTATCATTAAAACCTTTTTAGGATCTACCTTAATGTTTATATGTCATTGTAGACACCCAACATAAAATGAGAAAAATCTGCTCTTTGAATTTCAACTTGACTTCAATAAATTATTTCACACCGATTTATAAATTATTAAAAATCCAAACGGACCAAATTGGAAACATACTCGACATGTCCAAGAGATAACTAATACACATGATCAGCTAGTACCAAATTCAGCAGCAATTCGATCACGGCCGTACATTCGAACTCCAAAACCCTTGAAACTCTCTGTACGTGGCAACTGATGTGCGAAAAATGATAAAATAAACTCTTTCTACCCATGGATCGCTCTCTGTATTGTTTAGTCCACCCAAATGATGTCGTGTTGAGGTGTGAGATATCATATCTTCAAGATTGAAGAAAGTACGGTCATGCTTATTAATAAAGTGGTCATGGTATTATTGAGAGCAAATATTGACCGATGAATATGATTTATGATTCATTAGAAATGTGATTAAATAAATTTTCTAACGAACTTAAGTTTCCTCTAATCCGGATTATAATGAAGAAGATCTAGTCCGTTTATCAAAACCACGTATTGCCGAGAGGTTAAAGCCGTAAAAACTCTATCCGTACTTTAAACTAGTCAAACAGGGATCTGATTGACGTAATTTCAGTTACATTGAAAAGTTTATCAAGTGACATTTTCAATGATCTTAAAATCATCGAAAACAAACCATCAGTCAAATTGCATACAACCGATTTCATATTTTGGATGGACGCACTTTCGACAGGTCAAATGAGGTCCGATCTGTGACGCCCCGGTCACTGCTTCATGTGGGCGGGCCCCAAGGAAGGCTGATAGGCTACTGTGTGGCTGGCAGGCTACTGTGTTGGGCGAGCTACTGTTGCAGTTGACTGTAACGTAACTTGTCCCACATCGAAATAGTTGTCTAGAGTTGTGGTGGTTATATGTGGGTTTTCTCCCTTAACAAACATGACACGTTTTAAAGCCGTGAGCCCACCGGGAAAAGCGGACAATATCATGTGCTGTGGGGGTAGGCCTTACAAATGGTATCAGAGCCGAGGACGGCTTTACCCTTGGTGGGGGATAATGTGACGCCCCGGTCACTGCTTCATGTGGGCGGGCCCCAAGGAAGGCTGGCAGGCTACTGTGTTGAGCGAGCTACTGTTGCAATTGACTGTAGCGTAACTTGTCCCACATCGGAAGAGTTGTCTAGAGTTGGGGTGGTTATATGTGGGGTTCCTCCCTTAACAAACATGACGCGTTTTAAAGCCGTAAGCCCACAGGGCAAAGCGGACAATATCATGTGCTATGGGGGTAGGCCTTACAAATGGTATCAGAGCCAAGGACGGCTCTACCCTCGGTGGGGGATAATGTGACGCCCCGGTCACTGCTTCATGTGGGCGGGCACATGTGGGCGGGCGCACATGTGGGCAGGCACATGTGGGCGGGCGCACATGTGGGCGGGCCCCAAGGAAGGCTGGTAGGCGACTGTGTGGCTGACAGACTACTGTATTAGGCGAGTTACTGTTTCAGTTGACTGTAGCGTAACTTGTCCCACATCGGAAGAGTTGTCTAAAGTTGTGGTGGTTATATATGGGGTTCCTCCCTTAACAAACATGACGCATTTTAAAGCCGTGAGCCTACCAGGAAAAGCGGACAATATCATGTGCTGTGGGGGTGGGCCTTACACGATCAAAGTAATTCTAGCGTTGTTAAGAAGCTTATCTGATTATCTTTCCAACAAGACTAAGATTACTAAAAATAGATGGATAACAAATAAAATACAATTATTCAAACAATTTACATTTTTATGCCTACGATACATTTATTTATATCTAATAAAAAGTAATGATTACTTTTAGAAAAAAATATAAAATTTTATTAAAAAGTAAATATATAGAAGTAATAATTAATTTTTAATATACTATTATTATTATTATTATTAAAAAGTAAACATATGATAAACTTTGGTCACCAATGCTTATATAAGGGATTTGAGGGATGAAGGAAAATAGACAGACACATATACAAAGAGATAGAGAGGAGCGGGGTAGGTGAGACATAAAAGGAAAAAATGATAGAGAAATAAACAGAGAGCGGAACAAAAAAAATAGAGAGCAGAAAGATAGATAGGGACTACGTAAATGGTTCGAGGGTTGGAGTTCACCTGGAGTTGGTGTTTAAGGTGTTTTAAAGATATTCAACATGCCGACATCTTGCCTGACATAAGAGACAAAAAGGCCATTAAAGAAGTCATTGAAGCTAAGAGTTTGCCTATCTCTATTTAATTCGTATTACACTGTACACATTCAAAAATATATTTGCATTTCCTTATATATCATTATGCATTATTATATATCTTCTATATATTTTTATTTTATTTATCTGCCTATGATCTTAAATCCTACAAAGCAAGGGTAGTTGATATTTTATTTTATTAACTGTATTTTTACTTTATTTGCTTACTCGAGGTCATTTGGTTATATGATGTAAGACTAGATAGTTTTTTATTATTTTCACTTACCCAGTCCTTATTGGTTATGCGAAACATGGTCAAATATAAAATTCTGAAACTCCATTAAATTATCAAAAAATACAAAATCTTGTCAAGTATAGGCCGCACATTCTACGGGTGAAAAATGATGCTTAAATCCTTTATTTTTTGTCACCAAGACCCTTATTCAGAATTTACAATCGTAAAGCAACCATGTACGTCACTTGAATTACAAAATCATGAGATTCCTTTAATCATAAATAATTTTATGGTTTCTAGTTGATTATAGATTTTAAGTTTCACATGACAAATCAATACCAAAGCTAAGGGCACCGCTACGGGCTCGTGTGTAAGAGAGGCGTTCACGGCCATCCAAACCGTTTACAAGGTCATTTCCATTGGGATAAAGTGAAAACACCGAAAACTTAGCTTAATATGAAACTTTATTAGCATACAAATGTTTCAAATGGTAGTTACCAAATCCCAATTGTTTCGTCACATGTGTCTCACTTGAGTTTTGGATGCATGTCATTTTTGATCGAATTGCCTAAAATGATTTCTCAAAACGGATGAATGGTATAGATTTCTCACAAACATCCCGATGGGCCCCACCTAGCATCTTAGCTCGGTAGGAACTTCCTACCGAAGGCTTTCGACAGGAAATCCTTCCTTTCACATTCACTAGCTGAGCCACGCTTCCTACATTGACACACGTGTCAACTTGTAACGTTTGTATGAGGGACCCGCATCCCTTGTGCGACCCATCCCTTGGATGTGGGACACCCGATCCGAGAATCAGGTCAGCCGGACCTTCCTAACCGCTCAAATCCAGCAGGATCGGCTCGGACCTCTCACACGCGTGTCAGCGAGTAGGGGACAAGTGTATCGAATTAGCAAACCTTCTTTCAAGTCCAACAACACCAAAATATCCTAATTTTCCGTTGGAGGCACTGTGTGAAGCTCGTCCGAGTCACGTTCAACTCGAGCTGAGTGAAACGGGTCAAACCTTCCGAGTCAACAAGTCGTTCGTGTCCACGTCCGACGGCCAACCCGCAAAGGAAATCAAGCTGAGCAAAACTAGAGTCGGCTACAACTGTACAAGGAGCGGCTTCGGTGGATTCCTGAAAGTGGGGCCTACTGAGATATACGTGACTTACATCCATGCCGTCCAACAGTCTTGACAGAGCATTTTAGGGGCATAAATTGAAAAGTAAAGCAAATTAAGATTTAGGTGGACCACAACGTAAGAAAAAGTGGTGATTGAATACCCACCACTAAAAAATTCTCTGGGAGCTACCGGAATGTTTATTTTCTATCCAACCGTTAATAAGAACACAAGGACCGGAGGAAATGATTTAAAAAAAAAATACCAACTTAATTCAAAACTTTCATGGCTCACAGGAAGTTTTTCATGGTAAATCATCACTATTTCTTGTGGTGTGGTCCGCACACCTGAGATTTAGATCTGCTAAATGTTTTGGTTGATGTCATAGAATCATCATTAAAATGGATGGACGGCGTGAATTTAAGGAAAAAAAAATATCAATGCGGGACCTACAGAAGCCGCCTCCAACTGTACAGAATCCGGCTCCGTGGGACCATCGTGACGTTTGTGTGACATCCTCTCCAACCGTTAATTGCTGCACGTCATGTTAGAATCTGATTTCTATGATCAGGCCTTTTAAAAAGCTTAGGTGGGCCACACCACAGGGAACAACGGGGATAGGGATACCAACCTGAGGTTCACCATGTTATTCATATGCCATCCAACCCGTTCAGCAAGTGATTCTCATTAGGATGGTGGTCGGTGCACTATGGGCCCCTGCATTATGGTGTGTTTCATCCAAGCCTTTCATTAATTTTTATAAATCATTTTATGATATAAAAAAATAGGTATACCTCACGCTCAAGTGAGCCACATTATAGGAAACCATGTTTAATGAATGTTGACCATTAAAAAACGTTTCCGGAATCTAGCTGATATTTTTTTTTTCTCTTCATTTGGGTTCGTATGACCTAACCAATAGATTAGATGTCCAATAAACAATAGCATAGGCATTAGGAAGATTTTAATGGTAGATATCTAATTATTATTATTTACCTAAGGTGTAATTCACCCAAGATTCAGGTGCCTATTATTTTTTGTTTTTTATTAATCCCTAAAATGATTTATAAAAATGTAATAAAACACATACATCATGATGGGCCCCACAAGGCATCGACCACCAGCCATAGGTTGGTGTCGGTGGAGTAGCCCATCCGTCCCCTCAAATTCAAGGGAATGGATTGGCTACTCCACTGGCACCGGCCAATGACTGTTGGTCAGTGCTACGTGGGCTAACCATGATGCATGTGTTTCATTTATACTGTTTATCTGTTTTTAAATATCAAATTTTTACGGTGTGAGTTTAAAATTGTGATACATTCAAATCTTAAGTGGACGGAATTATAGGAAAAAGTGTTGAATGAGGGACAACCATTAAAAATTTTTGTGGGCCATAAAAATTTTAGATTAAGCTGATATTTGATTTTTCTCTTCATCTGAGCCTGTTTGGCCCAATTAACATATTGGATGTCAAATAAACAGTATGGTGGGCCTCAGGAGGATTTTAATGGTTGATATCCAATCACTATTGTTTTCACGTGGTGTAGTCTACCTGAAATTTATATTTTATAATTTTTGATAACAACCGATAAGATGATCCGTGCAAGTGGATGAATGGAATGGATGAAACACATACATCATGGTGGAGCCCACAGGGCATCGACCACCAGCCACGGAGCTGGTGTCTGAGGGAGTAGCCAATCCGTTTCCCAAATTCAAGGGGGGACCGTAGATGGTTCCCGTGCGTGGCCGTTCGATCAAGCTGATTTTTACTACCGGAGGATGGACGGAGAGAGTGGATGTCGAGCTCACACAAAGGTGGGCCCACAGACTTCGGCTGTTGCATTGCACGAGGAATCCGGTCCATCGAATCAAAGGGAAGAAAGATATCTCCTCCATTTCTTTCCTGCAATCGGTCCCTCTCACCTCACACCGTCACCATTAATGGCGTAAATTAAACGTTTTAAACCCGAAAACACTAACCTGCGCACGATGGCGCTTTTCACCATGTCCTTACTTAAGCCGTCCCTCATTCTCTCCTCCATACGCGGAAAGCCCCAATACATTAACAGCAAATCGTGCGCGCCGGTTGTGCGCAGGATAACGAGCCGAAGCACGGATATTGGTATAATCGGCCCGCGGGCTATGGAGAGGATGAATGGTTCGGTGGTCCTGCGGAGGGATACGAATGCAAGTAATAATAGAAAGGGGGAGGGAATGCCGGGAGAGGGTTTGAGGTTGGTATCTTGCGCGCGTCTTGGTGGTGCTCCAGCGACGGAGGATAGAAATTCGTGCAGAGGGTCGGATGAGAGGAGAGATCCTGCGTCTGAAGATATGGATGGAGGAGGAGGAGGAGGAGGAGATGAGAGTAGGCTGCTGGCGTCGACACCAAGATTGCTTACATTGCCGACGATCCTGACCCTTGGTCGTGTCGCGGCCGTCCCGCTCCTCGTTAGCAGTGAGTTTTATTTTTTTTGGTTTTATTTTTATTTTTTCAAGATCTTAGGTGTTTGGATCTTTAGAATGTGAGTAATGGGGAGTTTATGAATTTGTTTTTTTATTTTTTATTTGTTTTGTTTTGATTGGAGATTTTGATTTTGTGACGTTGTGGGTGTTTTGATTTTTGTTTCTTGAATTGGGTTTTTGTTTTTGTTTATTGATTATTTATTTATTTACTTATTTTTTTGAATTTTTTTTGGGTGGAATTTGTTTTCTGAAGAATGAAATTTGTTTGTATTTGATGCGGGTTTATTTAATTTTTATTTTATTTTATTTTAAAGGGTTTTTATGGTTTGGGTGGGTCATTCTTAGGTAGTTTTTTTTTTTTTTTCTTTTTTTAATTGTTGGGTTGGCTTTTTATTTAATGTCGAGGTGGGTATGTGGATCTGATGATTATATGGGTCTCTCTCTTCTTTGTTTTTTTTTTTTTTGGGGGGGGGGGGGGGGGGGGGGGGGGGAGGCGGGGTAGTTTTGAAGTTGCATTTTGGATTTTGATTTTCGTTTTGCGTCTGTATTGTGATAAACGTGTTTATCTGACGAGAAAACGTTCAAGTCTTCCCTTTTCTATCTGGGAAAAGGGTTTCCAGGATTTATAATTGGATTTTATCTGTTGAGAATTGTATGGCATTTGAGTTTGGATGATAAAAATTGTGTATTCCTTTGGAGCTTGGAATGCAAACTCTTGGACTTGAGGAAAGGGAACTTTTATGGTGTTTGGGGTATTAATTCCAGTTCTTTTATTTTCATCCTCTCCCTCATGACTCTTAATTCTGTTGCAGAAAATAGGAAGGTGTTTCTGGGGTGTTCTTGATTTTGGATGTCTTTGAAGTCAATGCCTTCTAGGGTGTTTGGATTTGTGTGTTAATTCATATGAATATGAACTGCAGTATCTCCTTTCCCCTTCATATTCTAGACTGTATTTCCATTGTTTGTTGTTTCTTTTGATGATTTTAAACAATGGGTTGATTGCCTTACTATTTCATTTCCCTTGTTTCTTTTGATGTTTAAACAATGGGGTGATTGCCTTTCTTTTGGGTGAATTCAATTTTGGCCAATGATGCTTGGTTTATTAGAAAAAAGAAGTAGCTTCGGACATGTCTTGCTTGTGGGTTTTCTTTTTTTTAAAATATATTTTGAAAGGTCCATTTATCAGGCTTTAGAACAGGAAAAGTGCAAAATGTTGCTAGGAAGTGTTTCTGCAATCTACTTCATTAATTATTGAGGTTTATAAAAAAAAAAAAACGTAATGGAAACATTCACTTTGTCTTGGTGTGTAACAAAAATCTTCTGTTAAATAACCGCCACTATTTTCTTGATAATGGAAGTTATGTAACCAAAAGCCATATGTAATTTACAGAAGCCGTCTTTCCAAATGTAGCAGCAGTATATTATAGATTACAATGTCATTTTTTGGTTAAAAAGCCAGTATTATTTTCCTCCTGGCGAGGTGTCTTTTTCTTTCATTTTTTCCTTTCCCTTCCATTTGCCAACTCCTGTTTCATAACAGTTGTTTTTGTTTTATGACAATAATGTCAGCCTGGAGTCATGACATCTTTTTTAGACCTTGCTAATTATGAATTACAATTCTCATCTTCGCAAGGGCACAGGCTAGTTATACATGGACCTTTTTGGGCTTGCTGTGTTTCTACTTCCTAAATATTCAATCAGCACACTTTTTAAAGAATAGAGACAGCAATGCTTAAATTTAGAATATCTGCAATCACCCATTAGCCCATCCACATACAGTGTGTATGGTGTGTGGACACTGCTCTTTGGGCAATGGACTGTAGGCCATCTACCAAGTATTCAGGCAGATCATGACAGCCTTCGAAATATTATGGTGGATCATGAGAGCACAGTGACCTTGCCTTCTCATGAAAAAGAAAAGAAAAGAAAGTGGATATAAATGAACCTTGACCAGCACTGCTCGCCAAGAATTTGCCACACGAACAAACATGTAAAAGACATACATGCTACATTTTTATTTATCTATAACATTGGAAAAGAGTAAAATCTAATGCTGCAGGATCCCTTAGTATTATCCTACTTTGTGCTTCTTAACAAACAATAATTTAATCTTTTTCATGATCACGATCTTGGAAATTTACACACCGTCGTTAAGTTGTGAGTATGATAAATATGTACAAATCAGCCCCTTTGTTTTACCTGCCATTTGGTGTCTTTGAAGCGACCATGTTGTAATCCGGATAAAGAAAGTCTATTGGCATTGCTGATTGTGTCAAATCTATGTCAATTGGAAGCATGGCATGATAATTTAATTCTAAAGAAAAATATCTATGTTTTTGATAAGGCTAACTTGTCATTTTCACTTATCAGCATTTTACATGAATGGTTGGTGGGCGACAACAGCTACAACAAGTATATTTATTGCAGCTGCGATTACAGATTGGCTTGATGGATACATTGCTCGAAAGGTATGCAGCTTTCTTTTAATGCCTTTGAAGGGCATAATTTTCTGGGAGCAAATTTCCATGCCATTTTCTGGCAGCCCCTTTTTTGTTGTATTGTGTTCCTTAGTGCTAATTAGTTCTATTCATGTCAGATGCGGTTAAGCACTGCCTTCGGTGCATTTTTGGATCCTGTAGCCGATAAGGTCCGTCTTCGCTTCTTCCCTAAACTTTCATTTTTTGTTTTCAAAACTTGACTTGCGCAGCTGAGTTTTAGGTTTTAAAAGAAAAAAAAGGGAAATCATTTAGTTTTGAGGACCATTCACAAATTGTATATATGATTCTTAGGCTTATTGAATGCAGCTTATGGTTGCTGCAACATTGGTGTTATTGTGTACCAGACCTTTTGAAGTTGCTGTATTGGGGCAAGTACCATGGCTGCTGCCTATACCTGCAATTGCTATCATTGGCAGAGAGGTGATTTTTTACCAATTCCTAACTCCATTATTTCTCTCCATTGTGGGTCGGTATATTTGCATGTTCTCCTTTGCAGTGTCCACAGTGTTGGCTTTGGTAACAAGTGAGATCAAATGGATATTATAGATAACGTTCATGTACACTTCGCTTGCCAAGATAATAACTGATACTTGAGATTGGATTAGTTGAAGGACAATTCACAAGCAACAATTATAAAGCAGCCTTTGTCAAATCTTGATTTACAAACATGATATTTGGTTACAATGCATAGGATACCATGATAACGATCATCATGATTTTCAGAAACCACCAAACCTCATTGCTAAACAGGCCAAAGGGAGGAAATTCCCATAGTGGAGGATAGGTGCAAGAAATGGTATCCAGTTTGGGGAGCGATAAGCCCTGGGCCTGATGGATTCCAATCGCTTTCATGTTCTTCCAAGTTTTCTGGGAAAATACAAAAGAGTTGGTGGAATTCATATCCGAATTTTTCAACAGCAAGTAGGATGTTGGAGGATTTGGGCAATTCCTTTATCGTCTCTATCCTCAAGAAAGATATTGGCGAAATGGTAGCCCATAAGATATAGGCTAAATTTCTTGCAACCAGATTAAGAAGGTCCTTGGTGAGGTTATTTCGAAAGCCCAAGGGGCTTTCGTCTTCAGAAGGCTATTATCAATGGGATGTTAATTGCACATGAGTGCATCGATATAAGTCAGAGAAGCGTGAACTGGGTCTTTTATGTCCACTGGATATGTAAAAAGATTGCAACTATGTCGATTGAGATTCCTTGCACCAGTACATGCTCCATGGGTTGGGTTTCAGTTTTAGATGGTGGCAGTTTATAGCAAAATGCATTTCTTTGGCCCACTATGTTGCCGTTATCACTGGATCCTCTAAATCATTGGTTTAACTGAATAACTAAATAAAATAGATTGATAAAGAAAATAGGATCTTCCCAATTGGAAAATCTCCTATATGGAGAATGCACATGCCAATTGACCAAGCTTTGGCAAGGGAATATGCTTTCTCTTCTCTTGTTTGTTGAGATAGTGAAAGCTCTCAACAGGATTATTGGAAAAGCCTCAGAGGCAGGTTTATTCAGGGGCTTCCCAGTTAACAAACTTAAACCCCAAGTACCCCACCTATAGTACGCAGATGACACCTTGTTGTTCTGCAATGCCAAGGATGAACAGCTGGCCAATATTTTCAAGGTGATCAGGTGGTTTACTTTTAGTACGAAAAGTGAAATGCTTGGGATTTACATTCTAGAAGGGGTGGAAGCTATGGCTGATGTAGTCGGGTGCAAGACTTGGGTAAACCGGCCAACCGGTCATGGGCTTCAGTAATCGAAAGAGTTAAATGGGTAACTTTTTGGCATGGAAAAGTAAATATAGGTTTCTAGGTGGCCACATTACTCTTATTAAAGCAGGCCTCTTGAGTATGCCGATGTAGTTTTTATGTCTTTAATCCAGTAACCCACCTCCATTCGGCGCATTGAAAAGTTTCAAACGGATTTCCTTCAGAAAGGTACGAAGGAAAAGATAAAAATTCCATTTGGTTGGGTGCAAGTATTCAAACCGTAAAACCAAGAGGGGATGGGATTAAAGGATCTAAAACCGATGAACATTACCTTGCTGGGAAAAATGCATCTGGACCACAGCGAAAAGAAAACATGAAGAGAGGGTCCTCTTGGCAAGCTGCTTGTCTGAAATTCTCCTCTTTCATGATCCAACATCTTGCTAAGTGCCTTAGTGACCACAACAAAAAGTAGGGAGAGTGGCTGAGTGGGTCCTCTGGGCAGCTCCCTTGAACCATGGAAGAAATTCCTCAGAAGAGGTGTTCCCTAAGATTAAAGAAAAAAAAGGAGCCAAACTGATGCATTCCATCATCCAGGTTTTGCACCTCATTTCACACTCCATTCTTCTCGACATATAAATCATGAAAATCCAATTAGAAAAATCATAAGCCTTTTCCATATCAAGTGTGCAAATGACTCTGAGTTTTCCAATCCTATATCTTGTCGAAGATCCGATGACCGATAACAATTGCACCTTGAGCCTTTGACATTAACTCCCTTGTAAGAACTGTAATGACTATTTTTTTTTTTTTCTGAAAAGTTACTGATTGTATTAAGAAAGAAAAAACAAAGAGAGAACAACAAAAGGCGTAGGGCTACACCGCCGAGAGAGCGGCACCGCCAACTACGCTCCCTTGTAAGAACTGTAATGACTATTATGTAACCGTTTTTGCATTTCTTGCCAGTTAGCCTAGGGCTTTTCCGTTATCTAAGCTTTTAATTGATTTCAACACCTCTTAACTCCTTGACTGGGCTTTCCAACCAAGCTGCCTCCTCTTCTAGCGCTTAATTGAAAGAGAGATTGTCAAACTTAGGACTATACCTCACTTACTCCATGAGAAGATGAGAATGGAATCCCACCACGGTCTCACAAATATTGTCGATTTCTTTCCCCTTCCCATTTTGTAATAGGCTAAAGTACTATTACTTTGTCTTCTTGCATTAGTGATTCTGTGGAAGAACTTAGGCCCTATTTGGTAGATGCCTATAAATGAGTTCATCTCATTTTAGTTAACAATAGTTTGCTATAAGAGATGTTGATGTCTGATACATAATGAGTTAATGTTAATAGTAATTATGTATGAGAGGTCTTGATCTCTAATACATAATTATTGTTAACTAAAATGGGATGAACTCTTTTTTAGGCATCAACCAAACTCGGCCTTAGTATTTTTACCGCCCTCTTTAACCAAGTACCCTGAATCTTTAGGTCCACTTAATATCTTCCTATTTGACATTCTTTTTAAATTCGAGCTTTAAAAGATTCCATGTTGACCTTTCCAATTTGGTAAATTTTCCTACCTCTTCTCTCTTTTCAATGGCTTGAAAAGCTTCGATCACACTAGCCTTGGCTTCCTTCACTTCACCAAAATAATCCTTTGAGAGTTAAGACTTGACCAACTTTGCATTGTCATAGTAATCTTACATTGGCTCTCCATCATGATAATCAAGATTTCCAAATTCACCATAATTTTCTACTAATTGTCTTCCGTTGTCATGGTGAATAGGTTTCTTGCGACCTCCGTCTTGTCGATCTTGTAGCCTATGAGGTTACTCTTTTGTTGCTTTTGTCATTGCAAGAACTGACTGATCCTCATGGCCAGATCTAGTATTGACTTGAACTAGCCATTACTTTTGCTTAGAGGTTTGGCGATAGTCTTTAGAGACAGATTGCAAGGATTGTGCATAGTTGAAAGGAATGAATCCCTAATCATCAAATGGGGCATCATTGACCACGTTGCTATCTTGGACCACCCTCGGGGCTTTCGCACATGGCAGATTTATTCCCACCAAGCCAACACCTTGGCCCTTGAATTAGGTATTTAATTTGAACTTGATTTCCAAAATTTCATGGGATTCCAAGATCTGTTCTACCTATTAAGCCATTTTCAACCTCTTTAGCATTGAATCTTCCATGGAATTTTGGGATGTCATCCTTTTCGATCTTGATTTGAAGATCATACCGTTGATTATCAAAATGTTATATTAGTTCATTGATTTTCTGTTGTAAGGATTCAATATCCTTGTCTTTTGCATCATTGGCCTTCCACGGCCTCAAACTCGGGGAATGAAAGTAATGTATGGTCAATAGGTTTTGGTGGAGGGAATGTGTTGGTAGAGGTTGTTTATGTTCGCTGTACGTGGGTATGGGATGTAAATTTAGTGGGGATGGGTAACTGGGGCTTCATCATGGTTTTCATTGAAGATGTCTTGAATCTCAATGTGGTTGTAATTAGAGAATTGTCAAAATAGGAGTGTGGGGTAGTCATTTGCAACATATGGCTTGGATCAAGCAAGATATAATTTCCAAGCTTCAATATGTAACTCTGATGAGCCAGATGCAGATCCGATAATTCGTCGACACTCGTGGACGAATTTGTGCCTACTTTTCTACATCGATCTTAGTGTGGATCTAGCAATCCATTGAAAATCTGGAGAAAGAATCAAGATCTGATACCACTTAATGTCGAAGAGAGGTGTCATATCCATGGTGCGCGGTCTTCAGCAATGAGGAAACTGAATCCAGCGTGTGGGTCTAGCACGCACCATCAAAATCTTCAAGATCAGGTGATCCGTGAAGCCAATCTCAACAAGAACAAGAGAAGCGGATTCTTTTTCCTCCTCCTCTTCTTCTCTCTCTCTACTTAGAAGAGAATCAAATTTCATTTTGAAATTCCAAAAGCTTCTTACAATTCTCTTAAGAGTATTTATAAAACAACCCTATCTTACTGCTAAGTAATCTCATTGATTGGTGATTTGGTGCGTTAATCACAACTAACCGTAATAAAAACTATTCTAATAACTTCTCCAATCCCCCAACATAACTATTGCCAACCAAAAGAAAATGTCTAACATTTCCTTACAAAGCAAGAATTTATGGAAATCTTAAAATCTTGTAAAAAACAAGGGAGGACCATGTGTGTTATGGAAAGCTCTTGCATCGAGGGTTAGACGTTCAAAAAACAGATATGTATCGGCTGTATCGGAGAATACGTGAAGGTAAAACCCCCACCATTAAAAATACTGGGTCAAAACGACCCATTCCAGAAAAAAAAAATGAAAATGAAAAAGGAAAAAAGGCTGTCACGGCTGTATCGTCCTGTTATGGGCCGTATCGAGGACTAGGTGTTAGAAAACGGTACGCATCGGGCGTTATGTGATGGTGACGACACCCACTGTTACACAATACGGGGTTGATATGGCTTATTCTTTATAAGAAAAATAAAAGGTCATAACAGCTGTGTTGACAGTTATGGGTCGTGTCGATAACATTGCATGCATATCAGCCCTGACCGTTATGTGTATATAGGCCCCCTTTTGAGGGTTGTTTTATGATCTTTCTCGTTATTTTCAAGACATTTGTTTTTTCAGATGAATAGTAATTAGAATTTATTTTAAATTTTTGGCCATGTCATAACAGCTGTGTTGACAGTTGCTGTATCAATAAAATTGCATGCGTATTGGCCCTGACCGTAATGCATATATAGGGCCCCCCTTTGAGGGTTTTTTTATGATCTTTCTCATTATTTTTCCTTCTTTTTTTTTTTTTTTTTGGTGAGTGTTGTGGGATTGTTAGAAACCCATTTTTGACCAAATCTGCACCTATTTGCAAGATTAAAACGCCAGATTTGAGCTTGAGTCAACAAATCAAAACTTTGAAATGGGTTTTGGGGAAATAACCAAAAGAGGTAAAAAAAACCTTTTTTTCTTCTTGCTGTATATATGTCAAACATGGTATATATGACCAATCGATCAAATCTTGCTAGATTTGTGTTCAATTTGATATATTTGCATCATGCTTTATTTTTTTCAATTTTTACCTTTTCTGAAAATTTCCAGCGTTTATTTTTTATAGATGTTTCTTACTTTGATGCTTGAATAACTTGTTTTTAGTATTGATCTATAGATTCATGAACTAAATCATTGGTTTTGAGTTTTAATTTTTTTTAAAAATTTCTGGGTATTTTGGCCAGTTTCAAGACATTTGTTTTTTCAGATGAATAGTAATTAGAATTTATTTTAAAAATTTTCTTCAAATTTCTTTAGGGAAATATTGAGTCATGGTTATGGTATTCTTCTAGTGTTTGCATTTGACACTTCGATATCACATTATAACCTTATCTGTTTTGTGTTTAACTATTTATGATACATACGTTATCATACAACTTGTGATTTTTTGTTGTAGTTTGTGTGATTAACTTATTGTTACTCTATGTGGACTTATAATCTTTATTATATATTGATAGTAGATATTTAGATTTTATTAAATATAATAAATTTAGAGTCACCTGGGTTACATAGCACTCAGACCGCCCGACAGCATTCTTACCAGAGAGTGGCCCATTACAACATCAAATACATGTTCAAAAAGAAAAAAAGAAGAGGAATACATATTGGGATACTCACCTTTCCTTTTTCTTTTTTTGAGATTTTCCCAATATTTTTAGATTTTTTCGTTAAATTTTTTTTTGACTGTTACAGAGCTGTATCAGCCAATACGGGCCATATCCTATTGGCCAGGCCATTACAAGCAAACTGGATGGAATAAACCGCAAATTTACCCAACCTGTCACCATGATTTTATTTTTATTTATTTATTTTTTAACGCCACAATTTTTTAGTATGGAATACGCAACCTGCACAAGGAGAGAACCATAGGGCTATTCAACTTCTTTTGCTCCTCCGAAACAACTGATGGTTGAACCTTAGCGTACTTCTTACCTTCCGACCACTCCACCAAACCACCTACTCTTGCCCAACTATGTGCCATAACGGGTTCTCTACAACCGGTAAGTTCTATAATCTTGCCTGTTCCCAGCACAACACTGTACGAACCCCCTTCACTGTTTCGGACTTTACCCTTTCTTGCCCCCTATCTCAAACTATGTACTGCATTCCTGAATCTCCCCCTCCCCCTTTCAGGCTATCTCTTGATGGGGACATCATGTGCACACACGCACGCACACCACCCCCTACGCGTATACGTAAGCAAAAGGAGGGTCCCACCATCGATCTGGCTCGATGGCGATGTCCAGGGAGGGCCTGCTAGCTAGAAGACGAAGTTTTGGTTCAAAAGGGTGGGCCCGATAGTCAAGAAAAGCCCATCATGGGATCTCATGATCGTGGCCCACTTGTCGGATTAATGTCATATTTTAAGTTTTACTTATTGTTATTATTTAGAACATCGTGAACGCTTTGGATTTCTTTGCTTGGTTTTAATTTTAGTTTACTTCACCGCTAAGTAATAGGTTACGCACATGGTGCGAGTTTTGGGGTATAGGATTTTTTCTATAAATAGGCACCCCTTGTAGTTCTTTTCATTGATTGAAGATTAATAAAAATTCTGCGTTTTCCTACTCTCTGAGTTGTGAAGCCTAAGTGGGTGCGAAGCCCTCCTTTTTCAAAGGGCTAACTACCGTGGTGCGAAGCCACATCGACCCCGATTCATCCCCATCCTCCGTCATCTTCTTTTCCATCTTCCACCACCATCCATACTTCGAATTCGTCCCTTTTGTTGCATCAAATTTCTTCATCACAACAGATTTTCAGATTTCGACCCGCCGGCGAGCTGAAACTTCGGCGGAGCACCACGCACAAACCGTACATCGGATCGAGCTGATATTTGAGGGTTTTGGAGTCCATCCCTGGCCGACCAGGGCCAAGGTGGCCTTTTTCTGAATAGTGGGCCCCACACATGTGCAGCCGTGATCACATGCACTAGCGTTTGGGCCATTGTTGCTGTCCACACGAGAGATCGTCTTTTGGTTCAGGTTTTTATCTTCTTTTATCCTCTCATAGCTGTTTTTTTTATGAATTCTAGACCTAGATTACGTTTTTCCTAAGCTATTTGCCAATTTTCTTACCCTAGGGTTCCCCGAATTGGAATTTCTGAATCCCTTGGATTAGGGGCTGATTACTATGCATGTGTGGGTGATTATTTCTTACTTTGAGTATTGTTTGGTTCATAATTTTTATTGATCCCCTATCATATGTAGGCCTGGACTCGCATAGATTCCCCTTAATTGAATGTTTGGACTTTATGTGGGATATGGAATTTGTGTAATTGTTTTTGAACTAACGTGATCTTAAGCCTGAAATCTCGCATATCATATTTAATTTTCATGTCCTGCATCATCTCTGGCCTATATTTTGTTATCCAGGTCAGCTATTGCAGTTTCGGCTTTGGGCATTTTTCTCAAATCAAGCAACAACGAACCTGTGACTGAACACTGAATCCCGTTTTACAATAGAGTGGGATAGCTACATCAGTCACCTAGCCAAAGTTACTAAAAGCTACAGAAACTTTGTTTTTATTTTGGTCTTCCAAAACCCCTTCTATGAACAGCATGAATACCCTGTGGTTTTGAGGACTCTGATCACTTTGTGGTTTCTTCTAACTATGATCCACTCTCCACCTGTCTTTGCTTTCTTCCATCTTATGCTCTTTTCTGATTTTGTTTCTCACTTTATCATTTATCAAAAGAGAAAGGAAAAGAGGGAAAAAGAAAAGGACAAATGAAACAACTGTCTTTTGGATTGAATGTTTTTAGGTGACTCATGGGCAAGAGCAATGTGTTCATGTAAAGGTGTCCTGATTTGGAGAAGATGGGAGAATAACTGCAAGGTGATTGGTGAAAACTTTGAGAATTGAGATTACCTGGTAAGGGAAGTTGCTTAAACTTTGAGAATTGAGATTATCTTGTTAGGGAAATTACTTAAACTTATTTGTTGGTAAATCATCAAGGGCCTATTTGAATACAAGGAATCATGGGAAAAGAAAACATTTTCCCTTGATTTGATGTTTTTTCGCTGTTTGAATTGTAAAGAGAACAGTGGATTCTGCAAAGTAATCATTAGCCTTATCCATAGTCAGGATTCTCTAGTGTAAGATATGAGGTAACCGTTGTCTAATGAATCTGGGATATCTACCTACAAAACAAACAAGACCCTAAAAATGGAATCCATAGGTGTAAAGTACCGTAAAAGGCAGTCATTACAGTTGTCCATTTCCACACTTTGGATTTCTCATAAACAAACAAGCCCCGAAGGTGGAGGGAGATGAGGTTAGAAATGAGATTAATCAAAGAAGCATTTGATACTCTTTTATGATATGTTGGGTAGCAGCCACTATATTAGATTTAATAACTTCCACAACAAGAAACAAAAAGATGTACTTAGAACCCATTCAACCACAAAGAATTATTGTGCTATAGAGAAGAATCAATGCCACCAATTTCTGTTATGGGAGATTAGTTTTTGAGTGGAAAGATGGAGGTGAAATCAAGGTATCATCAACAAAGTCACCTTAATGTGCTAGAGAAGTCTTGGATTGTGGCTGCCTCAACAATAGTAGGATTACATACAAGCATTTGTCATTTTTGGAGTTACTGTAATTAAATGTCCCATGGATTCATCCTATATGGGCCTCTTTTATGAACCAACCACCTAAATATTCTTGTCAAGGGTTGATACGTATGATTAAATAAGTCAACCTGGTAGCGAGCATTATCTTAAACCATTATTGGGAATCTAAATCATCTTGGGCCGATTGACTCTCCGTTGCCTTTCAAGAGACAATGTGGTTTTATTCCACATGTTGGAAGATTTTTCAACTTTTGTGCCAAGACGTATTGCCATTGCACTCAATCTTCTTCTTCCAAGCATTTGGGCAATCATAAAAAAATGAAAATGGCTGATCCACATTTGTAAACTTGAAAGGAATACAGTTTTTACTTGAAAAAAAACCTTCAGACAAGGTGAAGCAGATTAGACTGTGTGATAGAATGTATCCCTTTGGCGTCAACTGAGGCATAATCCAGTCTAACTCCCTACTGATGAGTTGTTTTACCAGGTATATTTGTTGCTTAAGAATCCAAGATCCATAAGCTCTAGTAAGTGTTTCTGAAAATCAGAAAAAACATTCCTGTTTATAGGTCTCCAGCTGAAATATTCATTTGCATAGAGGATAGTTTAAGTTACCTATAAGGCGATAACATGCAAAGGAGAAGCCATGCTCCAAAGTCTCTTAGAATTCTCCCTAGGGGGCAGTGCAATGTTGTGTTAGTGTGAGCATATACTGCCTTTCCAGTTAGTGATTCGTCACCATCTTTTCAACATGAACATGTTGGTTGGATGAATCAAGCATTTCCACTGACCAAAAGCAACAACTTTTAGCAAAAGCTCAATGTTATCAAGGGCGTATTTGTTTATGAGGAATTCAAGGTGGGGAGATGTATAATTATAATAATTATTTTTTCTAGCAATGTACACCTATGGATTCATTTAGGAGTTCTGTTTGTTTTGGACTCTAAAATTCTAGATTTATTAGACAACGGTCATCTTGTATCTTATGCTAGAGAAAACACATTATGTATAAGGCTAATGATTATTTTCCAGAATCAACAGTTTTCTTTATAATTCAAACAGTAAAAAACGTCCTATCAAGGGAAAATGTTTTCTTTTCCCGTGATTTTTTTTAGTAAACAAATAGTCATTGAGGATTATAAATAAGATTGGAGTAGAAGATGTTAAAACCCAAGCGAGGAGATTAAGAAGAAGGCTCACGAAGTCTAATGACATTAGGGTTGTGATCTGAACAAAAAAAAAAAAAGGATATCTACATTTAGTTGGGAAATTTGCAATACCCTACAATTTTAGAAAATTTTATTAGACATGAAGAACACAAGGGGAGAAAAAAGTTTGAAAAAGTAGCACGAAGAAGAGGATATCGAGAAGAAGTTGAGAATAAAGGGTTTACTTCGATTACATTTGGATCTGCTTAGAATCATCAATGGTTTCAATGACATTAAAATACTAGAAAGAAGGTGAGATGATCTTCTTTTCTTTTTTTTGTTGGTCTTTGGGAGTGATTGTTGTTTTAGCTCCCACTTTACCTATTATGTCTTAGTTCTGACTGTTTCCTTGTCTTCGTTACTTTTTTAGAAGCATCTCTTTTAAAAACATACTTAAATCATTGTTATTCCATTGAGTTGCAATAAGATTGCACTAAACTATCATGAGAAATTTCGATGTTTTACTTTGATTAGTCCAAAATATTTATGTTATTTTGGAAGCCTTGTTGCCCCTCTTTGATGTAAGCAGCATCTAAGCCAAATTTTTCTAAACCATTTATTGCCAAAAAGGCTATGATCTAGTTGACGGGCCAAAATTTTCATGGGATCATGAACATTGTCGTCTTTAACCTTGGACGAATGTGATTGTCTAAAGAGACAACCAACTTGATTTGCCCCAACGTTGTGGGTCCCATCCCATTTTAAATTCCTTGGGGAATAAGACTCCCCTTCTTTGTTTAGCTAGTTTATTTATTTATTTATTTTTATTATTATAATCTTGAACAATAAGTTTTGCTTGATATTTTTATCACTCATCTTGTGGGCAGTCCAACTTTGGGGGTGTCAAAAGAAGTTACAACAACTTGAAATTGGTCTTGTTTTAAAGCCTATTCAATTCAAGGTATTCTATTACAGTAACGGTGGGCATAATGGCCCACCGAAAACCTTTACCTTTATGAACCGTTAGTAGAGCTAGCTCAGTTAACTTGCTTGACTCGATTCGGATAAGCTTGAATCGGCTCGACTCGAAAGTTGGGTTCGAGCCGAGTCGAGCTATTTTTTTTAGCTAAACAAATTTTCCAAAGCTTGAGCTGGCTTGAGCTTGACTCGACTCGGCCTAAAGCTTGGCCCCAACTTGATTCGGTTCAGCTCGGTGTGTGTGTGTGTGTGTGTGTGTGTGTGTGTGTATATATATATATATATATATATATATATATATATATATATATATATATATATATATATATATATATATATATATATATATATATATATAAAGCCAGCCTGCCCGCTTTTTAGTTTTCTTTTCGCCCTAACTTGAGCCCCATTTTTGCCCTAGTCAACCGACTTGAGCCCCCTTCTCTCTCTCTCTCTCTCTCTCTCTCTCTCTCTCTTGCACAGGGTAACCCTCTCTCTCTCTCTCATTTTGGGTTCTCGGTAGAGTTGGCTCATCTCGAGCCCCATTTTTACCCTAGTTGACCGACTCGAAAGCTCAAACTTGAACCTAGCTCGAGCTCAGACAAAACCGAGCTGAGCCGAATTTGAACCGTGGTAAGCGGTTGGTCGAACTGAGTCGAGCTTGGCATAACTTAGCTAGGTGTCCAGCTCTAGCCGTTACATGGTGCGTAACGACTGTTAACAATCCTTTTTTCTTTCTTTCTTTTTTGCCAAAAGATTCCAGAAAAATATGGGAAATTTTTCAAAAATTTAGAGGATTCCAAATATGTATTCTTTTCTAATTTTGAACATGTTGATGATGGCATAGCGGTTCACTCTTTAGTTAGAACACTATCTCTGCTAGTGTGATAATTTTATGAACTTGATAAGCTTAGATTAACTGCGAAACTGCTACATTTAATTTCCTAAATGTTTAATATTAATGATTCGTCTCTTGCTCATTAGATGAGCTAGTAGAGACAGTATAGTGTGCATGAGTGATTTAGGGTTTAATCCTTGGTAGTGTTACCTTTCAAAAAATTAATAATTCAATATAAATAAAGTTGTATGAGTATGAATGTAATAATGAGACAAATATATATTTATATATAATAATTATACCATAGACAACCCTTAGATGTTAATACATGAAGTGTAAACTATAAAGTGAACCCATAAGTCATAAAATAATGTCAAAGCTCAATGGACAAGCATAAGTATAACAATATTACACTTTAATGCACCAATTGTGTCACCACCAGAATAAAAATCTTGTTGCTTGTGGTTACTCGACCTCGACCTTGTCAACATTCGGCTGCAATTGTAGAACAGGTGCCATATATCCATACTAACCTAGCTAGCAGGAAAGACAGTCAATGAAACTTGAGGATGATTGATCACAATCATAAGTGACACACTGCCATTGGGCATCTGTTGTGTCAAACCCGAGTAAGGATATGTACCAGTGCTAGTCGTAGACCCATAGCCATACCCATATTGTCCCTGGTATTGCTTGTACTTCTGAGACGAAGAGTGACTATGACAATAAATAACTCGAATCTGTATCCATATGGATCATATCAACCAGGACTAGTTCAATAAGAAAGTGCCTCAGGTTGCTCATATTGTTTATGGTCATATCAATATCCTTATCCGTAAACCTTTTGATGTCTTAGTGCTCTATATCCACTAGTGCCATTGGTGCCCACCTCCCCATGATGTTCCTCCCCTGGCTAGTCGTATCATGATTTAGTACACTTACAAGTCCGACCTCTAGTCGATCAATGCACATCAGTCTCGAACTTTGTATATGGTTATACCTCCCCATGCTCAGCAGGAACAACAAATTCATTGTCATCATTTGTCTTAGTTTTGTTGCTGCTAGTCTTTTCTTGGGTCAAATCTTTGTAACCCTACCTTGCTCCAAGACAGCTTCATGACTCTCTTGTTGCCCTGCGTGTAACACTAAGTCGTGCATCTCGACCTCTTCACTACCCTCTTTTTCCTGTTTCTTCTTTTGTTTCAACTAAGGTAGAAGTGGGTCCTCTTCATCATAAAGGTTGTTTAAGTTTATTGGAAATGAGCTGTCTTCTTCTACCAAGTTTGCCACATGCTTTGAATTCCATAATCTTAGCTTCATGTTGTAGTGCATGTTGTTCACAACCCCAAGTGTAGGGTCGCGATGTAGTATTAATCTCGGTAAGACCGAGGTCGAATCCACAGGGACTGAAACTTGTACATTTTTGAAATTAACTAGAAGAAGATGTGAAATTAATTCTGAAGTATTTGAGAAATTAATTGTGAATAGAGTAATTAAAACTAAGATTTTAAAGGTAGGAAGTAGGGTGCCAAGGATCCACTTATAGTGATCAGGGAGCCCTCTTGCTTGATTCAAGTAACACAATTAGAATTGGAGTCCTATCCTATCAAATTGGAAAATATATCAATAAAATCAAATCTAAACTTCCATTGACCTAATTCTCAATGAAGGAGAACTATGATAATTGGCAGGGATTCCATCACCAAACCATGCCCAGGAGACAATGGCAAACAATAGGATTTATCAATCCCATAATCTCAAAAGCAAGAGAATTGTGAAGATTAAGAAGGATTTCATCACCCTACCATGCCCAAGGTACGATGTGAATAACAGGACTTCCTAATTTCACAATCTCAAATCAGGAAAAGAAGATACTCAAAGCTATTGCAGATCTACTGTAATTTAAGTCACAATAAACCATTAAAAACTGAAAGTATTCCTTAAATATCAAATTAGAATCCATGGAATTCAACATAAACATGAATCAAAGCAATAGAAACATCACATCATGCTACAAGCTTCACCTCTTAGCCCTAGTTAAGAGGTTTAGCCAACCATAGACATGATTGGACCAAAGTCTCTTATGAAAAACATGAAAACAACTAAGAAGGAAGAAGAAAAACTCTTAGTGACGGCTTTTTTACCCTTTTACTCTACTTTTTAAACTCTAGAAGATGCCTAGGAACATCCTAGAGAGTCCTATTTATAGTTGTAAAACTCTAACTTTCGCACCTAGTTGAACAACTATAAAAACTGCCTCAAATTTACGCAGTTTTTTAAAATAGACTTCACTTTGAGCAAATTTTCAAAATAGACTTCACTCTGCGCAATTTCACAAAATGACCTAGAGTTTTAGATCATGCTTTTTTCCGGATAATTTTAGGATTCCTTTTCTTCACTTTAAATTTTTGATTTTCTTCATTCTTCACCTGGTTTTCTTAGATCTTTGGCATGTGAATTCTTTAATCTTGGTCTCCTAAGATTCATCCCTTGCCTTGGTGATTCTTGAGCATCAAATCCATGCTTTTAGCACCCTTTTCAATCTAAGCTCTTAAATTCACCTTACAACACAAACATGAGTAAAATAGAACATTAAGCATTATCATGTTTATAAAACCAAGATATAAATGGGGGATAATATGCAATATTTGACCCTCAACACAATCCCCAACCAGCATTTTGCTAGTCTCGAACAAAGTATGCGAAAAATATTTTGGGAACCACAGGATAATTTCTATAAGCTCAAGTGGTTTTAAAAAAACAATCCAGATAATAAAATCCTAAAATACATCAGTGTTGTATATTATCTTCTCCTAAACTCTAGCACTCGATAAGTTTTATAATTAAGTTCAAAGACAATTCTAAACATCGAGTCCCATGGGTGTATAATGAAGTCTAGACTTGTCACAATCAAAGGTTCAATTCTTCACTTTCATGATGACATTGATAATTAAAAAAGCATTCAGGATAACCAAAATCTAAACCGAAACTTGCCTTACAGTTCATCTTTTAGTTCCCTCTTTTATTCCTCTATCTTTTGATTTTTCCATCGATGGCTTTCACGCTATGTCAACCTTTTTAAAGATCTTTAATAGGTAGCCCTTTTCGATGACAACTGTTTTTATTTATTTATTTATTTATTTTAAAAGCTGGGTATTTTCTTTTTCTTTCTTTTCAATTCTTCCCATTGAACATGATGGACAATTTTCCCATGTTGGTTCTTTCCATGCTTAATAATCATCAAGTTAACAATTCAATATCAAACTGACACTTTAATGTGTAAGCTGGATGTGACATGTGAAATCATGACCCAATCAATGTTTAGAACTTGTAGTTGGTTGTAATTGGAGATGAATGTCGTCACTTGCATTACCCTTTCAACCAAGTTTGTGACATTCTTCTCCTTTCCAATATTTCCTAATATAAGGTCGATGTAGTGTGCGACACATAGTGATTAGAATAATTTTTCCTTTTGCATTTGTATGTTACTCCCCGACTTCTATGTTGCTTCATTGTCAGTTACAATTTACACCACATTTTGCTCCCTAGTCTCATCATCCATCCTATCCATAAGGGCAAAAATATAATATGCGTTTTTTGTTGCCTCCAATGCATTAATTGATTTACAGAACATCATTCCCAGGTGGTCGTACACCATAAAAATAATCATGCTACATCTAGTTCAGCTAGTTCAACTATCAGGCATTATATGTGTCATACGGGTGTAAAGGTGATATGTACACCTTCACATCTTGGTACTTTACAAATATTTATTTTCTCCTAATCTCATTAGTTGTGGGTGCCTTTTCTCATTCACCTACTTTTGTTGTTGTATTGATCACCACTTGCCTGTAGGAACTGATAACATTTGGAGTTATGTTGCCATGTATGAATAGCTTGGTTGTTGCCTTGACAAGCTTCTCAACTGTAGTTTTACCTTATATTTGTGATGGAGACATCACGCGCACACACACGCCGCCCCCTACGTACGTACGCAAGGAGGAGGGCCCCACCGTCAATCTGGATCAATGACGACATTCAAGGACCTCCTAACTAGAAGACTGAGTTTTGGTTCGTTGGAGTGGGCCCGGTAGTCAAGTAAAGCGTATCATGGGATCTCATGATCGTGACCCACTAGTCGGATTAATCTCATATTTTAAGTTTTGCTTATTAATGTTATTTAGAGTATCATGGACGCTTTAGATTTCTTTAATTAGTTTTTGTTTTGGTTTACTTCATCACCAAGTAACAGGTTGCGCACATGGCGCGAGTTTTTGGGGTATAGGGTTTTCTTATAAATAGGCACCCCTTGTAGTTGTTTTATTTTATTGATTGAAGTTTAATAAAAATTCTACGTTTTCCTACTCCTCTGAGTTTTGAGTTGTTGAAATCCAATTGGGTGCAAAGTCCTCCATTGAAGGGCTGACTACCGTGGTACGAAGCCACATCTATCCCGATTCGCCCTCATCCTCTACCATCTCTATTTCTCATCTCCTACCAACATCCGTGGTTCAAATCTGTCTTTTATTACAATAGTTTTCCTCTTTACAGCAAAATTTCAGATTCTAGCCCTGCAGGAGGGATGAAACTTCGGCGGAGCACCACACATAGCCCGTAGCTCGGATCGACTCAAAACTTGGGGTTTTGGAGCCCACCCCTGGCCGACCAGACTCAAGGAGTTGGTTTCTAGGTGTGGGACCCCCTCGCAAGTGCGGCCAGGCCCCAGCGCACGAGCATCAAGCTCGACCTGCTGTCCGCACATGGGGACTGTCGCCCGGTTTAGGTTTTCTGCTTATTTCCCTCTCATACTTGTTTTCCATAACCCTAACCCTAGATTGCTTCATCTTAATTCGTTTGCCCCCTTTTCTTACCCCAAGGTTCTTTGAATTGAAATAGGTGAATCCCTTGGGTTAGGAACTAATTGTTGTGCATGTGTGGATGATTTTCACTTTCCTTTGAATATCATTTGGCTAATAATTTTTATTGATCCAGCCCTAGCATGTGTAGGCTTGGACCTGCACAGATTCCCCTTGTTTGAATGTTTGAACTTTTGTGTGGGATGTGAAAATCTTATGTGCATATTTCTAAATAGTTTGATCTAAAGCCTGAGATCTTGCATATCATAGTTAATTTTCATATCCTGCATCAAATTTGGTATCAGAGCTTAGGGTTCTAATAGGGGAATGCATTACGCGTTTAGGGTTTAGTTGTTTATGTCCATTACGCATCAATTCTCATCATATATGGCTGTTTAGAGGTCCATAAACCCTGACATAAGATGCTGAAAATTTCTGTTATCCCCTTATTTGAATTATTTTAGAAATTAACTTGGCTTTCTATTTCTAGGTTTAGAAACTTTCCTTTTTTGTTTTTAGAAACTTTCTTAATCTGTTTTTAGAAACTAATTTCCTTTATTTTTTCTTTTTTTAGAAACTAGTTTACTTTCCTTTTTCTTGTTTAGTAACTTATTTTTTATTTTTAGAAGCTTTCCTTTTTCTTTTTTAGAAACTAGGTTTTTTTTTAGAAACTTTCCTTTTTCGGTTTTAGAAACTAGGTTGTTTCTTTAAAATAAATAAATAAATAAAAATTTCTTATATTTTGACAACTATATTGCTAAATTTTGGTAGCGTTAGTAGTTTTCCTCATATAGAGTTTCATAGGATCATTTAGTCGCATCTAGTCGTGGTAGAAGGTCCTTAGGTTGAGTTAGTAGTTGTATGCCAACATGTACGGGTCGTGGTTTTGGTTTGCACCCTACACAAACATGGAGCAATTGCAAGAGTCATTAAACAAACTGACTCCGGAATTTGAGTCTTTAGGTAAGAGCTGGGAACGACATATAGACTAATGCTTTGAACAATTTGATGTGCGCATTACCCAATTAGAGGCCTTCGCTGGGACAAACCCCACCATTGGGGAAGGTGTCCAATCTCAGGCAGGTGGGCAGGAGGATAGACCAATGAATGAAAGTGGCCAATGAATCAGTCATGGGCGTGCACCCGTGCACCCACCCCATGAAGGACATCAAGACCATTATTTTGAGTGGTACATGTATGACCTTGTGGCTAGAGAGAGTGTACCAGAGGCTAGTGTAGAGTTACCCACTAAAGCCATTCCAGTAGTGGATGAGTTTCGTGACGTCTTTCTTGATGATCTACCAAATGAGTTTCCCCCTATGAGGGATATAGGGCACACTAGAACATGGGACACCATACTACCTATAGTCGAGTTTGCATTTAATAGTTCTGTCGATAGGTCCACAAGTCTAAGTCCTTGTGGAGTCGTTACTGGTTATAAACCTAGGAAACCTATTGATCTTGTCCCTATGTTGCTGTCCCATTGGCCATCAGAGTCTACAGAGTCTTTTGCGAATCACATTCATTCATGGTATCAAGAAATCAGGTAGAAGATCATGACTAATAATGAATATTACACAATTTCTGCAGGTCGACATAAACGTTTCAAGAAATTCAATGTAAGGGACTCTGTGATGGTCCGCATCAGGCCAGAGCGGTACCTTGAGGGAGCCGTTCGTAAATTATATGCGCGTAGTGTTGGACTATTCAAAATTATAAAACGAAACAGTCTCAATGCGTATGTGGTAGAGCTTCCACCTTCCATGGGAATTAGTTCCACATTCAATATGAAAGATCTAGTTGCATTTCAGGGACCACTGATACATTGTCCAGCCTATCACCTAACCATCCTGATTCCCCAGACCTTTCTCTTGATCCATGGCCCCCTCCTAGCCCATCTCCTCAGCCTCTACGTCCCATACCAACCCTTCCTGATCTATTTTTCTAACATCTACCTCCCATACCTACCCCTCTCGACCCATTTTTTCAGCCTCTACGTCCCATACCTACCATTCCTACCCATTTTTCCGGCTTCCACTTCCCATACCTGCCCTTCCCACACTTAAAGAGGAAATAGAGGATATTTTGGACCATCAGATAATATCCACTTCAGACGACGGGTTTCAGAAGTACTTTGTTAAATGGAAGTCACGCCTAGCTTCAGACAACATGTGGCTCACCAAGGAGGAGCTTCAGAGACTTGATCTTGACATCTTAGAGCGGTTCAAGAGTTTTATTTCGCCAGTGGCGAAATCTTAGCAGCCGGGGAGAGTTGATGGGGACATCACACGTGCACGCACATACACGTCGCCCCCCCCCCCCCCCCATGTACGTACGCAAGGAGGGGGGCCCCATTGTCGATCTGGATCGATGACGTCATCCAGGGAGGGCCTTCTAACTAGAAGACTGAGTTTTAGTTCGTTGGAGTGGGCCCAGTAGTTAAGTAAAGCCCATCATGGGATCTCATGATCGTGGCCCACTAGTCGGATTAATCTCATATTTTAGGTTTCGCTTATTAATGTTATTTACAGTATCATGAATGCTTTAGATTTCTTTGATTAGTTTTTATTTTGGTTTACTTCATCGCCAAATAATAGGTTGCGTACATGGCGTGAGTTTTGGGGTATAGGGTTTTCTTATAAATAGGCATCCCTTGTAATTTTTTTTATTTTATTGATTGAAGTTTAATAAAAATTCTACGTTTTCCTACTCTGAGTTTTGAGTTGTGGAAATCCAATTGGGTGCGAAGCCCTCTCTTCATCGAAGGGATAACTACCGTGGTGCAGAGCCACGTCTATCCCGATTCGCCCACATCCTATACCATCTCTACTTCTCATCTCTTACCATCATCTGTGCTTCAAATCTGTTCTTTATTGCAACAGTTTTCCTCTTTACAGCAAAATTCTAGATTCTGGCCTTGCAGGAGGGCTGAAACTTCGACGGAGCACCACGCACAGCCCGTAGCTCGGATTGACTTGAAACATGGGGGTTTTAGAGCCCACCCCTAGCCGACCAGACTCAAGGAGTCAGTTTCTAAGTGTGGGACTCCCTTACACGTGCAGCCACGCCCATGAGCACGTGTGCTTGTTGTCCGCACGCGGGGACTATCACCCGGTTAAGGTTTTCTTCTTATTTCCCCCTCTCATACTTGTTTTCCATAACCCTAACCCTAGATTGCTTCATCTTAATTCGTTTGCCCCCTTTTCTTACCCTAAGGTTTTCTAAATTGAAATTGGTGAATCCCTTGGGTTAGGGACTGATTGTTGTGCATGTGTGGATGATTTTCACTTTCCTTTGAATATCGTTTGACTAATAATTTTTATTGATCCAGCCTTAGCATGTGTAGGCCTAGACCCGCACAGATTCCCCTCGTTTGAATGTTTGGACTTTTGTGTGGGATGTGAAAATCTTATGTGCATATTTTTGTATTAGTTTGATCTAAAGCCTGAGATCTTGCATATCATAGTTAATTTTCATGTCTTGCATCAATTTGTTTTAACCTCTTTTGCTTTGTCGTCTCATTCCTAAACAGAATTGGATCACACGAGGCTCTCTGAGGCTTCACCACATCATTAGCCATGGGGGGGAGCACATGAAGTCCCTCGTTGTCTAATGGCAGGCCATAAAATGCCAAACACACATGCCAAACACACTCCCACTCCCACTGCCCCTTTGGCAAAACATGTGTCAACACTCTTCATCTTCACGAGCAATGCACATGCTCTCTCTCCTCACCATTGTCACCTCCTGATCTAAATCCTCACTGGACTAAACATTATTGTCATCACCAACAGCCATATAATGTGGACCAAACTCCTCTTGTCAACCACATTAGGAGCATTTTGCTTTTTCTCCTACATTCCTTTTTCCCCTTCATCTCTTCCAAATTCCGTCGCATCATCTTCATTCCCTCTCTTGGCATGCTTGTGCACTCTGCAACTTAGCCCTTTTGATGTACCAAATGCCGTTTGACTCGCATGATTCCAATGGTTATTATTCTGCCACAGTACATGCATTTCATGGAGTGCCTAATCCCACCCACTTTCACACAATGCCGTCATATGTTATCCTTACTTCCTGGTTGAGCCACCATTATCTCCTGCTCACAACATAAAATCAGCAGGACAACTCATGGGTCACCATAACCCCAAGCTACTCTAAAGGCATCAAGCTCCTCACTTATCAAAATATAAACATATAAACAAGTATACCTTTCAAAAAAAAAAAAAAAACATATAAACAAATACAATTATACAAATTAGAAATTTAAAATCAAATTCCAAGTATTTCAACCATCTACACTCAAAAGAAAAGGAAAAAAGAAGAAGAAAGAAGACCAATTTTGCTGAATTTTTGAACTGATACTATATATTCCAGAAATTAGCTATTTTATATATATATATATATATATATATATATATATATGAAGTAGAAGATGTGTAAAAATCTAATCTAAGGCATGAATGTGTAGATCAAAAGATTTTACATGTATTCCAACCATCCACACTCAAAAGAAAAGAACAAAGAAGAAACGAATTTGCTGAATTTTATGAACCAACATTAGTCATTCCAGAAGTTACCCGAAAAAAAAAGGTACAAAAAATAGAAAATGAGATGCAAAACTCTGATTGAGGCATGCATGTGTGGATCTAATAATTCTACATGTATTCTGAACATCCACACTCAAAAGAAGAGTAAAAAAAAAAAACGTTCTCCTGAATTTTATGAACTAACACTATTCATTCCAGAAATTAGCCAAAAACAGAAAAAATTACAAACTCAGAAAATGAGATGTAAAAAGCTGATCTAAGGCATGTATGTGTAGATAAAATGATTCTGTGTACTCCAAACCATCAACACGAAACAAAGAAGCATTTTTGCTGGATTTTATGAATTGATACTATCCATTCGACGAATTACCCGAAAATACAAAAACTACAAAAAAGAAAAAAAAATGTGATGAAAAAAAAACCTGATCTAAGGCATGCATGTGTAGCTAATGATTCTACATGTATTCCAACCATCCACACTAAAAAAAGAAAAGATTTTTGCTAAATTTTATCAGTTGACACTATTCATTCCACAAATTAGCTGAAAATAAAATATTATCTAAAAATAGAAGATGATATAAATCTCATCTAATGCATGCATATGTAGATCTAAAGATTCTACATGTATCCCAACCATCCACTTAAAAAAAGAAAAAAAGAAAAAAAAGAAAGCGAATTTTGCTGAATTTTACATACAAAAAATCAGCAAAATTACAAAAAATTAAAATTAAAATCAAGTCAACCACAAATCCAGCAAGATATGGTTGATTTGGTGATGTAATCTTGAACTTAATTATTTCCATTGAACTTAATTATTTCCAATGAGAATGGAAAAAAAAATTACCTCTTTTTTCGATTTTCCCCAATTGTTGCCTCGAACTTCGATTCATCCAACATATTTGCCTCCTCTACCTTAGCAATGCTAAACCTATCAATCATCTTTTCCTGCATTGCCCTTATGTGAACGAAGTCTAGTATGCTATTTTGATCAAGTTTCATTACCGCTGGGTGATGCCTGATTCAATTCCCAGCATGCTATTCGCCTAGCATGGAGGAGGCACTAGTAGAGACTACAAAGCTATTTGGTGCTTGGTGTTGATGGCTTCTCTCCGAATTATTTGGAGAGAGACAATCGCTGATGGTTATCACTGATTATGTAATCATTTTTGCCAATGTTGTCAAGGAAGTATATACGGACTCTGGTCGCACACATCTCTCAAATTTATTTATTTTTGAAAAAAAAAAAATAGAAAAAAAAAAGAAGAAGAAAAAATTATACTACAAGTGTAGGGAATTGTTTTTATTTTATTATTATTTGTATATAGTTTTCTAGCCTTGTAAGGGAGAGCCTTGTAAGTTGTAAGAGAATAAGAAAGTAAGCGTAGAGATTTTAGAGAATGTGTGCGGAAAATGAGAGGGTGGGAGTGCCTATTTATAAGCAAAAATGAAAAGAAAAAGAAGAAAGAATAAAATCCCCAATGGTCATAAATCTGACTGTTGGGGGGGGCCATCACATATTGAATATGTGATGGCATAATTGCATAGAACTGGCATAATTGATCGCATATGCCACCAATAGATAAAAAACGCATGTGCAACTATGGCATATGTGATATGCACTCGAAAGTGGCATATGCGATTGCATTTGACAATATTGGTTTTTGCACATCTTGATTGAGTTAGCTTTCCAATGAACGATTGTGTACTGCCTCCCTAATAATGTCATGAAAATGCACATTATGTCATTTGAAAGAGCTCTAATTTTATCACTATTTTGGCGAAGTGCCTTGGCTATGTTTCATTCTTTGCCCCCCAAGCAATGGCATTCTTTGAGTCACCTTCCACAATATTGGAAAGCCTAAGCCATTACTTCAAGTAACTGCAAACCATAAGAATAACACTTGTCTCCAATATAGTCCCCCACCCAAATCGTATCCGAAGTCTTGTCAAACTATTGTGGTCTCTCACAATGCTGCTGATAACTGCCCACCCTAGGTTTCCTAAGGAGGTATTGTCAAATTTAAGTTTGATGCCACTGGATAAAATAAATAAAATAATAATGGATTGTGGAAAAATCCAACGGCCTTCTACTAAAAAATATCCTCATGAACTAGAAATATCACTCTGCTCATAGATGAAAGGTTAAGAAAAAATACTTCAATTTTCCATTCTTTTAAAAAAATCATGTCTTGTCTATACGTGTGGCCATGCATAAATAGCCCTTCTGTAGAATGTAATCCCAGTTAGAGATACTCCTAATTAATTTGCTATGGTCCTTCATATGGTCTGTTGATCAATCCATCTGTGGGTTCCTCTATTGATCCATCAGTGGATCCATTGATTGTTCCACCTGTGGAATCATCGATCGTTCCATCTGTGAATTCATCAATCAATCCAGTGGTGGATCCTTCATGTTCATCATCTTGGATCAGATGCTTTATTCAGATATACTTATTTCATTGTATCTTCAGGTTGCCTTTCATCAAGAGCCTTAGTTTTAATCATAGTAATGTCTTCACTCTGATCTGTCACTACTCACTACAGAATGAGATGCATTTTTTATATGCCGGCTGTCAATGATGTCTTGAAGCCGTATATTGATTTTTCTCACCATTTGCAACATGCCCCTCATCATTTTGATTAATTTGTGTCTACATCATCCTAGAACCATTTGATGTTTCACTACTAATCGCCGTCTCTGAAAACAAATTTAGGTTGACTGTAGAAATAAGTGCTGGAATATGGATAGGAACTGTTGTAAGTTGCATAGCGATGAGAGCTGCTCTAATCATGTCGACGATAGCAAGTAATTTAATGATCTAGATGAGGAATAAGGCTGCTTGGGAGATGGATGGACTGAAGTCTAGGAACTAGGTTTTGTATACAGATTGTAGACAGGTGAGCGTTATGCTTGAAATTGGGTTAAGGTTGGAGGCTGTTTTATGGACAAGTAAAGGGACTGTTTGGTGACAGTTTATGGACATAGTTGAGTTGGTTTCTTCACAGGTTGAATTGGAGCTGGTATAGGGTTAATGTTAGCATAGATTTTTGGGCTGCAAGTGGGCAGGTTTGGGAAAATAGGTTAGGGGCTGGTAAGTGGTCTGTTTTGGGGTTTATTTTGGTGTAGTTTGGTAGGGGAAGCTGGCATAGGCTTCAATTGATCGGAAACAGTAAATTATGTTTAAAGGGATTTGACTAGAATGGGTTTGTATGGCTGGGGTAGGGTTTGAAAGCTGGTATAGGCTGTAATTGATCAGAAATGGTAAATTATGTTTAAAGGGATTTGACCAAAATGGGTTTATATGGCTGGGGTAGGGTTTGAAAGCTGTGTAGGGTTTTTGCCGAAATAGTATGGACTGTTGAAGGTTTAAGGTTAAGATTTGCAAACTGTTTAGGGATTATAAGTGGGCTGTGGTTGAGTTAAAGGCTGTGTATAGATTAGGGTTTGAGATTGGGACTACGTATAGTGCTAGGGTTTGAGAATCAGGTAAATAGTGACTGTGGGTAGAGTTTTGGATGAGTTGGGATTTTATGTTTAGGGGTGTTACTGTGTTAGGGTCTCAGAAAACTTGGATTTTTGCTTAGGATAAAATAGGTTTTAGGGGACCAACCATGGTTGGATTTTGGGGCTAGAAGGGGGTGTGAGTTTGGGGGATTTGGTATGAATAAGATTATGGTTAGGGCCTGTTCGGATTGCGAATTAAATCATTAATGCACTGTAAAAGTGCAATGATTACAAATTACAATTCCTGTAATTTGACTGACAATTCCCGTGTTTTTTTTTTTTTTTTGGAAATCGTGATGATGGTGCATTTACATTACTTCAGCATCAAATCATAGAGAAAAGTACAATGATGTGTGTGTTTGGATAGGAGATTTCCACTACAACACAATGTAAAACTGTAATGGTTACGAATCACCAATACCCATCTCATAATACATCTGCATTGGACTGCCAAATGGCATGCTTTAACAATCATGGTAAAATCATAATGATGGCGCTTTTACAGTACATTACTGATGTAATTTGCAGTCCAAAACAGGCCCTTAGGGTTTTAGAGGTAGGAATATCTATTAGTAGGATTAGGGTTTGGAGTTGGGGTTTTTGGTTTACAGATGGGAGAATCAGGATAAATTAGGGTTAGGGTTAGCTTTAAGTGCAATTGGACAGATTTGGGCAGATGGAAGGAACATAAAAAAGTAAAGACAAGAAAAAGACGTTCCGAATAGTTACTAGTTGCCTTGATACCAAAATTAATGTAACAGGAAGACCTAACATTGTCCAGAATTGATTTTTTTTTCTTTGTTCTTTCTTTCTTTTCTTTTCTTTTCTTTTTTTCATTTGAAGGTATTGGGAGGAGTTGTTTCCTCACGTGTGTTACCTGTGTTTCCCTAGAATTCTCTGCACATGCTCCTCTTGCCCTTGACTATTGCGAAGAGTCATGGCGCCCTAAGCCTTTTCATTTTGAGTTCCTCTGGCTGGAATATGAGGGAATTTTCAGCAAAGTTCTTGGCTCTATTGTGTTGTGCGGATGGGTCAGTCACCGTTTTATGTTGAAACTCAAGCTTCTCAAAGGCAAGAAAAAAGGAGTGTCACAAAAACAAGTTTGGATCGATGGAAGAGGAGAAGTTAAGACTTTTAGAGGCCATTCAAAAACGGGATAAAGAGGAAGAATCGCTATCTGATGAGGGCGTTATCCACTGTCAGTTTTTGAAGCAAGCTTTAGAAAATAGGCTTAGGGGCTGTTTGATTTTCAAATTATCATTGTAATTCATCATAAACAGTTAATGGTCACTTTACCATTATAATTACAGCACATACCCCAGTGACGACATTGACAGCTACCTTGTTTGGCATGTATTCAGCTCTACAACCGAGGCAGAAAACATTGCTTACACATTGTGGGGCCCACCATGAAGTATGCGTCTTATCTATGCCATCCATCTGTTTTGCCAGCTCATTTTATTGTATGAGCCAGAAAATGGGGCAGATCCAAAGTTCAGGTGGACCACACAACAGGAAACAGTGAGAATTAAATGCCTACTGTTGAAAACTTCTTGGCGGCCATAGAAGTTTTGGATCAAGCTGACATGTGTCTTACCTTTATCCACGTCTGTATGACCTTATGAACAGGTTGGATGACAAATAATAAGCATCACTGATGGCCCTACGAACGTTTCAACCTTCAACTGTGGATGTTACCAAAACCACTGTTTCGTTTGGTGTGGTCCACTTGACCTTTGGATCTGCCTCATTTTTGGGCTCATGCCCTAAAATGAACCAGCAGAACAGATGGATGGCATGGATAACACACATACTTCACAATAGGATCCACCGATTTTACTATGTACGCAAGCACGCTGAATTCGTTGCGTGCATCCTGAAAATTGAGGTGAAATTTCTCCTTTATTTTCCTCTCTTCCAAGCACTATTTAACAGTCATTATTAACCTTTTACATGTATTTACAAAAAAATCAAATGCCTTCTTAATGAAGAGGAATTAAGTGGAGGCAAAGGTCGTGAGTTGTGGTTAAAAGAAGGGGATAGGCTGAGGCGAAAAGATGAAAAAATTTGCATCCACAGCTTGGTGATCAATGGGGCGGGAATGGAGGGCAAAAAGGAGATTTGCAATTTGATCGTGAACTTCTATGAGAATATTCTTTTGAAGGAAGCCTAGAATTTTCAGGGTCTTAATAAGTTGGTCGATGATAGAATTGGGGAATTGGAAGCGGCATGGATCAAAAGGTAGAAAGAAGAGGAAATATGAGAAGTAGTCAAAGCTTTAGGTAGGTATAAAGCCCTGGACTGACTACTACCCATTGGCTTTTTCCGAAGTGTTTTGGATATTCATCTTTGAGTTTTTGTCTTTTTCTTTTTTAAATAATCATGCAAGCTCTCAAAGGTACTAGGCATGTCCTTCATTTCCCTCATCCTAAAGAAAGAAGGCACTGAGAGTTTAGTCGACTTCAGTCCTATTAGCTTGATTGGAAGCCCATATACATTTTTGGCAAACATTCTAGTGACAAGGTTTCACAAAGTCCTAAGGTTAGTGATCTCAAAATCCTAGAGGGCTTTTTTGTTTAGGAGGAAGATTCTGTGCATTGGTGGCACATGAGTGTATTGATTCTAGACATCAATTGGGGAATTCAGGTATTGTTTGCAAACTAGATATGGAGAAGGCATACGATTATATGTGGATTGGGGTTTTGTTGGTTACATGTTGGACAAAGTTAGGTTTGGCAATAATTGGTGGAGATGGATGCAAGAGTGCATGAGATCTTGGCACATTTCTCTATTTTAGTGAATGGGTTGCATAAGGGCTTCTTCATGGTGGGTGGTAGAGGTGTTTAATAAGACATTTGTTATCATGTTATCCACTTGCATGTTATATGTACTGCAGATGTCAAACCTTCAATTTGCCGACAACACACTTCTTTTCTATAGGGCGGATAACATGTGTAAGGTTGTCCGATGTTTTGAGGCAGCTTATGTAAAGCCTTCCTAGGTTCTCGAGGGGCTTTTCTTTCCTTGTTCTTTTCTCTTTGTATTCTTTTGTGCCTTTCGGTGCAGTTTTCAATAATATTTTATATCTCCAAAAAAATAAGAGGGCAAAACGTAAGTTGGTAAAAGATAGGATTATTTGGAGTCAGATTGGAGGAAGGTGGAATTCCAAGTTTTGCTTATACGTTGGGATGTCATGTTAGGTCGTTTTTGGTGCATTTTTCAATAATATTTTATATCTCAAAAAAAAAAAAAAAAAAAAAAAAGAAGGGGGGGGGGGGAGGTGGAATTCCAAGTTGTTAGGTCGTTTCCGATTGTGTACCTAGTCTCCCTATTTGCATCAACAAGCAAGCAAAGAGCTATTGGGATCAGGGGGTGCAAAGGGTGGAGAAGTGGTTATCTTCTTGGAGAAGCAAATATGTATTTCTAGGTAAAGGATAACACTCATCAAAGCAACTATTTCCAGTATGCTTGCTTATTCATGTCTTTTCCCTCATAGGCCCACACCCATCTAGCATGGTGGAAAGAATTTAGAGGGATTTTGTGTTGGGGAATGAAGAATAAGGGAGACATTGGTTGGTGGAAGGGAAAAGGAGTAGAACAAGGGACCGTAATAAGACACCTCATACCAAATTTGGCTATCCCAGGCAAGTGGCATTGGTTATTTTTATAGGAAACCAATCGCCTTTTGAAGAAGGGTGCAGATGTGAAATATGGGGTTAGGGTGATGGCTAGAGACCCTGCATATGCCCAAATTATAGGATGTCAACAGTTTCACAAGTGATAAAGAATGGTAGCTCCTTTTAAGGAAGGAATTCGATAGAGTGGGGGATGGTATGAGGTTTAGTTCTCGGAGGATACTTGGTGGATTGACTTCCTGCTTAAAATTTCATTTAAAGATCTATACAAATTAGCCTTATGGAATTCTGTGATTGTGGATTGATGTTTCACCACTTCAAGTGATTAGTTGATGGAGTATTCATTTAGAAGTAGTCACAAAGATGATGAAATTGCTTCCCTCGCTCAGATTCCTTCAAATTTTAAAAGGGTTATACACACTTAAAGCTTGAAGATCTACCTATTTTGGGCAATCAAAAGCTAGCTCCTAGAACATCAATATGGTGGTTGAAAGGTCCCTCTTAGGGAGGTTGCATTCTATTGGATTGTAGGAATGAACAAAATCCTTCTAAATGAATCACCTCCAAGATACAAAGAAAACAATCACTAATGTTTTCCTCGTAAGCATGCAATAGGAGGAATCTGTGAATGATCTTTTAATCCACTGCCCATTTTCTTAAGTTGTTTGGTGCCGTTAAATTGTTCAAGGTGTCATGGATGCATCCAAGGAAAAGCTATTGGAAGTTTGGAATTTGTTTTTAGCAAAAGAAAGAATCCTTCTAGTTATTTGGTGATCGCTTTGGAAATAAGGAAATATTAGAGCCTTCATAAACAAATTCGAATACATGGGCCATGTGGTAGAGTGTGATAGGTCTCATGGGCTTTTGTGTGTGAGGACCAATGTTTGTAACATTGGTTACATATCGGCCGTAACGGCAACAACAAATACCGTTACGTGTTACGAGGTCGAAACAAGGTGGCCCTGAAAAAACAAAATGTAATGGTTATTATGGGGCCATAACAACCGTTACAACCTATAATGCTTCTTACCCCGTAATAGTGATTTCTTTTTCTTCTTTTTTTCCTTTTTTTAAAATTTTTTTTTTTTTTATGTAAAGGTAACTAAACTTTTATTAAGAAAACTTGCCAAAGACGAGTAACAAATACAAAGCCAACACGCACTCACACCCAAGACTCTAAATACAAAGGTTCTACTAAAAAAAACTTCCTCATCCTCTTCGTATTCTTCTTCCATTGCTATACCCTGTGATGTCCCCCCCTCCCCTCCCCCCCCCCCCGGGCCTCTCTCTCTCTCTCTCTCTCCTCTTTTTTCGTTTTTACCTCCCCTTTCTCCTCTCTAAATGAGACAGTGTTACGTGGTTGTTTCACTGCATTATGGGCCCACCTTGGTGTATGTGTTGTATATACATGTTGTCCATCAGTTTTTCTAGCTCATTTTAGGGCATGGTCCTTAAAAATGAAGCATATCCAAATCTCAAGTGACCACGCAATAGGGATTAAATTTCCACCTAAAAACTTCATAGGGGCCGCAGGTTTGGATCAAGTTCCTATTTGTGTTTTCCCTTTCATCCAGGTCCGTGTGACCTTATCAACAGGTTGGATGGCAAATAAACATAACGTTGGACCTTGAGAAATTTTAATGGTGGGTGTTCAATGCCCCATTTTTTTCCTGTGGTGTGGTCCACCTGAGATTTGCATCTGCTTTATTTTTTGGACCATGCCCTAAAAAAAGCTAGCAAAACAGATGTACGACATGGATATACAACACATACTTCGAGGTGGGTTGAATGTACAGGGCTTTAAAAATTGTACATGAGGCATATATTAACTCAAATTAACCAATTAAATTATGGGACTTGTTGCTAAGTTAGAATCCAAAAATCAAATTGTTTGAACGATTTTAACCATTAATTTGCATACACTTGTTTTTGGAAATAGGACCATTTGATATTTTTCATTCTTCGCTTTCCAATGCCCATCGATTCATTAGTGGGATAGGTGCCAATAGGTTGCATGAATATGAGGCTAATTTGGAACATCGAGTGGTCTGTCGAATCAACCCCAAACCGGCAACACTATTTGCCCGATTTTACTTTCAATTTTTCTTAAGATCTGATGGGGGAAATCTATTTGGGAAAATCATATTAAATTGTTAGGTAAATGAATTACATAATAGGACAAAAAAGTCTCTGGACTTTGTATGTTGAAATGAAATGTACATGAGTCATGAAGTATGCAATACACCAATACTATAAATAATAGTAAAACCTGCAAATGTGAGATGTCTTGGTATTACATTCATTCAAATAAATTGTCATTGATATTATATAGTTAGAAAATTAAATATAAAAGGTTTGCAGCCAATCTTAGGTGGTCTTTTTTTTATAATGATGACAGGGTGTCCCGACCTCTTATTAAGGCGAGATTATTCCCTGCGGGTGCATGCAATCACCCCTCCCCCTTAATGAAATAGTAATATTCCATCAAACATCCATAATAGGCAAAAGGGGAATCGAACTTGCATATGTGGAGAGCAAACCCACGACACTAGCCATTCGTCTAAACCCCATCTCAAGTTGTCAGGTTCATAAATTCACCAGACAGTCGGATACAATGTTCTCACCTAAGAGTGGACCGTTACACTAGCATAAACATGTAAAAAAAATAAAAATGAAGGCATATTTGAAATATTTACATTTTCCTAAATTTTCTAGATGTTCTTCTAGAATTTTTCAAGCAAAAAATAAAATTTAAAAAAAAATCATCCATTACAGGGGCATATTGACTGTTACACCGTTACTCCATATCGGTAATGATAGTGACCATTATGGCCACCATTATCGATATGGAAAACCTTGGTGAGGAGTTTTCAAAGGTGACCAAAGTTAATCTCAGAAGAGGATGGATGAAAGTTATCAAGGATGTGAGTGGAGTTAACAGGTTACAAAATTGTGGGCTCCCCTCCTATCAGCATGTTGAAACTCAATTTTAATGGAAACTCAAAAGGAAACCTCAATCTGATTGGGATTGGGAGAATTAGAAGGGATGGCCTGGAGATGACTCCTTGAGTTTTCACGGGTGCCAAATGGCCGAGATAAGAATTTTGCGAGATGGGTGGTAGAAAGGAAGGAAATTAGATCCACCATCATGGTCTCCATTCTTCACTTTCAAAGGTAAGGAAATGTGAAGGCTAGAAGAAGTTGATGCTTTAGCTAGGCAAGGAGTCCGTCTTTGTTCTTTCTTAATGGGGGGTTCTTTCTCGTTGTTGTAATTCTCTTAGTTTGTTTTTTAATAAATTCCAGCGTAATTTTCAAATAAAAAAAAGTACTAAAACTATCAACAGTATAGTTTTCTATTGGATTTATGGGCCTCTAAAATCCAATTGGTTCATTGCTTGGTCTATTTGATTAGTCTTTTGTAGCATTCATAGTATCAGTATCATTACATGTATATAGAAACATGTATCAATATCGCTAATACCCGGAAATGTATCACTGACCAACGGAAACATTAGGAAAACGGTGGAATTTTTTAGTGAAACTTTAGGAGATGCTAAAATACACGTATTTGTATATTGCAAAAAAGACGCATACGTAGTTGGACAATTGTGATCAAGTGTCCTAGCTACAATACTCATAATCGTAATATCCTCCATGTGTCTATGTGCCAATTGATAATAGGTCCAATGGGTCCTAATGTGCCTCCATGTCTCACTCTACCCATAATTGACTCTTTTTCAACTTCATATTATAATGACAGTATACAAGCTTTTGCAGCTTTTCATGTCCCAACCTATTACTCTTGTCGGTGTGTACCGGTGACCTAGTGCTCCAATTTCTCTCGCATGGCAAAGAGGAGTTAATTTGGACGAGAACATGGATGGCTTGTAACTGCAGTGTGAGTGTGTTACCTGCATACAACGCCCACCACCCACCTATCGATCCATCAAAAGCATGTATTAGTTTAAATGAGAATACAATTGCTTAATCACAATCCATACTATTTAATTCATATACTCACATTGCATCATTATTTCCCTTGATGCTTTTGTAGTTGCGACAGATAATGTACCCTTAGCATCTCTAAAGCGCCACAACTATTAAACACAGGTTCACAGATCACTATTATTAATCACCCGTATATCTATAGACTATTAGAAAGTAAATGGCTAAATTATCATTAACTAGTTCCTAAAAGCTCCTTTTTTCTTTGAGTTAGGGAATAATTTTGCATAGACTTGGTGGACGGCCATCGTCAATCCATTATCCTCACATAACTGACGTTTGTAGTTAAACTTGGGGTTTAGGTAATATGATGAAATCCAAAAAATATTTAATCAGTTACATAATATTTAATTGGTTGCATTAACATATAAACAAAATTAATACTTCAAGTGCAACTACAAGTGATATACAAATAAAGTTAACCGTAACAAACTTACCAGCTTGGTAGAGTGGATCCTTAAGGGTCTTAGTCTATTTGTCTTCATTGATGTTGAGCACCCATAGATGCAAATGGAAAGATGCAATTTGTATCACCTCTTTTATCAATCACATAAGCTCGTACATGGGCCCCCATCGAAGGCCATGCCTCATTATCTCAGCCTTAAAAGTACTTGTAAGTTGATTGCAAGATGCCATCATGAACTCTATCCCAAAAGAAATAACAAAGCACCGTCACAGTAACCCTTTAGGCATTATGTTTGTTTCCGATTCCACTCAAAATATCTCTCAAATTTGAAAAATCTCCTCTACTCTGCTCTGTGCCTGTACAAGCTATCAAGTGCGATAAAGTTTGTGGTGAACTGTGTTGCACCCGGCTAAACGAAATTCCTCTAACACTCACCCATTGCGACCAACAATCATGCATGACTATATATGAAGTCCGTCTATCATCACCCTTCTCACCGCCTTAATAGTGTTCCTAATTGTCTCTTTCTAGCCTATCGATTCGAGCATTAGGTCAATGTAGTGAGCTGCATACAGGTCCAATATATTCTATAACTTCATTAACTTCTTTTTTGTCTTGACAAACACACTACCGTTGTTTGTCACAACTTGCACGATATTCTTCAGGCCCACCTCTTTAATCACAACCTTCAAAAGGCTATATATGATCCTTTATGTGGGCAGAACAACGACTGCCCTCTAGAATACACCATGAAGTTGATAATGGAAACTTCATGGGTCTTATCCACCCATCGCACATGACCATCACCTCGTTTGTCTCCCATATCGACTTGAATTCATCTACCTAAGTCTGCATTTCCTTGTACTCACGATTGAGGTAGACCTCCAGGATCTCCTTTGGTGTGGGAGGCATGGTCTGCCAAAACGTTTACATACGACGGTGATGGTGGTAAACGTTATGTGTGATGTTGTCAAATGGCATAAGCAGACCCCGTGCAAGCCAAGGGGGTTGTTGGCAATCCAAGTCCGCATCTCCCTGTGCAACCTAAGGGGGCTTACACATTATGGGGAGGTAAGAGTCGTTATGGAAAAAAATGACCCGTAGTCGTCGTTACGGCCCCCCATTACAACCCCCTATAAAGGCCATAATGGTCTGCTACGAGCTAGATATAGGCTTTTCGAAGTTTTTTTTTTCTTTTTTTTTTTTAAAGAGAGGCCGTAACAGCCGTTACGGTCCATATTGTATAGGTAACGATGGTGGCTGTTACCGTTACAAAATACATTGAATCACACAACCCCTTAAACCTTTTTTTTTTTAAAGAATTAAAAAAAATAAACTTCAAGGGAAAATAAAGAAAGAAAGAAAAGTTATATGAAGAAATATTACAAGTGTAGGGAATTATTTTTTTTATAGTTTAGTAGACTATTACTTTGTAACAAGTCGACTAACAACTACTCAAATGAATGCATATACTAAAAAATGTGAAAAAACAACACAAATTTTATTAATATCATTTTAAAAGAGAATGAGAGTAATTGAATGTGACAGAGAGTTAAGAGACGAGTGATTGAGAGATGAGAGCTTGAGAGAGAGAGAGAGAGAGAGAGTTGTGAAAACAGGGAGGTGGGAGCAAAAAATAAAATAAAATAAAAATAAAGGTCTCAGTTGTTAGAAATCCGACAGTTTAGTGCAATCACATAAGTCCCAACGGCGCAATAAACACATACGCCACCATGGCAGATGCAGTTCACTAGTCCAAAATGGCATATGTGACGGCATAATTGTTTATGTGATCACATATGACAACACTAGTTGGTGTTTCAAGGCTGCAATGGCCATTAGAAAAAAAGGACCCATAACGGCCCCAAAACAGTCCTTAACTTCCTTTGATGGTCCCGAAATGGTTTTTCTTTCTTTCTTTATTTTTTTTAAAGGCCTTAATGGCCATCATAGCCTGATCGTAATGGTAGTGGCCATTACAACCAGTGTTTAAATTATCGGCGATATTATCAAATTATCACTGATAATTTCAGTATCGCTGGAGTTGCGACACCGAAACTTCCTGTTTTCGTTTCTCTTCCCAATATCGCTGATTTTTCGGCGATTTTATCGATTTTTTGCGAAAAATCGAGTTGTCAGCGATAAATCGGTGACAAACAACCCATTTTCAATGATAAAAGGACCGATACCATTGGAGCGTGGCGTAAATACGCAAAATATCCCCAAAAAAGGGTGAAAATGGGAAAACTTGCGTATTTCCGTACTTGTAGAAGAGTAGGGCCAATCGTAAAAGAGGATCAATGAATGGAAATTGCAGTGGGCCAAGTGATCGATCGGTGTGCCGTAGGTGCCATCCAATCTCTACTTTCCACTTTTTTTATTCGAATACGTCAAAATTTTCAAACTTAAAGATGATTTCAGCGAAGAATCTGCTGAAGATTAGGGATTTGGAGAGATTTTGTTTCGGAAATTTAGGGTTTTAAGGGTTCCCTTCCGAAACCCTCTTCCATTTCGAAAACGGCTGGGTTTTTACAGACGCGGATTTCCTGCAAAACCCTTACGCGACATGGGATTGCGTACTAAGTTACTCAATACGCTTTTATCGTACCGAGTAAACTCAGTTGGGTCTACAATGAATATATGTGGGTTATCCACGCCGTCCATCCGTTATTAAAAATCATTTTAGTGGTTGATTCCAAAATATAAGTACGCCCAAAGCTCAAGTGGACCACACCAAAGGAAACAATGGGAATAATGACTTCCACCGTTGAAACCTTGCTAGGGCCGAAAGTGATGTTTATTTGTCATCCAACTTGTTCATAAGATCACAAAGACATGGATGAAGGGAAAACACGGATATCAGCTTGATCCAAAACTTCTGTGGGCCCCAAGAAATTTTCAACGGTAGAATTTCAATTCACACTGTTTCCCGTGGTGAGATCCACCTGAGATTTGGGTATATTTCATTTTTGGGATCCAGCCATCAAATAATCTATTAAAATGGATGGACAAAGTAGATAAAATATGTAAATCACTGTGGACCCCACAGAGTTTACTCAGTACGCTTAACGTATTGAGTTACTCAGTATGCAATCCGTTTCCCCCTTTCGCAAGAAGTTCTTGCGCAAGGATTATGTGTGGGGCACACTTAGATGTTTATGAGAAATCCAACCCCTCTATCCATTTTTGAAGATCATTTTATGATGTGAGACCAAAAATAAGGAGGTTCCAAAACTCAAGTGGGCCACACGAGAGGAAACAATGGATATTTAGTGACCACCATTGAAACATTTATATGGCTATAAAAGTTTGGTAACGGTCTAATTTTTTTAGTGTTTTCACTTTATCTAAGTGAAAATGATCTTATAAACAGTTTAGATGGCATATAAACAGTAAAGTGGAGCCTAGGAAGGTTTCAACGGTAGACATTCCTTCCCCCACTGTTTCATCTCCAATGGCCCACTTGAGTTTTGGATCCTCTTAATTCTTGGTTGCATGTGTTAAAATGGGGTCGAAAAACGGATGGACAGGTTTAATTTCTAACAAACATCTCAGTGGCCCCACCAAGAATCCTTGTGCAGGAACTTCCTGCGGAAGGGTTTCGCAGGAAACCCGCGTCCGGTTTTTACGGGGAAATTGGACTGCGTAGAGTACGCTTCTTTGGTACTGAGTAAACTCTGTTAGCCTGGCATGAATGTTTCTAGTCTATCCACGCCGTCCATCCATTTTGCCATCTTATTTTAGGGGTTGAGACCAAAATTTAAGCATAGTCAAAGATCAAGTGGACCATACCATTGGAAACAATTGTAATAACAACTTCCACCGTTGAAACATTTCTTAGGCCCAGAGTGATGTTTATTTCTCATCCAACCTGTTCATAGGATCACACGGACATGGATGAAGGGAAAACACAAATACAAGCTTGATCCAAAACTTTTGTGGCCCCCAAGAAATTTTCAACGGTAGATGTTCCATTCACACTGTTTCCCATTGTGTGTTCCACTTGCTTGTATCCATGTATTGATGGGTCGATTGTGGGGCCATCATAATGATAAATATTTTATCAATATTGTCCATTTATTTTGATAGATAATTTTAAGGCATGAGTCCAAAATGTGACAGATCTGCATCTCAGGTGGACCACACTAAGGGAAACAGTGGTGATTAAATGCCCACCACCAGTTTTTGGATCTGCCTAACTTTTAGAACATTGTCCTATTGTGGCCTTTCAAAACAGATGGTAGGAGTGGATTTGTGACGTACATCTTTATCATGCGAAAACCACATTGATTGGATAATCCAATCCATCCTTGATTTGGCATCTTTGAGTTCATTCACTTTTACATGTCTTAATTACTATATGTCAGCTGCATTTGTAATATATAAACTCATTTTGGTTGCTATTAAAGTGAATTTTTATGGCATTGCATGCTTTTTGGGTCCCATTAAATGAAAACTTATTAGGTAATGCATTCTTTTTGCAATTTTTTCATTCCCGAATATGTAAATGTGTATTCATGCATGTCTTAAAGTTTCACTGAAAAATTCCACCATTTTCTCCATGTTTTCCCCCCTTTTTTCTTGCATTTCTAGTTATCGGCGATAACGATATTATATCTTATCTCTGTCCAACGAAACTTGTAGTGATACTGACAACTCGAACACTGATTACAACTACCGTTACCATTATGGAACACCTCAGTTGGAGGCTTTTATGCCTTGCCCAACACGTGTGGTCACAATAATTGCTAATCGTTCCAAATCTATTATCCTCCATGATTCCACAAGATGTCCCTTATTCCTTTTCTCGATGACATTTTGCTTCCTATTACCTACATACAAATACAATCAATAATAACTTCCATTTGAAACACAATAATCACCTAAATCTCATTAAAGCAAAGAACAAGTCATATATCCATCTATAAATGCTTGCAAACAAACATTCATCCATATATCCACGCGGACCACGCATAAATGCATACATGCACACATGGATGATCCATCCATCCATGCATACATACACACATACATGTCTAACCATCCAACCATTCATTCATGCATGCATGCATACATGTTTAACCATCCAACCATCCATCCATGCATGCATATATACATAGATGAACACATGCATGATGATCCATCCATCCATTTGTACATACATAATACACACATGCATGATCCATTTATCCATCCATGCATGCATACGTACATCCCTGCATACAATGACACATGCATGATCCATCCATGCATGCATATACATCCATATGCACACACACACACATCATACATAATCCATCCATCCAACCACCCAACCATCCATCCATCCATCCATGCATGCATATACATCCATATGCACACACACACATCATACATAATCCATCCATCCAACCACCCAACCATCCATCCATCCATGCATGAACAAATACATCTATGGTCCATCCGTCCATCCATGCATGCATATGTATACACACATACATACCTACATTTCACCTTACAACCATGCATCCATTAAAAAAAAATTGAAATGGATTTTTTAAATAAATATATTTTTTTAATATTAAAAAAAATGATTTTCCATCTACAAAGTTAACCCATTGATCATAAACACGAACCGTAAACAAGAAAACATCAAAACAAAACAAAATTGTAAAAAAAAAAAATTAATTTTTTTTTTTTAAAAAATGCTGAAATATTTTCTTATAATTAAACAGATTTTTTTTTTTTCGAAAATGTAAATAATTTAAAACAATTGAAAATTCAAGATATCAACAGCCCCTCATGATCATGTTAAAATTGGGATGCTAATTACTTATTTTTGGCAAGAAAATGAGGAAAATCCAATTTTCCCAAAATTTCCCCATTTTGATCCTATAATCTCTTAAATTTTCACCTGAATTCATGTTAGTGCATCAGAATCGTGCATGGATTTGGATTTAGAGAGAGATCAAAAGAGAACCCATAAAACAAAATTTCATACTCTGGAACGTCTGGCCACCTTTCTTTTGATCTTCACTCTCTCCCCAATCATGAGTTTTGATTCACAATACTTTAAAAGGAGTGGTTGAAATCACATAATCCAACAACAACACCCCCCCCTCCATATATTTCACCCTAACACCCTGATCGACAATATCATCGATACAGGAACCTTTATGTAGGTTATGCAACTGATATGTAGTGATATTGGCACGTGCTGATACAAAGGCGATATATCACCAATAGCTGGAAATTTTCATATTAAAGGGTGTTTTAGTATAGTCCACCTGGTGGTACTGATATATCATCAATGACAAAAACATTGGTCCTATGTGTCTCACAAGCCAATTAGACCAATATATGGGTCAACCATGGATCAATCAGTTGTTCTTAACAGGTGATCTAATAGACAACCAGTTTATTGGGTCCATTTTTTTTGGACCTCTATTGGATGGGTGCTTGGAATCATGCATCACAAATTATCCTCCCTCAACACTATCCTCCCTGAGTTGCCTACATTCAGTTCTGGTTGATGTCATTAAACATCACCCTTCAAGAGACTCCTATAAAGAGTCCAAGGGATAAGGAAAGATTTGATTTTTCCAGCAATCTATGAAACTATAGAAACCTTGTTCCAGAAGATTCCTTCTTTTTTTTTCAAGCTAAAATTCACAACTTTTTTTTTTTTCATGGATAACGTAGAATGCTTAAAAGGGGAAGGGGAAAGCCCCAGGACATGGGTGGAGGTAGTGAGGAAAGACATGATGGCTTAGGGTCTAACTGAAGATATGGCCATTGATAGAGTGGAATGGCGGTACAAGATCATAGACCACAATATCAATATCATATTAGCCAATATGGTTGTATCATATCGGTATTGACACGTTATGATACACGATATTGGTCTATATCAGCCCATATCGGCACCGATATGTTGTATGCAAATCAGTCAAGACCGGCATGAGTATAAAATGTCATTGTCATCACCTATTTTGCACTTTTTCCGATCTTTTCTTTTTCGTTTCAATTTTCTTTTGCTTAGGGATTCTTCTATGCTCAATTTGGACCAGATCTACTCTTGTTTCGAAGATCAAAACAAGTTTTTTTGGCTTGAATTGAGGGATTGAATGGCGAGTGCCCAATTAGGGGAAAATAAAATTGTTAAATTTTTTTTAAAAAAATCTTGTAGTCATTTTGAATCAACATGATAACTCCAAATCGATCAATCATGCTTGATTTGTGTTCAATTTGGGGATTTTTGCATACTTATTTTTTTTTATGGTTTTTTTTTTTTTTTGAAAATTTCAGAAGATCTCTCTCTCTCTCTCTCTCTCTCTCTGCAATAGTATTTTGTATTTCGGGCTAGTTTTTAGGCCATTTTTTTGTTTTTTATTTTCAAAATAAGTTTTGGGGAATGAATCAAATGCTAGATCTAGGTAAATCTATGTTTTTTTTTTTTATTTTTATAACATTGATCTACCATTCACTGCTGGTTTTTGATTATTTTTATTTCCAGGCCATTTTTAGACATTTTAAGTCCTTTTTTTTAATTATTGTTTCTTTCTTTTTCTCCAAAAATTCTTTGGGGAATGATAGATTTATGTTGTTTAGACACAGATTCATGTTCTTTGAACTTAGATCTACATTTTATATGCTGTATTTTTATTTTAACATATTTTCTGCCATTTTTTGGCTTTTTTTTTTTCAAAAATTAGTTTGGGTAAATGAAAAATTCATGTTGTTTGAATATAGGTCTATGTTGTTCGAACATAAATGAAAAATTCTTTTATGTATTTTCTACCATTTCCAAATAAAAATATATATTTTTTAGATCTATTTGAGGAAATGGCATGCGGATGAAATGGTAGATGGATACTTTCATGTTCACCTCTTTTTTTCTTCTTTTTTTTCCTATCATTTTTTGTAAGTTTTTGCTTCTTTTATTATTATTATAGTTGGATGTATCTTATGTAATTTTTTGTTTTACTATTATTATTTGAATCATTAATAGTCCAACAGTTGATGGATAATCATAATTTCTTGTTTTATTATTATAATTTGAAGAATTTGATAGTCCAATAGTTGATAGATAATCATATTAATGATGTATCATATCAATATATAGCTAAAAAACTCGACATCACAGCTTATATCAGGTCAATGCAACAGATAGTATTCTTACCAAAGAATGGTCCAACACACCATTGAATACATGTTCATAACCAAAGGCATGCATGCATATTTGATACACCATTGAATAAATGCTCATAACCAAAGGCATGTGTTTGTGCGTGTCTGTCCGTCCCTCCCCACCGATGACAATTTTCTTAAGAGCGACTTCCATGAAAAAGTCCCATATGATCGTTATCCCACCCAAGGGATATATAATCAATGAATTTGTTAATAACAGATCAATAAATCCCAAGGGCTGCTTCTTGAATTCATAGGTTTCTTTGGCAGTAACCCAGGCCTAAACATTGAGACTTCTAAGGTTACGAATCTTGAAGCTTGATACACGAAGCTCTACCCTAAAATAAAGATAGCTAGCGTACATGCGTTAACATTGAGAGTTACTTGTGTATACGAGACTCCTTGTTACTAGAAAGAAAGCAGTGAACATAAAACATTATTTAAGAATTCAGCAGCAGCATCGTAGCTTTGTGCCAGATCCCATTTTGCACATCAATCTTATGTATGGTCCTATCCTTTTATTCGAGGAGCACTTGTAAAACAACGATATATATATATATATATATATATATATATATATATATATTCTTTCAGTTTTTAGCGTATTGCCTGAGTTATAGCAAGTACACATCATTAATGATCACACAGCTCAATGGACAGTAAGTTACCATCCACCTAGGGCATGATTCCAACGTGTAACACATCTGAGCTGTCCAAAGGGTTAGGCGATATGTGTATTTTGAATAACCATTGGCCATCCATTGATTTAGAATGTGGCCCTCTTGATGAGTGGACCAAGCTAGTGAGACCCTCCTTACTAACAGGTAGGACGTCTTGTGCACATGAAATGTTGGCATGTGTGCCCCAGCTGTGGTGGACCATCAGATGGAGGTGTATGTGAAGAAAGCTGATCTCAAATAGCCAAAGTAGGCTCTCATCAAGATCACAAGATCACAATCTCAACCCACTGATTATTGAAGGGTACTCAAGATATGCAGTCCCATGGATGAAAAATGCAATCTCCATGGACATTAGCGGACGTGATTGAGGAAGCATTGCCATTCAAAAAATAAAAAGCAAAAAAGAGATTGAGAAAAACGTTAGACCTCTGCTCATTTATGCCTGTGTCTTTGACCCATGTTAATAAGTCGGCAAATTCTGTAACTGAAACTGAGGGTGTGAGCGTGGTTGGTGTTGACACTTGATAGGTGTGAGGATCTCTAGTTATATTAGGCCTTTCTGTTGATTTGCTTGTTGGCGAGGGAGTTACTGAGTTACAAGTAGTGTTCCAGCCTTTCATGTTTTTGTGAAATGCAACCCCTCCAATAAGTTGGCCTGACCTTGAGTATCGCTTTTTGCAAAAATCAACCCATTACACTCATTGGTTGGGCCACATCATAGAAAACAATGGATACCCATTGATATAATAAAGAATATTGGAGTAACCCACCAATGGGTGGGATTAGGCTGATTTGTTCATAAGCTGATCCTCGTAGTGGAGCCAACCTTTTTGGAGGGGTTTGATATTGCAGAAACATTGTGGATGAAAAATATCCAATGTTCGAATGATAAATTAGTGGTCCAACCAGTTTGATGTGAGCATCTCTTTAAAAATAAATAAAAATTTAAATTTAAATTTAAAAATTTTTAAAATTTTTTTTTAAAAAAAAAGAAAAAGAAAAAGAAAAAGAAAGAAAGAAAGAAGCCACTACACAGTTGTGATGATGGCTAATTGCATGATCTTCAGAACTTCACAAGTGTTGATTGGATTTTTTACTAAAGCCGATGATTCTTCTGTCATAACACCCAGTTGATTGTCTTCCTTTTTTTCTTTTTCTTTTTTCCTTTTTTCTTTTTCTCTGTTGGGTTATTTTCTTCTTTGCCTTTCTCTGTATTGCTTATGTTTGTTTCAATTTCTTAGTTAAAGCTAATTTGACCATTTTGAACTTTTTTGGCAGATAACGATGTCTGCAGTTAGAGAATGGGCTGCGTCTCAGAATAGTAAAGTTCTTGAGGTTCCTTTTTCCTATCCTTTTTAAAAAAAAAATTTTTTTTTTTAAAAACTTTTCTTTTTGGATAAGAAACAATGATTTGTTGAAAGAGAAAAACTGATACATCAGTGGATAAATGACACCCGCATACATGGACTATGTCTCTGCTCCTTTCACCAGAACCCTTTCCAACCCATTCCACTCTCAACTGCCTAACATGGGGCAGGACTATGGTGTTCATTGCTTTCTTTTGCTCAATGTGTCAGTGAATTGCTTTTTCTAACAGTGGCAGAATTGTACAAGATTTGGACCAGTCATCAAGTAGGTTGTACCTAGGTGGGCCCATACTCAAAGATGCACATTGACTTGATGATGCTAATCATTCTGTTGGATGACTTTTAGGAAAAGAAACAAGATGGTTATCTACAAAACATTATAAAAGAATTAAAGAATAAAAGAAAAATTAAATTAAATTAAAGAGCCAACAAAAGATTCATTCAGAGTCCATCTTTTCCTTAAAAAATTCCACAATCCAAGGGACAGGGTTATCCAATGTTGTCAAGTGTCGGATATAATCATATGATCCATCCAGCATAGGGCCTACTACCTGACGATCAGTCCCAATCGCGTATACATTTTCAAAGTGTGCAAAAAGCAAGTTCCTGATAAATTAATTGTAATTGTCAGTCACTGTTTTCTTGTTGACTTTAATTTTAAACTCTTTTCTTGTTTGAAAACCATCATGAATTGTGAATATGCAGGCTGTAGCTGTTAATAATTTGGGGAAATGGAAAACGGCGACACAAATGACTGCACTAACTATCCTCCTGGCTACCAGAGACAGCAGGTTTGTCACTGCTGTTTCAATGTCTTCATCCGCATGGATGTTGGTAAAGGGAAATATACAATGTCCAATTGTACGGTTTTGTTCTGCCGGACAAAATGTGCATACTCGACCTGTCTTTTTGGTGATCCAAACCATTCATATGGGGAATACCATTGTGAATGGGAGATGCTCCAAAAACCCATCCTGATTGGATGATCTTAACATCTGATTACCAATTGGATCTCCACTAAATGTGGACCATTGGCTGTAGTTTTCCATTGACGAGCCGTGTATTTGATGTCAGGATCATTCAATACAGCATTCTCTTTTATCAGATGAATGGTTTGATCACCAAAAGGTGGGTCTACAATAACAATGATTGAACCAAACAGAAAAATGCTGTCCTTGAATCAAGCATCACGTAATACCTTGCTATCTTTTTGGTATTGTGATTTGTACAGTCTATCAGGGCCAGGCATCCTACCTGCTTCTGGAGTAGTATTGCTTTATATCTCTGCCGGGCTTGCTGTCTGGTCATTGGTCGTTTACATGAGAAAAATATGGAGAATATTGCTAAAGTAGTTCCAACCAATATAACGCCGGCTGCATGGATCATCATTGCTCAGGGATTCTGCTTTGGGATCTGGATGTCTTTTAAGTTTTCAAGGGATTGATTTATAGGGTAAAGATGGGGAATTTGCAGCTTCCCAGTCCCTTGTTTTGGTGCTTTGCATGCTGAATAGAAGCTGGGCTTCAAATCAAGGTCAGCTGCCAATTTGCAACCGTTGTTGTGGCTTAGAAGCTGGTATACCTGACATTGCCACGGGTTGTATATTAGTTATAGAGGCAACCGTCTTAAATGGAACATATCATTTTTTATATATAAATATAATTTTGTTTCATTTTAGTTAGTAACTGATTATCATGGCCCACACTGGGATGGCCCAACAGCCTTCAACTCGTGTATTGATTGCCCCACACGGCAGAGAGGAAAATGATGAGCTGGGTAGAGGTCGAATTTCAGGGCGGATTTTTAGCACTTCCATTGGACTTGGGAGGAGGATTCGAATGTGTAATATGTTGGGGATTTGATGCCCATACCACCATTGCAGGTCCCATCAAAGTGTTCAAATTGAGACGGTTTGCAATTTTCTTCTGTTTAGAGGTGAAGAAAGGGATTTGATGATGAATGTATAAGATTTGTTATAAAGATAGGCCAGCTTAGATGTCTTTCTTTTGTTCTTTTCTATTTTTATTTTTTTTAACCTTTCTTGACACCTTTGCTTGTAGAATGGTCTGTAAATCTGGCAGGCTGTCTCATGGATAAGTCATAAATCAAAGGGATTGGACTGTGAGCAGAGGTCCAAGCACTCCAGATTTTCAGAGTTTAGAAGATATTTGGCAATCGATCTTGATGTCGCCTACCTTGGTGTTCCTAAGTGTCTGCTCATATTTTATTGATCCCTGGTATGGTAATGCATACAGTAGTAGAAAACCCATAGAGTTTATCTTTTTTGCACCTGCTTCAAACTTTCGATCTGGTATTGATGTTGTGGGCTTACTTAAATGGAGCCAAAGGTTCCCATACATTCATGTAAAAAACTTTTATCATGTGATTGATGAAGCCATCTTTGGAAAACTGGACAAGTTAGCATCTTTATGGTATAACAGGACCTTTGCTATCTAGTGAAAGAAAGGGCATACTCTGCTTGTTTCATGGTATGAACCATAGAATGGGTTCTGCTCCTAACTCAAAAGTAATCAATCGAGTCTAATTAACCAAAAGCCGATGAGCAATCAACCAAAACCGTTAAGCTGGCAAGGTATTTAGCAGGGCGTTGCAAAGAAGGATGGCTGACGGTAATACTGAATCAAAACAACTAATCTGGGTTGTGTGAGAATAGGAAGGGAGAGAGGCATCAATGCAACATCACATAACCTAAAAAAAACCTCATGAAATACTTATCAATTCAATCCATTCAAGACTAACCAACACTCCACTCCACTCCATTCCATTCATGCCAAACGTTGCAAGGGTTGGCTTACTGTTAAGGGTAGTAATGGGACCCCTGGCTTACTGTCCCAATCAAAACAAGTCTTTTATCCTACAAATGCCATTCTAATTCTTGATTAGCTGACCCATGATGCATCTTCAATATACACTGTTGTTTACATTGCTCTCACTTTGTGTGGCCTACTTGATCAACAGATAGATTATGAAGATTCTGGTGGGAATTATGGATTTTTATCAATTTTCAGGCCACTCTGTTGGGTCTGGGCTAGGACCAGGCTGTTGTAGGTCCCAACCCAGGCCTAGTTCCCTAAGCCCTCGGTCTCTCCCTAATTAGGCTGAAAAGGCCTTGCCCTTGGTCCTATAGAGCAGGGGTCGACCGAGTGAAATTAAAGGGGCTTGATATGGTCCAAATCTAAGAAATTTTTTTGGCTACAAGGTCCATCAATGGATGTTTAAAAATAAAAATAAAATCATATTTCTATGATCCCAGATCCAAAGGAGCTTTTAAACTACACGTGTCTGTTGAATGGAGACCTTACAAGTGTCTTTAAATTGTCCATTCATTTTAAATGATGGTGACCCACTTGATGATTTGATGGCCATTCATTTTTCACCCAAACACGTGTCTGAGATTTTAAGCTTGAGCCTGGCCCTCACCCAAATTAGGGGTCCAAGCCCAGGCCAGGTACGGCCACCTCAAGCTTGGCCATGTGGCCGTTGGATTGTGCCGGGCTAGGGCTGGGCTAGGGCGGCCTAGCCTATCTTGCCCAAACCTAGTAAGCATGTCACGTGATCTGGCATTTGCCGGGACACACCTGCATTGGGGTCCACGGCGGTACTGGGCTCACTCAGTAGGCTCTCATCGTATTGAGTAAACTCTGTTGGGCCCACCGTGAATGTATGTGGTTTATCCATGCCATCCATCTGTTTTTCCAGATCATTTTAGGGGTTACCGCCAAAATTGAAGTATATCCAAAGTTCAAGTGGACCACACCACAAGAAACAGTGGGAATAATGATTTCCACCGTTGAAACCTTCCTAGGGCCTACAGTGATGTTTATTCGTCATCCAACCTGTTCATAAGATCACATAGACATGGATGAAGGAAAAACATAAATATCAGGTTGATCCAAATCTTCCGTGGCCCCCAAGAATTTTTCAATGGTATATGATCAATACAGATTGTTTCATGTTGTCTAGTCCACTTGAGCTTTGTGTGTGTGTGTGTGTGTGTGTATAGCTGAAGCCATAAAATTATCTGGTTAAATGGATGTAGGGATTGGATAAAATACATAAATACGGTGGGCCCCACACAGTTTACTGAGTAGGCGATCCACTTCCGGGGCAAGCCTGTTTGGTGAGGTTGGCAGTTGATCTGGTGGGCCACCATGTGATTTATAGCATATGCAAAAGGAACACAAGTCGCTATGAATAGTTAGTCAGAGCTGTCAAGTCATTGAAATTTTCAGCCTACATAGACCGTCTGAAATGGTGGACCACCAGATGTCATGATCAATAATAGAACTTGAAATAAAACTGTTTGCCATCAACACGACGTGGGAACGACGTACTTCTCTTTTCATGCAGCAGCGATGTGTATTTTAGCATTACTCATCCACCCCCACCAACTGCATTTCATCCACATTGCTTCATAAGGAATGGAGAGATATGTCCCACATACAGCTTCTGTATTTTAACTATCACATTCAACCATTTCTTTCTCATTCCCACCAACATCTCACGTGTCTACACTATCCATTCCCTTCAAAGTTGATATGCAGATGATGATCATCATCTTGTATCAAAATCACACCCATCAACTCATTGGGTGGCCCACAACCTTAAAATCAACGGATAGCCAGATAATCGCCATCTGATGCGGCCCACCACTTTCACGGATTGGATGTTCCACACGTGACACATCCGCAGGAAAGAAATGGCCTCTGTGTGTCATCATTTCTCATAAACAAATAAACTGTCCACTCATTCAGATGTGGCCCAAAAATCAAGATACCACGGTCATCAAGTGGGCCCCACTTGTGTGAAGAAACGAACGATTGTGGTAAATTAACCAATGGTCAGCATTTAAGCGCATGTATTCCTCCCTCAATAACTGAAATGCTCTGATATTTGGGTCATAGGACATATAAGGTGGGCCCTACATGATGAACGGACCTGATCTCTCACGCATGATACAGTGGAATGTGTAGGATAAGGTTGGCTACTGTGAGAAGCAAGCCACAGCAAGTAATATCACCGACAGCAACTTAAGTTCACGGATAAAGTGGTCGTCGTCCCGTGGTTCGTATGAGCTTGTACGGACTACGGATTAGCCGCAGACTAAAAAGTTTCGGTACTCTTACTACGTACCAAATTATAATAACCTCTCTGTCCACGTTCAGGGACGCAATGTTCATTTCTTCATACAGGTGGGCCCCACTTGTACGATCATAAGGCCTCATGGTTTGGACTGCTTGGATTTCTGCACGTGTACGGTGGATAAACCATCGACGTACAGACAGTTGGGATATCATCCTTTTGTCACGTGGAATAGACGGTGGAGATCTATTGCCAGTGCATTTTTGGCCACGTGGAACATAGGCAGTTGGGACCACCACATGAATGGGATGACTAACCATCCACGTGACCAGATGGATGTGGCTCGCTGTAGTAAAACAGATACTCTGTGGGAGCACGCACATCCATACACACCACCAATCATACCGTTCTGATAATACGCTCATGTGATTTTGGATCAGACCATACGACCAACCTTGCCATTGGATGGTTTGGACTGAGTTAAATACATGCCACGTGTACGGTATCAATGTGGTGGCCCATCAAATAACTCAGCACATAACATTAATGACAGGAACCTGTCAGATGATAAAATGACTATTTTGCCCTTAAGCTTTTTCCACGACAATGGGCAGTTGCATTTAATCATGGACCGGTTTAGGTGGGCCAGGCATTTGCTATCTACATACCTTATCTAATGACATAAGCCCATTAAAAGTTTCATGGTTAGGTCTTTGCTGGGCCCATATATAGGCATTGACAAAAGAACAATCTCCTCTAGGGGTGGTAATGGGCCATATTGGCTCCAATAGGTTCACTAGCCTGGCCCACTTCTACGACCCATGTGGGTCTACATGGATACTGGCACATGTGGCATATGCAGCATGTGTGGGCACTTGAAGCTGAACCGCGGCACACCTCACACATATGAGGTGTTTTAAGTTATAGAGTGGCACATGTGTTACAAGATATACATTGACACATTTGACACATGGTAAGTTAAAGCCATGTGGCAGCATTTAGGCAAATTGGCACCATTGGCATGCAGTAAATTTAGAGCCATTGAAGATTGATGATGGCATATGTGGTGCATGTGAAGTGTTTTGTAAATATGAAGCACAAGATAAGATGAACGGTAGTACATATGGTACATTAATAAGTGGGATGTGGATGGTGACACATGTGGCACATTAGCACATGTAGTATGGTAGCACGTGTGGAGCAAAGCTGATGATGGACCATGGCTCAATTGGTATATTATCACATATGGTATATGTGAGGAAATTGAAGATGTATGGTAGCCTATTTGAATTTAACCCGTGATAAACCTATATTTCTTCTATCATGGGAAAATACATTTCTTATTTGGTTCGCGGGATTAAATGATATGAAATTACATTAAGGGCTTATTTGGATACGCATTTTGGGATACATTGCATCGTATTAGAAGTTATGATTTGACGTTTACCGTGTTTGGATTGGAGTGAATAGGAGTCAAATCCCATACATGCGAATACAAACTCCAACCAAATTTTCGAACCGATGGTAGAGTATTGTCAGTGGATTCTGTTGTTGTCGATATTTCGTATTCATTGCGTTGTATTCGGCAGCAGATGAAAGTTTGAAATTTGTACGATTACAAGATATCTGGTACCTATGTAGTGTAAGATCGAGACCGTACATTTGGTACATTTCAGCGTGAAAATCATTTGGGCTAGAAATCAAAAAGTTCCATATGCCAAACAAGCCACCTGACCCAATTAAAGATTGTACAATACGCAGACATAATACGTCCTATCTAAACATTGATCTGTATAACGTATTGTATACTATGTCAAACAATACCTCCTATCCAAATATTGTTTAGCATCTAATTTATTTGGATGTATTCTGAAAACCATCCAATGTATACATGAAGAGTACCCAAATACAATACAATATAAATACTATACGTGAATGCCCTAAATGAGATTAATACAATTATTGCACAATGATTGCATGTATGGAAATATCAGGATATTTTGACCATCTAATCCCCATGTTTTGGATAGGATTCTTTCTCAAGCAAACACACCATATTTAACAAAACCCTTGTTTGGTGGACCATGAAATTGTAATCAACGAACTATATTCATAACTAATGTTGGTCACTTGCACATATATATACAACTCAAATGTTACATGTAAATGATGCATATGAACAGGCAACATGGATAAAATACATGCATCAATGTGAGGCTTATAGAATTAGTGGATTTCAATTTCTACCAAAAATCCTTCATAGGACTAAATGCAATTCCATTCTACCCAGTTTCATTCCTTCTCATGGTATTCAAACATCCAATGGAATTTGCATGAAACCAAATGCAATTCCATCCCACTTAATTCCTATTAAACCCATATACCAAACATGCATGAGGTTGGAGGTGAAAAAATAATTTTGTTTATTTTGCAATAGAGAGCTGAAAACGATGCTTTTCATAAATTTTCACAAAGAAAGAATGGACAAACAAAGAAAATGAGTTTCATGACAAACAATGTTTCATTTCCTTTCCATGAATCCAAATACGCTTTTTAGAAACTAAGTCAAAAAGAAAATTGTTTTTTTTTTTTTCCTTTCCTTTTAAAAAAATGAGTACAATCTTTTTTCTTTAAAAATATTATAAGTAATGATTCTTCAAATTAAATGCCGACCTTTCAACATTTTCATGACAAATAATACTCAAAACCTAATGACAAAACAGTTGAATTTCCTAATTTTTCATTTCTTGAGGATGTTACTAATGTCTTAAATCTGTTAGTAACCATTGACAGACTACTTAATGTCATTGAGCAGATGTCGATGCCATTGATGAATGCTTGATCCCATCGAGAAAATTTGAAAAATTTGTGTTGGTTGTTGGAACGTTTTGGTGTTGCTATTCGATAGCATTGAAGGAATTTGATGCTATCGACATATCCTCGATTGGATGTCAATGCCATCGAAAGTCCCGTTGAGCGTACGCGCAGAGTTGCATAAGTGTGGGATTGTTTTTGATTCCAATTGTGATAGTGTGTGTGTGTGTGTGTGTGTGTGTGTGTGTGTGTGTGTGTGTGTGTGTGTATCGGGTGTAATTGGGATTTGGGAGGATGGTGTATTAGGGCTTTATAATTCATTCATAAGGGTTCAAGGGCATAGCTAGGGTTTGAGGAAGGAAATTCGAGACTTGTTCGAATCGGTAAGACTCTATCTCTTGTAATTTCTACTTTTATAGTGCATCACTTGCCACATTGTGCTATGATTTTTTTCGCAAAGATTTTTCCACATAAAATTTGAATTGTTATTATTTAAACTTGACTGTGTAATTGCCTGTACTTTATTAGATTCGTCTCTGAGTGTTTTCGTGATTCCTCAATAGAAGATTTCGTTTATATCGATATTTTTTTCTCCTTATCCAAACATACCCTTATGTTAAGTCTGCTTGGGTCCATCAAGTGCACACTTATTTTAGTGACACCATAATTTGAAGACATATACCCCAACTTTTCCTAGTTGACTCGAACTCTCAGTATAGATCATCCCCCCTAATCATCATGACTCCTGTTGAGACTAGATTGCATAGTTCAATTTCTTATGAAATGCAAAATAAATGAGTAACCATTACAAATTTAAGGTATTTTTCAAAAATCCAAAATAAGAAAATTATAATCATTTTATTTTTCACATTATATGTCTAAAGGAAACAAAGTAGTAAAATCCTTATTAGTGTCAATTGTAAGCAATGTTAGCAGGCAATTACAAAAGTAAATAATCATTACGCACTTACATTAGCAAACCAAACAAGCCATCCAATTTAAGTGTGTCAGTTAAACCTTTGGATAATGGGTAATAGGTGAGTGACGGGTTAATAACCCAACTAGACACGAACCCGTTTCATTGCTATCCCCAACCACCTCTCACTCCTTAAAAACACAATTTCTTTTTTTAATTGGTCATAAAAAATAATAAATAAATAAAAATTTGCCATTTCATACTATTCTATGACTTAGAAAGCTATCTTGGTGTTGTCAAACAACTGTGCTAGGTTACTTTCTCTTGCTGAGAGCCACATGGTTAAAACTTTCATAATATTCACCCTATTAAGTGGGTCACACCATAGCAAATGGTTGACATAAATACCTATCATTAATTTTGTGTAGGCCCACCATGGTGTTTATATATCTTACCATCCATTACTCTATATATGCCTTATTTAGATGAAGTAATTATTCAAAAATTAGATTATTCCAAAACTCAGGTGGGCCATCCCATGTGAATTTAAAGGTTTTAAGGTGGGTCGCCTAAGTAATGAATCAACCTTTTTTTTTGGACCAAGACCAAACAAGGGTGCTATATCCAATGAATCATCTTTCTCTCACTTAGTAGGCCCCACTTGTATGTTGAGTCCAAACTTGCAAATCACTCCAAAGGTGTGGCCCATGTAATGAGTGGACTAGTATGATTTTTCTGCTAGGTGATCTTCATGCTAAGGACTATCAATTAATATAGTACCGATGTCTTCCATCATTAACATAGTACTGATGTCGTCCATACATAAGTGGATGTTACGTGAAGAGATGGTGCGGTACCACCCGTTGTGGTCCCAGTTGTGGTACGTTGCATGTAGTTGTACACGCAATGACTTTTTACTGTACCATCTTTCCCTCAGCATCCCACGTTTTACATGAGATCAATGCCATGGAAATGGTAGGCCCCACCATTTAAGAACAATTTTCTGCAAAATCAGGCTGAAAGGCTGATTATGTGGGCCACATGTATGTTAAACAGTCGGTCGTTCATTGATTACAATTCTATGGTTATGTGATTTTCATAGTGGAGTTGTTTTTTTTTTTTTTTTTTTTTTTTGAACACACGCATGCACACCCTGCACACCGACGGTGGTGGAATTTCACCACCTATGGATACTTGAACCCTTGACCGGGAGTTGAAACTCCTGAGAGTCTACCACCCGAGCAAGAGTAAGAACCCCATTTTCATAGTGGAGTTTATTAATTACATGTATCGATATCATAGGCAAATGTTATTTTGGTTGAGGGCAGTCCGTTATTATTTAAAATTGCTAATTTATGAAAATAAATAAATAAATAAATAAATAATAACATATAAGTTATAATATAAAATGTATATGATAAATAACTTTGTGGCACACACTATAGTGTATGTGTTTTATTCATAGCGGAATCATTTTAGTATATGAGCCCAAAAATAAAGTAGATCCATAACTCAAGTAGACCACACCATAAAAAGCAGTGGAGATAGTAACACCCATCATTGAAACCTTCTTGGGCCCCATTGTGATGTTTATTTGTCATCCAACCTATTTATAAAGTTATGTAAACTTGGATGAAACGAAAATATAAAAATCAGCTTCATCCAAAACTTTTGCAGCCCACGAGAAGTTTTCAATGATAGGAATTTAATCTTCACTGTTTCTTGTGGTGTGGTCCCCTTGAGCTTTGGATTTGCCTTATTTTTAGAATGAAGCCCTAAGATGAGATGTTAAAATGGATGGACATTGTGGATAAAACATATACATCATGGTGGGGCCCATAGAGCTTCAATCAATGCCCAGGGCAGTATTGCATGGGTCACTAAGAAATTTGCAAATGCTTTTGTCTAGAAAGGTCGAAAATAATAGGAATTTCATTGACGTGACAATTTCATCTACTTGAGGAAAAAGAATAATAATAAGGGTGCAGTTTTCCTTTTCCTAAATATTGTAAAATTGAGTAACATTATTTTTAAAGAGAGATAATTCTAATTATACTCCTGACCTTTTAACATTTTCATGAAAAAAGAACACTCTAAATCAAACAGTAGAATATAAGATATTTTGCATGTCAACTTTTTGAGTTCTCCCCATCCAAACATACACTCAAGTAGATTGACTTGGTCTGGTCTAGTGCATACTTATCTAATTATAATTCAATGGACCAATGACACTCATGGTTATAACACTCAAGATGATTCTCATACAATTTGCCTAAGTTGACTCGAACTCAATTGAACCCAATTCGGTTTAACTCTGTGATTCACCCCTGTCTCAGCTGAGTCGGGCCAATGCACCGGATTTAAGTGAGTCACAGGGCCACTCAAGACCAGACCATTTGATCCAATTTCCAAGTCTTTTAACCATGGAAACACTCAGGTTTAATGAAATTGATGGGTCTGGTCAGGCCTTTGGGTAATATCAGCTCTAGCAATACCAGACCCAGACCCGAAAAACTGTCATATATTCTCACCTCTCATTTCTAATTAATACCATAGTTTAAACAATCTTTTGGGTATTTTTAATTTTTTTAATCACTTTTTAAGAAATTTAAGATTTTCATCACCACCTAAATATTTTAAGTTGGATTAATAAAATATCTAGTCAAAGAAAGACTCAGTCGAGTCTTCAAGTTGACCTGACTCGGCTAGATATTGTGTTGAACCCTAGTTTTCGAGTCTTTGAGCTATGATTGATGCATGAAGATACACTTTCTTTTTCAGCTTGGTCATCAAATTGGCCACATGTATGTTAAACAGTCGGTCGTTCATTGATTACAATTCTATAGATATGTGATTTTCATAGTGGAGTTTTTTTTTTTTTTTTTTTTTTTAACACACGCATGCACACCCTGCACATCGACGGTGGTGGAATTTCACCACCTATGGATACTTGAACCCTTGACCGGGAGTTGAAACTCCTGAGAGTCTACCACCCAAGCAAGAGTAAGAACCCCATTTTCATAGTGGAGTTTATTAATTACATGTATCGATATCATAGGCAAATGTTATTTTGGTTGAGGGCAGTCCGTTATTATTTAAAATTGCTAATTTATGAAAATAAATAAATAAATAAATAAATAATAACATATAAGTTATAATATAAAATGTATATGATAAATAACTTTGTGGCACACACTATAGTGTATGTGTTTTATTCATAGCGGAATCATTTTAGTATATGAGCCCAAAAATAAAGTAGATCCATAACTCAAGTAGACCACACCATAAAAAGCAGTGGAGATAGTAACACCCATCATTGAAACCTTCTTGGGCCCCATTGTGATGTTTATTTGTCATCCAACCTATTTATAAAGTTATGTAAACTTGGATGAAACGAAAATATAAAAATCAGCTTCATCCAAAACTTTTGCAGCCCACGAGAAGTTTTCAATGATAGGAATTTAATCTTCACTGTTTCTTGTGGTGTGGTCCCCTTGAGCTTTGGATTTGCCTTATTTTTAGAATGAAGCCCTAAGATGAGATGTTAAAATGGATGGACATTGTGGATAAAACATATACATCATGGTGGGGCCCATAGAGCTTCAATCAATGCCCAGGGCAGTATTGCATGGGTCACTAAGAAATTTGCAAATGCTTTTGTCTAGAAAGGTCGAAAACAATAGGAATTTCATTGACGTGACAATTTCATCTACTTGAGGAAAAAGAATAATAATAAGGGTGCAGTTTTCCTTTTCCTAAATATTGTAAAATTGAGTAGCATTATTTTTAAAGAGAGACAATTCTAATTATACTCCTGACCTTTTAACATTTTCATGAAAAAAGAACACTCTAAATCAAACACTAGAATATAAGATATTTTGCATGTCAACTTTTTGAGTTCTCCCCATCCAAACATACACTCAAGTAGATTGACTTGGTCTGGTCTAGTGCATACTTATCTAATTATAATTCAATGGACCAATGACACTCATAGTTATAACACTCAAGATGATTCTCATACAATTTGCCTAAGTTGACTCGAACTCAATTGAACCCAATTCGGTTTAACTCTGTGAGTCACCCCTGTCTCAGCTGAGTCGGGCCAATGCACCGGATTTAAGTGAGTCACAGGGCCACTCAAGACCAGACCATTTGATCCAATTTCCAAGTCTTTTAACCATGGAAACACTCAGGTTTAATGAAATTGATGGGTCTGGTCAGGCCTTTGGGTAATTCCAGCTCTAGCAATACCAGACCCAGACCCGAAAAACTGTCATATATTCTCACCTCTCATTTCTAATTAATACCATAGTTTAAACAATCTTTTGGGTATTTTTAATTTTTTTAATCACTTTTTAAGAAATTTAAGATTTTCATCACCACCTAAATATTTTAAATTGGATTAATAAAATATCTAGTCAAAGAAAGACTCAGTCGAGTCTTCGAGTTGACCTGACTCGGCTAGATATTGTGTTGAACCCTAGTTTTCGAGTCTTTGAGCTATGATTGATGCATGAAGATACACTTTCTTTTTCAGCTTGGTCATCAAATTGGCCACATGTATGTTAAACAGTCGGTCGTTCATTGATTACAATTCTATAGATATGTGATTTTCATAGTGGAGTTTTTTTTTTTTTTTTTTTTTTTTTTTAACACACGCATGCACACCCTGCACACCGACGGTGGTGGAATTTCACCACCTATGGATACTTGAACCCTTGACCGGGAGTTGAAACTCCTGAGAGTCTACCACCCGAGCAAGAGTAAGAACCCCATTTTCATAATGGAGTTTATTAATTACATGTATCGATATCATAGGCAAATGTTATTTTGGTTGAGGGCAGTCCGTTATTATTTAAAATTGCTAATTTATGAAAATAAATAAATAAATAAATAAATAATAACATATAAGCTATAATAGAAAATGTATATGATAAATAACTTTGTGGCACACACTATAGTGTATGTGTTTTATTCATAGCGGAATCATTTTAGTATATGAGCCCAAAAATAAAGTAGATCCATAACTCAAGTAGACCACACCATAAAAAGCAGTGGAGATAGTAACACCCATCATTGAAACCTTCTTGGGCCCCATTGTGATGTTTATTTGTCATCCAACCTATTTATAAAGTTATGTAAACTTGGATGAAATGAAAATATAAAAATCAGCTTCATCTAAAACTTTTGCAGCCCACGAGAAGTTTTCAATGATAGGAATTTAATCTTCACTGTTTCTTGTGGTGTGGTCCCCTTGAGCTTTGGATTTGCCTTATTTTTAGCATGAAGCCCTAAGATGAGATGTTAAAATGGATGGACATTGTGGATAAAACATATACATCATGGTGGGGCCCATAGAGCTTCAATCAATGCCCAGGGCAGTATTGCATGGGTCACTAAGAAATTTGCAAATGCTTTTGTCTAGAAAGGTTGAAAACAATAGGAATTTCATTGACGTGACAATTTCATCTAATTGAGGAAAAAGAATAATAATAAGGGTGCAGTTTTCCTTTTCTTAAATATTATAAAATTGAGTAACATTACTTTTAAAGAGAGACAATTGTAATTATACTCTGGCCTTTTAACATTTTCATGAAAAAAGAACACTCTAAATCAAACAGTAGAATATAAGATATTTTGCATGTCAACTTTTTGAGTTCTCCCCATCCAAACATACACTCAAGTAGATTGACTTGGTCTAGTCTAGTGCATACTTATCTAATTATAATTCAATGGACCAATGACACTCATGGTTATAACACTCAAGATGATTCTCATACAATTTGCCTAAGTTGACTCGAACTCAATTGAACCCAATTCGATTTAACTCTGTGAGTCACCCCTGTCTCAGCTGAGTCGGGCCAATGCACCGGATTTAAGTGAGTCACAGGGCCACTCAAGACCAGACCATTTGATCCAATTTCCAAGTCTTTTAACCATGGAAACACTCAGGTTTAATGAAATTGATGAGTTTGGTCAGGCCTTTGGGTAATGTCAGCTCTAGCAATACCAGACCCAAACTCGAAAAACCGTCATATATTCTCACCTCTCATTTCTAATTAATACCATAGTTTAAACAATCTTTTGGGTATTTTTAATTTTTTAATCACTTTTTAAGAAATTTAAGATTTTCATCACCACCTAAATATTTTAAATTGGATTAATAAAATATCTAGTCAAAGAAAGACTCAGTTGAGTCTTCCAGTTGACCAGCTAGATATTGAGTTGAACCCAAGTTTTCAAGTCTTTGAGCTATGATTGATGCATAGAGATACACTTTCTTTTTCAGCTTGGTCATCAAATTGTACCACTTGTAGCATCGTGTAAGTAGTGGTAGAAAGCTAGGTTGTATCTAACCATCTCATGGGGGTTGGAGAGGAGCTATCATTTATAAAAGCATTTGTGGAACCTTCGTGAGATCCATACCCTTCATCAGGTAGGCTGCCTCATGTTAACCATGGAACCCAACAATCTTAATGATGCGAAACTCTTGTGGGCCACCACACTACAAGAAATAGTTATGATTGAATGTCAAACATTAGCCTTGCGTAGGTCCCACCAGGTTGTTTTATGTGTCATCCAATCCATTCACATGCTGTGGCTGATCAGGATGATAAGATTAGCTAAAAACTACAATCTTCTGATGATCACATGGGCTATACCATGAAATTTAAAGATTTTGTGTAATTTTAGATTGTGTGAGTGTTGAATCAGCCTGACTTTTGGGATGGAGATCAAATAAGGGGTGACATGCTAGATAGACGGTGTGGATCAAAAAAGCAGTAGCATGGATATAGGATCTTTGATTGAATAAATCTAAATGTATTGCAATATGATACGGTGGGATTTTAGCCTTTGAATCTAGATCTTCTTCTCTCTTTTTTCCCCCAACAACCCAAATACAATGTTCCTCATCTTGTATGGTGCATAGACAATCTTCAAGTTTGTTTATTTCAATTAGCTTGATCTTTTGCTTTGAAAATAGACAGTCATTTTGACTTTTATATGATCAAAGGGTATTATTCAATCATATAAATTTCAAGAGAATCTGCTATCCTAAGAGAGTTTCATCATATAAATAATTTTGGGCATTGAAAAAAAAAAACTAATTTCAATAAATAAAGTCCCAACATATCGTATTGCAATAGTTATGAATGTATTAAGTAGGGGAGACTGATAACCTAAAGGCACTGACTATCATAACTTGTGGGAAGTGCCATCTTTAGCTCTCTGGGCCACTTGTGTTGGAAACCAATATCATGAAATAAATGAATCCCAACATCAAGAACTTCAATTTTTTTTATTTTTTTTAATTTTTAAATTAAGATTTTCCTCTTACTAGGTAGGCCACACCACTGTTGATCAAGAACATCGGTTTTCCAATTGATTCCAACACGACGGCCCATCCGTTTATTGCTAAAATGATAGTTTCAGCCAATATACCAATATCACATAGTACCAATACAAAATTGAGCAATAGTGGAAAATGTCTTAGAATAAGTCAACATATATGTCACAATGTATTGGCAATATATCAATACATTACAATATATTAAAAATACCTCCATTATGTATTACTCTGTATCATTTATATGCATTGAGAATACCTCAAGTGAGTTAGCTCTCATAAAAATATTGAAAAAATCACTAATTTTTTTTTTTATTTATTTTTAGCTTCATAAATGAATTCTGCATACTTATTTTCTATCGTTTGGAGAGGAAAGATGATTTGGGAGTGAAAATCAAGATAAGAGAACAAGCAATCATATAATTCAAAATGGTGGTTTTTTACAAATTTGAAAAAAAAAAAATTCTTTTATAATTTTTTAGAATTAATAGCATGAAGTTCATAATTCATATATATATATTTTTTTCTTTTGCGTTACTCGATAAAAGGTTTTGGCCTTCAATTTTTGAATTTGGAAAAGAGAAAAGAACTATGAAAAATCGAATTTTTTTCATTTCACTAATTTAACTTAAAAGGTTGAAAAATCACATCAAATAGTTCGAAGGCGTATCTACATATTGACAAAACTTTTTAATTTTAAAATTTTCTCTTAATTAAAAATATAAAAAAATAATTAAATTTTTATTTGACAACAATTAAAATGACCCAATGTTATGTCAACTTAATATTTTGTATTTATAAGTGTATGCTATCTTAGTATTAATGACACCAGTTTATTTATTGTCAAAATTAAATTAAATTTGTTAAAAACTTAGAAAAAATAATTAAAAATATATTTTTTACATAAATGCACTATTTATTGTATCGAACATATTTAGTGCCAGCATTAGTATATTAAATGTGCGGATAAATCATATGAAATTATAGAAATATTAGTGATTTTTTTATATGAACATATTTTTAATAAGTTGTATTATTTCTATTTAACAATGCATCATTTAGGATCCTATATAAAGAAAATCAATCATGTGGGCTCGTTTTTATAATCTTTTAAGTCATAAGCTCAATAGTATTTTTCCATCATCTTTTGAAATTTCAAAAAAAAAATAAAAAATAATAATTAATTATTTAATATTATTCAAAAACAATATATTACAGGATACACTTAATATTTACTATGCATACTTGATATGTTTCCATATTCAAAGAGTGGGATACATCCAATCAATATAAATACATAAAAACAGTGGGGCCCACCTAATGAGTAGGATAATCTGACTTTTTGTGATGGATGATCTTCATGGTAAGGACATAGTACCAATGTCCTACAAAAGTTTCTGTAATTGTACAAGCAATGGTACCATAACTTGTAGACCTTACCATCTTTTACTCAGACATGCTGCTGGTGGGCCACACTTATATGTTAAGTTGGACCGTTGGTTGTTCATTGGTTTGAATGGTATGGCCCACCTTATGAGGGGAACGGCCAGATTTTGTCCCAGATGATCTTTATGACTGAGCCTACCTTTTTCATGGTACTGATGTCTTATATAAGTCTAATTTTGGTGGGAAAGATGGTAGGATAACACTAATTGCATGGCTTGATGGAAGGGAAGGGATAAGGTGTTACCTTGACCGTGTAAGGCCCATCTTGATGATTTTTTTTTTTTTTTTGTATATCCACACCGTCCATTCATTTTGAAAGCTCGTTTTAGTACTTGATCCAAAAAATTAAGTAGACCTCAAATCTCAGGTAGACCACGCCATTGAAATAGTTGTGAATGACCATTAATTTTTTTTGGGTGGGCCACAGAAGTTTGGATCAAGCTGATTTTTGTATTTTACATTCATCCAGTTCTTCTTGATCTTATCAGCAGTTTGGGTGGCAAATAAACATTATGGTGGTCCTTAAGAAGTTTTTAGGGAATTTTTAATGGTGGGCGTTCATTCACCACTGTTCCTTTGTGTGGTCCATCTAAGATTTTTATTTGCTTAATTTTTGAGATCTTGTCCTAAAATTGGATGATAAAACGGATGGACAGTGTGGATATGTATGAAATAATTAAGGTGGACCCCACGGTGAGTGTTACACCTAATCAATCACCTGACCCATGTGTACTGGGCTTGCAACCGTAGGCTTCAGGCCCCTCAATGTTACATCTGGGGGTCCACACCTACGTTGCCAATCAGGTGACCTGCCTTAGAATGGGCCATGCTCTCAGATCTTCATCATATGATCATAGCCGTCCAATGAAAGTGGACAAATTGCAGCCAATAGATCGAACTTAATGGACGGCCCAATTTGATTTCTTTCGGATTGCTAGATGGCGGGGATCTTATTTATTTATTTTATTATTTTTATCTCCACTCATCCATGGGCCTACAATATGAACGATCTGGATGAACAAATGATGGACCCTACGTCTATAACGTATCGTGCCAAGAAAATGTTCCAACTGGACGCGGGTTGCTAGGTGGGCCCCACAGTGATGTTTGGGATAAATCCACCCCATACATCCGTTTTCTGAGATCATTTTAGTTAACAAGACAAAAAATTGGGTGGATTCAAAACTGTGGCTTCCAACATTAGAGGAAAGAGTGTGGATTTAGCAACCACCGTTGAAACATTTATGCGGCCACAAAAACTTCGTATCAGGCTAAATTTTTTGTGATTTCACTTCATCTCAGTGAGAATGAACTTATAAACGGCCTGGATGGGATATAAACATCGTGGTAGATCCCAAAAAGGTTTCAATGGTAGGAAACTATTTCTCCAATTTTCCCTCTCGTATGGCCCACTTGAGTTTTAGATCCACCTCATATTTTTTTGAATGATTTAAAATGATCTAGTAAAACGGATGGACGGGGAGGATTTCTCCCAAACATCACGGTGGGCCCTACCTAGCATCCCAGAGCAGGAAACCCGTGCCCGTTCCAACTATCGGGTCCACCAAAAAAGCTAGGCTGGAGGACACGTGAAGCACTAGTGGATCCCATGTTCAGTGATCCAAACCATTGGTACAGAATTTCCACCATTGATGATCCATGGCCCTAAATTCGGATGGTTAACAATCATGACCGTTGAATTTGCGCCCTGTAAATGGATGGTTCAAAAGAACGACAGCGATCTATGTCTAGGTTCATCAAATCTAGGAGATTTTAACCGAAATGATCCATCCAAAGTGGGCCCCAACAGCCAAAAACGCCCAACCCAACTGAAAATAGATGTGGGACGTACGAGTGCAAACGCAAACTGAAAACTCGAGTATATGGTAAGCGTCCTCGGGTCCACTATTCCACGCCGAAAACAGAAGGGTGTTTTAGGAATTTCCCACAAAGGAAAGAAAAAGAAGGAGAGTTATTTAATACTTTGGCGGAACACGACACTTGATACTCAGTCCCTCAGAAATTTCACACGTGGAATATAATAACCCAAAATAAACCGACTAATATGTGGAACACACTGTCTTTAACTCAGATTCCCAACATAAAATGGAATGAGAAATCCTATCCTCTGATTCTTGGAAAATTGTTTGTTGAAATAGGACGGTTGGATTTTTTTTCATTCTTAACCGTCTAATAAATGTCCACTAATCCAATATAGTAAGATAATAAAATCAAGTAAGCTAAAAAAAGGTTACCGATGATGTATCTAAACAAGGACCATAAGATTAATTGGAATTACTGGTATGGCAGCGTATCATCTATCAGAGAGGCCAGAGTATCAAAGATTTTTTCAAAAAAGAAATAGTGTATTTAAGGACATTGATAATTTGTCTGGGTCTTACAGCTCTAATCTCCGCCAATTTTGGAGAAGAGAGAGAGAAAAGAGGGGAAGAGAGAGAGAGAGAGAGAGAGGCAGAAGGAGAGAGAGAGAGAGCAGCAAAAGCTGCCGAAAAAGGTTGATGGTTTGTTGCTAGTCAAGGTCAAAACCTCAGCCAATGAAATATAGAAACTAGAAAATAAAGAAAGGAAAAAAAGAAAAAAAGAAAGAAAAAGGAAAGAGGAGAGAGAGAGAGGGAAAGGTGAATGGAGAGAAAATGAGAGATTTCTAATCTAATCCAAATCCAACCCATATTCACAAGAAAAGAAAGAGAAAAGGCAAAAACAAAGATAATTGAAGGAAGTGAGTGTTTATTTATTTATTTTTATTATTAGTTTGCTTTGCTTTTTCTTATTGTTTTTTCTATATTTTCTTATCCCATCTCTCTTCCCATCAGATCTCCTGACAACAATCCGAACACCAAGATCTTCTGTCAATACAACTCCAAACACCCTCTTATCTTCTTCTTCACACCCGAATCTCATCAGGAACAGCTCAGAATCTATATAAATTCCCCTTCTGTGCAAAAATCCACATGGCCTGTCAATCACCCATGAGCTAGATTCAAGGTATGTGAGTTCAACATTTCCAAATCCTCTCTTTTTCTCCGTTACATTAAAAAAAATCTCATCTTTTCTTTTTTAAATTCGTTTTCTGCCGTTTCTATAAATACCCATTTGATATCTCTTTGAGATCTGTGAGAAGAACACACCACAAGTCTGTCTTAGTTCGATTAAAGATCCCTTCTTTTTCATCCCAGGCTTATTTTCTTCTCTTTTTGCAAATACCCATTTCCTATTTATCTGAGATCTGTTGAAATCCTTCTCCAAATTCTCTCACTTCCTAATAAAAATTGTCATCTGTTCTTCCACCACGGACTCATTTTCTGCTGTTTGGCAAATACCCATTTTGTATCTCTTAGAGATGTGTACAAATTCATGGTACGTGAGAAGGACATCCCCAAATTCTCTTTCAATTCCATTCAAAACCCCACCTTGTTCTGACCTCTGACTAGTCTGCTGTTGTTTCTGCAAAAGTGCATTTTGTATCTCCTACAGATCTGTTGAAATTCATGGTTTCTGGGTTTCGTAGTGAATTTTTAGGTTCAAACAACTGGGAGCATTTTGGGTTGAATCAAAACCAGAAACTGGAATTGAAATTGGATTTGAGTTTTGCTTTGGATTTGGATTTTGATGAATGTCTCGATTGCTGGGTGGTTCGGATGAGAGAATGTGAGGCATGGTATCTTCTGGATTAATGAAGATTGTTGGTCCTTGTTGGCGGCCTTCGGTTGCGGGAGATGATTCCCGGAGTGATTCGAGTGGCAGGTCTGATGGGCTTCTGTGGTATAAGGATTCAGGGAATCATGTTAATGGCGAATTCTCGATGGCAGTCATTCAAGCCAATAGCTTGTTGGAAGATCAGAGCCAGATTGAATCGGGGCCATTGAGTTTGCTCGATTCAGGGCCTCATGGTACATTTGTGGGGATCTATGATGGTCATGGAGGTCCAGAGACCTCAAGGTTCATTAACCAACATCTCTTCAACCATCTCAAGAGTAAGTGATTCATCTAATCACTTTTTGTGTAATTATTTATCCTTTTTATTTGATTGTATCTTTGTTTGGTGATTACGAGTATTAAATGCTTCTCTTTCATGGATTTTCTGTATTTGATATAGTGATTAAGATGATGTTTTCTTTGAATATAGCATCCATTCCAACATCTCAATTGTGTATTGTTCCCGGTAATTTTTATGTATTTGAATTGAATACAGCATGCATGGATTCTGTTCTTTATTAATTTCAATCTTGACGGTTTTGAACATGATTCATGGATTTGTTTTAACTCGATGTAGTAACACGTGGGGATTGTCTTGTTGTGATTCTTTTCCCTGATTAGTCTGATCAATGGAGTAGGAGCAACTTCTGTTATGTTCTTTCCATACATTTGGAACAGATTCAGTTTGAATATTCTTTTGTGAAGGTGAAATTGCAAAAGCTCCATGCTGCGACTGGAGCTTCACCTGTCCTTTAGGGCCTGTTTGGCCAGCCGCATTAGATGGTATTAGATGGGATTGTATTCACAATCCCATCTGATAGATGGTGCTGGCGTGTTTGGAAGAATGCCGAATACTTGGATCAAAATTACTTTGAGTTTCGTGCCTAAACCGCGGGATTTGGCTATCTGTCTCCTTGTTTCCCAAATCCCACCCTGGAGTTACAACGGAAGGGTAGAGCCTCTACTTGTGGGTCCTAACATTATGCATATTTTTCATCCAAGCCGTCCATCCAATTTTCCACGCTAGTTTAGCCTTTGAAACTAAAAATAAAGTCAATCCTCATCTCAAGTGGGCTACACCGTGAGGTACAAGTAATGGAAAGCTCCAGCGTCAACAACGACTCTTCCGGTTGCATGCGTAGAGATTTGGAATGGGTTTCCACTCGTGGGATTCATCGTGAGGTATCTGTTAGATCCACACCATCTATCTCTTTATCCCAGTCATTTTAACCCTTGAGATCAAAAATTAGTCCGATCCAACAATCAGGTGGACCACACTATAGGTGACGGTGGTTGAGACCACCTCACGTGAAAGCCCCTCTGGAGTTTCACCCACTGTTGAAACCTTCCTAAGGTCCAACATGATATTTATCTGCAGATCCCACCTGTACATAAGTTAACACAGAAACTAAAAAAAGGGAAAAAACAAAGATCAGCATGATCGAAAACTTTTGTGGCCCTTGAAATTTTTTAATGGTGGGTATCACTCTCTCCACTGTTCTCTGTGGCGTGGTCCACTTGAGATTTAGATCGGACTCATTCTTTGGCTAATGTTCTAAAATGATCTTTCCAAATAGATGGTGGGTGTGGATATAAAACATACATCATGATGGGACCCACAGAACTTGGCAACATCACTTACGTAGCATGTGCTGCGACTAACTGCTTTGTAGCTAATCCGCTCCCGTACGGTTGTATACCAAACACGCCCACTATGCAAATTTACCAACACATCGTAAATCCATGCGTTCCCAAACAAGAATACCTGATATCCTTGCCTTTCCAAATTCACTGCAAATCTACGACAACCATTGACAGTAGCCATGATGACATTATTTGTAATTCCATCCCATCTAATACAGGCTAATGCAACTGGCCAAACAGGCCCTTAATGGATTCCCTTAGAATTACATCTGGGTTGATTTTCTAGGTGCAATTGGTATATTTCATGGTTATATGGTAATTTATTCTTTTTGGTCTATCATTTTTCTTTATTTTGATTGGTAGAATATTTTATTTAACAACGAAATGGATAAAATGCATTAGACAACTGGGCTAACTGTGTTTGAGATGTGAGGAAACAATGGACCATTTATTCATCCATTGTGAGTTTTCTTGTAAAATTTGGGCATATTTCTGTGGGCTGCTGGGTACTTTTTGGGTCTTGCCCTAAAAGGTTGGAGACCTTCTCTCCATGTGGCACATTGTTCGGTCGGAAAGGAAGCAAAAGACCATCTGGAGGCTCATTGCGAATCATTGGGAAATCTGGTTAGAATGCACCAATCGAACTTTCATTGATAAGGTGGTGGATACAGATTAAGTGATAAAAAAGGCTAGGTGGTTGTTTGTAGAATGGACTAGAGCCACCAATGCATTTAAAGGTAGCCCGGTTAAGTAGTTTCAAGGCAGCTGGGTTCTCTTTTCTTCCAGGTACTGGGCGGATGACTTCTCCTCATCCTTGTTGTATCTTTTCTCCTTTTCTCTTTTAATAAATTCTTGAGTTTCGCTTGAAAAGAAGAAAAAGAAGAAGAAGAAGAAGAAGATAAAATGTTAGTAGGGTATATTCATTTTTAAAACAAATGCCTTGGTTATGCCACGCCACCTATATACTCTTCAATGATCCCATGGGGACATGTGAAACTATGTGTTCACAACATAACATTATTAACATATAGATTGATTACATTTTAATGGCATTTGGGTTCTTTATATCTCTTCTATGGCCTACCAACATTGGGGCCCATTGTAAAACTTGTCCATACGTATTCATTGATGGAGCATCCCTCTCTCTCTCTCTCTCTCTGACTGCCTGCAATCCTCATTCCCAGTCAGAATATCATTCCCAGTCAGAATAATATATTCCCACCAAAAATTGGCTCTAATTCTATATGCCTTTACATTAAGAATTTTGTAATATTGCTCGTCATTTCTTCTTTCCCTTTGTGCCACACCATGTGGTGATCTGGATCATATATCCAGTAGGTCCCAATGTGGAAGTCTGCATGGGAAAAAAGGCCCAAAGGAAGAGTTCATAGCCATCAGTCCAAGAGACTTGCTAACTCAACGACTAGATACTGTTAAGACATTTAAATGGTCAGCCCCTACTCAGTTCCTCATGTTTTTTTAAGGAATTGTGGGCTGGTGGATCAGTATGCAGTGTGGACAGCCCTCACTCAATTCGTTGATCAAAAATCCTCATCATCCATCAGGACATGTAGAAATTTGGACTTGTTTTTAGATGTCCTCATATGGTCAATGAAGGTCTCTGCCGAGTGAGCTGTTCCCATTTTGGCCTATCCACTGTGGGATCTACCACATGAACATTCCAGGTCACCACATGATTAGGCGGAAGAAGCGAGCAACTGCTGGAGAGTGATGTGCAATGGTAGCAAACCTCTTTGGTTAAACCTTAGATATCTTTCTTCTAGCATTGCCATTATTTATGGGGCTCACTCCAGTGGTACCATACAGAAGTGAGGCCCACATGATGTATTCATGACATCCAACCCATCCATCAGATGCGTGACTACAAGTTACCTCTAGGTAACAAAACTCAGCCCAATCCAGAACTCAGGTGGGTCACATGCCATAGAACAAGCTGAGGGTACGCTCCTACCATTGATTTGAATAGGGGATCCACCATGAAGTGTATCTGCAATCCAGGCCATTCAACCCTTTATCTGGCCTGGATGAAGAGTCAGCACCAACATCAGCCTTTTTTCCAACTCACGTGGATCTGGTGCAAATCAAGGGTGTGCGTCCCTCCCATCTTGTTCCCTGTAATGTGGCCCACCTGAGTGTTGGATCGGGCTGAGTTCTGATACCTGGGGGTAACATGAGCTCATATCTGACTGATAGGTTAGGTCTCCTGCATACATGACGTGGTCATCAGATCTGCCCTGCTTCACCAGAGTTCACCTCTTCTTTTATTCATTTATTTTTACACAATCAAGATCATTACAACTCCATCTTGTAAGTTTCGACACTTGAGATTAATGAGCCTATGTACATGCAGAATTCATATCAGAGCAGCAGGGCATGTCAGTTGATGTTATCTACAAAGCATTCTCCGCAACTGAAGAGGCCTTCCTTTCTCTTGTCAAAAAGCAATGGCTTAACAAGCCTCAGATTGCAGCGGTTGGATCGTGCTGCTTGGTTGGGATCATATGCAATGGAACACTCTACGTTGCAAATGTTGGAGATTCTCGTGTAGTGTTAGGGCGGTCAGAGAAAACTGCCAAAGAGGTTACAGCTGTTCAGTTGTCTGCAGAGCACAATGCAAGCATTGAATCTGTGAGACAAGAGCTGCGGTCATTGCATCCTGACGATTCTAAGATTGTAGTTTTAAAACATAAGGTCTGGCGTGTAAAGGGCCTTATACAGGTAATCTTTTCTTCTTCCTTTTTTAATTTTTTTTAAAATTTTTTTTGCGTACACATCTACACTTTAATTGCAAGATATTCTCTTCTTGAGCTTTGCTAAGAGCACACGTTTGTGCAATAAATAAAGCTCATGGACACTCCAAACATTTGCCAGCTTTTCACATAGGTGTGAGATCCAGTTTATCGATCAAGTTGGTCCTATCTTCTACATGTTTCCCCCCAAAAAAAAATATCTGGTCCAATCAGCATGTGTCCCCAATATTGGAAACGTGCTGATGGATTAGAAACATAGTGACAAATCTCGTTTCAGCAATTTCTCAGTGGTGCAACCCAGTTATCAAGTCAATGAGATCTCGATGCATGAATTGTGAAGAAATGGACAAGAGTACAGCCCCAAGAATAGTTGAGTAGAGGGGGGAAATTAACTTTATTAATATCAAACATTCAAGCTTTGGAATGATTACCTCCTACGCCACCACCCCCCTGAATGAATCTTTAATGAAAATCACCCTAACTAAGAGATTGATTTCAAATCAATCTAATCTACGTAAAATGGCAACAAGCCTAATAATAGTAAAAGAAAAGCTGGAAAATAATCCTCAAAATCTTCAATCACATCTTTAAATCAACACTTATAATATATCTTCAATCACACCTTTGATCAGCCCCTATACTTCCATAAATAGTAAATTGCATTTCTAGATATTTAGGCCCTCAAATCTATAAATAATCAGTCTAAAGTTAGCACATGTTGGGCCCTATAGTGGGTCGTGGGCTTGTATCACTCAGCCCTGAAATTTCTCGGGAAAATTTGAGGTTTTCTCGGGATATTATTGGTAAAATCTCCCCAAAATTAAAATATTATAGATAATAATTATAAATTTAAATTACACACACACACACACACAAAATCCTTAATATTTTTACTTTTTGAGTTATTATCACAATAAAATGCAGCATTTTAATAATATCGTTTAATGTATTTCTTGCAATATTATTGTGAGATTTTCAAAATCTCAGTGATATTTTTGTTTTTGAAAGACAACGAAACTTTTATTAAAGAAACACTGGGCAAGAAGACCTTGGCGAGGGAGAAAATTCCAACCTGACGAAAAAAGAAAAAGAAAAATAACCCATCCACTACATCTTGCTTGACCCTCCTCACCCTCCTCACCACCTCCAGCACTAACCCACTAATATTTGTCACACTGGTTAGAAAACTTCAGCCAAGTTTTTTAGAGCCGTACATTTGTTTTGCTAACTATGTCTGACCTTACCAGTGGATCAACCTGATTCTTGTGCCAGGGCATCAATATAAAGGTGCTTTTTTGATGGATGGATTGGATCTCTGACTTATTGTGCCATGCTGCCACATGTGGCTTGTAAATGAGCCTTATTGCACGCACATGTGGGCTTAGCAAAGCTCTCCCTTCTTTTCTTTGTTATGTTTTTGGATATTATCTGTTTTCGAGTATGCCTCTGTAATTAAGAAACCATGTCTGATGAAGTTTGTTTCTTCAAATTATTTACAATCTATTCCAACAAACCCATTGCAGTTTGTTGTGGTTGATCTTCTGATGCTTCTCTGTAAGGGTCCATTTGGATTGGTAGAACCCAAAAACTAGATTTTGTAATGGTCCGTCTGATGCTTCTCTGCATGGTATTGATCCAGGACATGTATGAAGAAACTGATCTGATGTTACCATCAAATATTGTTGCATTTGGACACTTTCACTGATATTCTTTAATCTTATACAAGTTAATTAGGTGTTTTCACTTAGTCAAAATATCACCACTACTTTCTCTTGGTGTCGAGTATACCATCAAATTAGACTCACTCACATTCCATGGTTTATTCTCTTTTTTTAGGCACTGAAGCCAACATATTAAAGCATCAGAACTTTATCGTTCTTTTTTCTCGGTGAAGATTTTGAATTTCAGTATTATCTCCTCTTTTTTTTTTTTTCTTTTTTTTTGTTCTTTTTCTTTTTACACATACTTATTTATGTGCAACGAAGTGGAAAAATTGTAGGATACGTGAACAAAGGGTTCATAATGTGTTTTCAGTTTTGACAAGTGGTGCACTTTCTTTGGCTATCCAGACTCTTTTTGGTTGAATGTGGACCTTTGCTGTGTTTCTTCTCTTAACTGTATATTTCTAGGCCACAAATTGAAAGGTAACAGTTCAGCTTGTGATGAGATCTATTGGCATGGTCCATCTGTGGTGGGATGCATCAGACCAGTGGTCATTAGTGACTGAATCATGAGTCCCATTTGTCAGAACAGAAAACCCACTGATTATCTGCAAAGCCTCCGGCCATGTATCCTAAAAAAGGGTGAGGTATTCTAGCTAGACAGTAACATTGAAGCTGACCCTCATTGCACTGTGTGCATTTCAGAAAATAGCACTACCAAGGTGTTCCAAAACAGTAACAGTGGCTGTAATGGCCACCACCATTACGGTTATGATATAGGCCGTAATGACCCCCGTATCGGCCGTTACAGCCGTTTTTTAATTTTTTCTAAAAACTGTTACTAGACCGTTACAGCCTGTTTTTCTGTAACAGTCATTACGGCCGTTTCGACCCTGTAACACCTAATGCTTATGAGTGTTACCGTTACATAATGGCCATTATGGCCTTTACGTAACCGATTTTGAATACCTTAAGTACTACACAATATGATGCCTTACATTTTTATTTATTTTTTTTTAAAAAAAAAACTTACACAATAAGGCAAGATGGTGCATCTTTTGATTGGAGCTTTCACATGGGAAGAAAATTGGATCACACCTGTAAATTGGGACGGGCCATCAACTGTCCATTGATTTTGATAGTGTGCCCCCCTGATGAATGGACCATACTAGTTTTGCCATAGGTGATCTTTACATGGTTTTGAATATCTTTACTGGCCAAAAAATGATATGATACAGTGTCGCAAATCAATATCCAGCTCGTATTAGACAAACTTTATTTTTTAGGCAAAAAATATAGAAATTATTAGAAAAGTAGGGAAAAAATGAAATATCCGAGAATTTATCTTCCTGTTTTTTTTTTTTTTTGTGTTTTGACCATGTATTTAGTAGTGTATCGAACTATTCTTTGGTAAGAATGTCATATGTCAGGTTGATCTGCTGTAAGGTATGATGTTTATTTTGTTGGGTATAAATTGTTAATGCATGTCACACATTGATATCATATATTGCTAATATGATTATCATCACTTCCTCTGCCGTTAGGGCCCATCTTTCAGTGCTTTGTCCCCTATGTTGAGTTGTATATATTTTTTGGTTTTGATGTCTATATAGTTGTTTCTTTGTTTTCTTTTCTATTTCTTTTGTTTTCTTTGTTATTGTTGTTTTTTCTTTATTTCCTCTTTTGTTCTTCTTTTCGCCGTTTCCAAATCTTAATAAATTTTCTTCAATCTTGAAAAAAGAAAAATAAAAAGGAAGAAAAAAAAGATGAAGTATGAATCAAATCATAATAACAAGTATAAAATGCATAAAAGACATTAAAACTATAAGTAACATATATAAATAATGCATCATTCATATCATTAAAAGCAAAGAGATTTACCTAGATCATATCTATTATTCATATTATTTCGCTAAAATAATTTTCAAAAAATAAGAAAAGAAAATGTCCAAAAATTAACTCAAAATAGATAAAGAATATTGAAAAATAAAATTTTAATCAATCCGCGCCCAAAATTTTGAGATCTATAGATTTGAAACATTGATCAATGCTTCCATTTCGAAAAAGTAAAAGGAAAAAAAAATAAATCTGAAAATACAGAAAATTCTAGCGAAAATAGAAAAAAAAATGGGAAAAGAAAAAACAAATCAGGATGAAATCGTGCAACATTTCATCGATTTGGTGTTATAGCAGCAAATTGATCATATATCAGTAAATAAACAAACAAAAAGGGTTCTTTTTAATTATTTCTAGAAATACCCTAAAATTCTAGGAAAAATAGGAAAAAAATTAAGAAGGAAAAAAAAAACACCAAATCAAGATGAAGTCATGCAACATTTCATTGATTTAGTGTCATACCACTGAATCGATTAGATTCCAGTTTTAAAAATATATATTTAAAAAAAGTTTAAATTATTTCAAGAAAATGCCCAAAAAATCTAGCAAAATTTGGAAAAAATGGAAATACACCAAATCGAGATGAAATCATGCTACGTTTCATGACGATTGAAACTTTTCCTATTGTGGTTGAATATGGACTGTTGCTGTATTTTCTTTCTGAACCATCTATATTTTGGCCTCCAATTGAAGGGCTAAGATTTTTGAGATTTCTTTTGTATGGCCCATCTAGAGTAAGCCTCTTTGTGTCACAGTTTGGATCACTTATTTGAGACTTTTATTCATGAAGTTCGGTTTTTTTTTTCTTAGTTCTACCCATACATGAAATGTTGTTTTTATAGTGTATTGAGTTCAATCCCAATATCAAGGATCTAGCTCCCCTGTTCACCAAACCCTCACCAATTGAACTAGGCTATACAAGAATGTGTGATGATAGATGCTGAGAGGATATTAAAAATCTCATGAATGACATTGAGCACCTTTCGAAGAGGATCAATTCTCTCTTGACCTCTCTATAAATGCCAAAAGGACTCATGAGTTTTTCTTTTTCCTTTTTTTTTCTTTTTTTTTCTTTTTTTTGGTTAGTGGTGTTCACGCCTCTTGGAAATCAGATGTTCATGGACTGCAGACAGTATATGGACCTCAGTCTTCATTGTCACTCATTAAGCTTCAGTTTCATGGCCTTCACCCCTGGCCCTGGTGGACCCTGAGAAAGAATATAACTTAGACATGTTAGTATCAGATGCGGGGATCCTTGAAAACATGACAGTGAAATGTCTAGTTCATCATCATCTAAGCCCGATCCCAACTAATTAGGTTTGGCTACATGAACCCTTTTCCACCATTCCACTCTATCAAGGGCCATAAAAATGTTTAGCTATATGATAGAAATAGATGTTATTATATAAATATTAGTACATGTAAGCATAAATACTACACCTTAGATCTGTGATCCGGCGAGAATGCTCCTTACTGTGTTACAGTTAAAGTTTCTGTTGGTCCAAGTGGGCCCAACTGAATCGTGGTGGACTATTGGATAGACCTGCTTTGGATTGCACATGGCCCCAAAATCACATTGGTCAGATGATCACAGATGTCAGATTAAGGGGCCTGCAAAATGGACTGTGAGAGCATTTTTCCTCTCATCATTAATTTTTCATGCCCCTAATTGGATAGTTGTGATAATCTGATTACGGTAACATGGGGCCATTTACAATTTGTAGTGGACACCTATCTTATGGTTGTTAGTGATCATAGCTGGACCTACCTGGTATTCATGGAGGAATTTACACCATGATATGTAAAAATTATTGGTCGATCATTGCTATATATTAGTATAGAAAAGTTCTTGTTAGCCTGAAGTATGGAGAAATCATCATTATATCCTTGTGCCAGCTATTTGGGGTCGGCTATCCTCACGATTCCTTTGCATAAGCTTTGATCAGCTGCTCATCTGACATGAAACCCCATCACCCTGACTCGCAATTTGCTGGCTCATCTCTATCAGGCAGGCATAAAATACAGAAAACACTTGAAATAACACATTAAAGATATGTTACTACTATATAAATAAGAGGTGCTCCAGTGGTGTCAGTACCACTGTAAGCTTATGGCGGTACCAGGTAATTGTGGGGCCCACATGGTGTATTTATTACATCCAATCTGTCCATCGAATGCATCCCCTCAGGTTACCTCCCGGTTCCTGAAAATCAGCTCAATATAAAACTATGGTGGACCACAGCACAAGGAACAAGGTGGGAGGCTATCTTCACCCTTGATTCTAATCGTGGCCCGCTTAAGTTGCAGAACATCCTGATTTTTTTGGTGATCCTTCATCCAGGAAAGATGAAATGACTGGATGGCCTGGATTCTGTATACACAACAACACGGTACACCCTCACCGGAATCAAAGGTGAGTGGCCCATCTCAATCCATGCTCTGTGCTGTGGCCCGAGTTTCTGTTTGGGCTAATTTTTGGCCTTGGGGATAACGTGAGGTGAAAAACCTGATGGATGGGTTGGATGTCGTGAATACATCACGCGGGCAACACTTCTTTCTGGTACGACCATAACTTTTGGTGATACCAGTACCCACGGGAGCGCTATGAGTTACATTAGAAGATATGAAATCATAAAAACTCTTAGAAAGTGGAGCATCCTTGTTACTGAGCTGGGAACCACTTGACCTTAAGATGGACTTTGTTACTAGCTCATTTTCTTTGAGGTTTCCAGTACATTGAAATATTTGTAATGTGTTGCATTTTGCATCAGTAGATTATAAATTGCAGCAGTTTCATTCTCTAGATATATGTTTTCCTTGCAGGTTTCAAGATCTATTGGTGATGCATATTTGAAAAAAACTGAGTTCAATAGGGAGCCTCTAATTTCAAGGTTTCGTCTGGCTGAACCCTTCCGCAAACCAATCCTTAGCGCCGAGCCAGCAGTATCAGTACATAAACTCTACCCGCATGATCATTTTCTTATATTTGCATCTGATGGTCTATGGGAGCACCTCACCAATCAAGAGGCTGTTGACATTGTTAACAATTCTCCACGCAATGTAAGATTTCTTTCCCGAGTTCCAATTTTAGTTATTGGGTAGATCCTGACTGTTCTGAAACATGGTACATGGTCAGCAGTATCAGAAACACAGCCTCTTTGTAGAGAGGCGTTATAGGATCCTTGACCTGATGGTATGCACGGTATACTGAGTTTTTTTTTTTAATTATTTGAAGGCTTATGAAACGTGAGACCCATAGTCAAGTGATTGAGACCACTGCTCTGTCGGGGCCAACTATGGATGGACAATGCCCTAAAAATCTCACATATTGGAAGACCTAATCACCCATCTTCATGGTATCCAACAATGGTTACGTAACAGCCGTGATGGCCATTACATAATTGTGGGTACCTTTCAACGTTACAGGGCCGTAATGACTGTTACAGAAAAATGTCCTTAACAGCCGTTACGGCCCATTATGGGACCGGCGGACCGCTGCAGTTTTTTTACTAAAAAAATGGCTGTAAGAGCTGTTACAGGGGCCCATATCGTAATGCTAACGACAGTGGCCGTTACAGCCACCATTGCTGTTATTGAATATCATGACCATCTTGGTCATTATTTAGTTGAGTTTGAACAATTGACGCATTTCACTTCGTAACTGTTCCATAAAGAAGATCTTGGTTCCAAGAAGCCAATGTGGGCCCTACCACTTGTCCCAAATGAAAACCTGAGTATACTGTGAATGTCCTCGGGTTGTAGATGACACAATTCCTCCTAGGTATAATCTAATAGAATCATTGATTGCTGTCGGGAATTCCCTTGCGGGATGTCAGGTCCAAAGGCTTTCAATTTCATCTTATTATTTAATCATACAAGAAAAACAATTCCCGGGATGATGCTTGCACGATAATCCAGGATTTTAGGATCAATGGTTTGGAAAGCTTCAATAGCAAAATGTGCTGCCAAAGATTCATAGGGAGCTGAGAATTCTGTTGTAGGTTGGAAAACTCTTTCCTTACATTGTGAGCTAGTGAGATCAAGGTTCAAGATATTGGAGTTAGAGCATGTATCTGTTGGGGCCAAAATCAATATTTATTGGGCCAATACACACTATGTAACAACCATACCGATGTGGATTTTAACCAGTTGAGTACTGTGTGGCCATTACGAATCAGTATCGTCAAGTACCCATACAGCTAGTGTTTATAGTATCAATAATATCAGCCATTATTATCGGTATTGTAAGTGCACGGTACAGAACAACTAGGGAATTATAGAAGTATTTGGTATTGTTGATAATATCATATTGTATCAACGATATTTAAACATATTGTGAGATATCGTCAGGATTCCTTTTAAAGTTCTCCAATATCGCCGATGCATGCATGACAATATCAAGGTAGCACGTGGGAAATGGAAAAAAAATAAAAAACCATAAATAAATAAAACTCATTTTTCCAGGGATTTTTTTGGGGGGAATGTCTTGGTGGGCTGTGGTGAGCACAGATGTATTTTTTTTATTCCATTTTTCGGGTTTTTTGCATGTATTCTTCGTTTTTCGGTACTTGTATTGTATGATTTTTTAATTATATGTACTCTTTTTTGAAATAATTGCATCACTTTTTTCAGACAACACGTAGTTTAGGACCCTATACAAGAGAATTAGAGAAACTAGTCATGCATTCTTGTTTTTTTGTACTGTTTAAGTTCTAAGTGTGCCATCATATCTCTTTTAACATCTTCCTGAAGTTCTATTGAAAAATTCCATCATTTCCCCAATGTTTTCCTCAGATAGCGATCCATTCCCTCGATTTAAGTGATATTTTCCCATGCAATACCAGTTTTTCATATCTCAAGGGTGCGATACATGCATTGATACTGCTATTGAAAACACTGTATACAGCTTGAACAATGTTGTAAGATATTGTTCTCATGCAACTGGGTCCGAGATCAAACTTCATTTTCAACAACAGGAAAACAAATCAAATAATCAAAATATCACAGAGCAGGATTCAACTCCTTAATAGTTTCCATTTTTGTGCAGGGTGTTGCGAGGAGACTGGTTAAAGCTGCTCTGCAAGAAGCAGCGAAGAAGAGAGAAATGAGGTACTCCGACCTGAAAAAGATTGATAGGGGGGTACGGAGACACTTCCACGACGATATCACAGTCGTTGTCTTGTTTCTAGACCCCCACATGATCAGCAAGAGCTCTCACCACGGTCCGATAGTTTCAATAAAAGGAGGCGGGGTTCCCGTGCAAGCTGACTCCCTGCCTTAAGAGGTTCTAAGTCGATCCCGCAAAACCTATATTTGCGTTCATAGCGGAAGTTCTTTTATGTACACTAATTTGGTTTACCAGAATCTTTCTTCAGGCTCTCTCAGTGACACGGGTGGGGCCCGTGACTAAGCTGAGATTGCTTAGCATTATAGTAAGAGTTCTCCTTGTAAATTGCCTGGAAATTGGCACTTGAAACTTGAAAAGATAGTTTCTCTAACCGACCATGCACTCTCATGTTGGGTTCATTTTTTCTCTAACTTCCAACAGTAGTGATCCGTGCTGTTGAGGCCTCCCTGCTTGTTTCTGCAAATTTCTTAAATCCTGGGGACACCACCATGTATGTGGTGTTCATGTACTTCAATCCAGACCATCCAAATTGTGGCCCCAGTTGTCGATGGAGCATCTAGCCCAAAAACTGCATTGATTGGGATGATTCTAACCACTTAACTTTGGCCATTTCTCAAATGGGTAGGATGGATTGCTCACATATATGTGTTATCTTCTTGTGCATGCTCTATCTAGGATAGTGGGTCAAAGCACAAGGAAGGTGGGAGTGAGTCACCAGCATTTGAGAAATGGCAAAAGATGAGAGGTTAGGAGGCTAGCCCTGTGATGCTGGTAGCATGCATGAAACGACTGTTATTACATCTCTCAATCTCTCTGCTGTAATTGATAGATATTAGGATTGCACTTTTCAATAGAAATACAGATACTAGTCTGGCAAAAGTGGAAACTCATAATTTCCTTTCCTGATCATTCATTCTGAATGTTTGTTTGGATTTGCGATCACATTAATTCCAAGTTGGAGTTGAGACGAACGCATTGGTGATATATAGCATCATTTCTTTTCATCTTCGCTCCATCAATTCAGAGTCAGTCTAGCTCACGAATGCATTTCTGGCTTTAGTTTCCAGAATTTTTAAACACCTTCAAAAAACTAACAAAGATAGCTTTCTGGTGAGCCGCCCATCATGCATGCAGGGGTCGCCTTGGATGTAGACCATTCATCGTTAAGGATCAACCTTTGATGTGGAATGTCCATCATGTGGGCACCCAACTTGATGTCAGCCATCCATTATGTCGGGCCCTGCTTCAATGTTCATTGCCCATCTTGTAGAGCCCCCTTTGATGTGGATCGTCTATCATATAGGCCCTGCCTTTGAAATGGGTGGTACATCTTACCAACCTGCTTTGGATGTGGACTATTTACCATTAGGAGCCGGCCATGTGGGTCCACATTAATATAGGGTCATCCATCATGCAGGACCCACATCGAAAGGATATATGTGTGTGTGGAAAATGGTTCCACGGGACGACGGTGTTGAGCTGTGTGGGCCCCACTGTGATGTGGATAGGACATCAACACCATTAGTCAGATGCATCATTCCATGATAGGCCACGGAAATAAAAATCAGGTCAATCCATTACTTGTGTGGGCCACACCACAGATAACAATTGAGAAGGGTTACCCTCCCATTAAAATATTCATGATCATTTATTGGGCCTACCAATATGTGGTTCACAAATCCAGCCCGTCAATTGTGTGTGTCCCATTTGGATGAGGGATCAGACCAAGTTTCGGCTGCATCCAAAACTTAGGTGGGCCCCACCAAGTAGTTTTAGATGTTTTAGTTATGTATTCACGTGGTTTTAGATGGTATGGCCCACTTGAGTTCTGTATACGGCTGATTTTTGGGATATCCCATAATTTAAAGGGGACCCATCAAATGCACGGTGTTGATGTTCGACACGCATCACAGTGGAGTCCACATAGCTCAACCTCATGGAAAGTTCCCATGAGGTCGACCGCATAGAACCATTTCCATATATATATATATATATATAAACACAGCAAATAAGTTAGTTTTATTATGAAGCTTATCAAACTAACTTCAGTGGAAAACATAAGGGTCTGTTTGGTAAAACTTAATTTTAGCCGTCACAACCGTAAAATGCTTTTTCCCGTTATTTTTTCAAATTTGGATCGTTTGGTAAATTTAAAAATTTAAGTACTTAATGTAAATTTTCACTAAAAATATGAGTTTAATTTTAATCTTCTCTTTTAACTTAAAAGTTAATACGAAATGCCGGGCAAGTGATTTTGAGTTAAAATATATATTTTTTAAATGACAACTCTACTCTTTCCTTACCTGGGGTACAAGCTTACCGAGTAATTGTGTGGAAGCTTTGTCGAGGTGGCAAAGTTTTTTGGGCCTATGATGATGTGTGTTATATCCACCCCCATCCATCCATCCATTTCGCCACATCATTTTAGGACCCAAAGCTCAAGTGGACCACACCACAAAAAGCTGAGGGAACAATGATGCCCACCATTGAAACCTTCCTAGGCCCCCACAAAAAATAATATAACAAAATAGATGGACGGTGTGAATCTAACAGATACATCATGGTATTGCTTACACTACTTTGCCACATCTACACGGTACCCAAGGTGGTACCTTTGTTATGGATTCGGCATCCACAGATTGCCTACTCAAGCTGCCAGTAGAGAAGCACTACTCCACAGTGCTCTGTGGGCCCACCATGATATATAAATTATATATATATATATATATATATATATATATATATATATATATATATATATATATATATATATATATGTGTGTGTGTGTGTGTGTGTGTGTGTGTGTTTTTTATCCATGTGGTCTGTCTATTTTTCTGTATCATTTTAGCGTATGATCTAAAAAATGAGATAAAATCAAGTCTCAGGTGAACCACACTACAAGAAAACAGCGGTGATCTGTATGATCTAAAAAATGAGATAAAACCAAGTCTCATGTGAACCACACTATAAGAAAACAGTGGTGATTGAACGCTCACCATTAAAAACTACCTACGGCCCTCTGTAATGTTTATTGGCCTCCCAACCTGTTGATTAGATCACATAAACCTGGGTGAAAGGAAAAAAACAAAAACAAATATCAGCTTTTCATGCCCCCAGTCATTTTCAATGTTGGGCATTCAATCACCACTGTTTCTTGTGTTGTGGTATACATGAGATTTGGATCTGCCTTAGTTTTTTAGTCTCATGCCTCTAAAATGATCCGAATAAATGGATGAAAGGCATGGATGAAACGCATACATCATGGTTAGCAACTGGCTAATGGCGTATAAGCGGTTGCGAATTTCCTGCAAACTCTCGGAGGAAGTTACAAGCATGCTAGGTGGGCTCACCATGATGTTTGCTAGAAATTCACCCGCCCATTGGTATCGAGACCTCATTTTCGGACACACATTCAAAATTTTAAAAATAGGCAGATCCAAAATTCAAGTGAGCCCCACAATAGGAAAAAAGTGAGGAGTGAAAGTCCACTGTTGAAACATTCCCAGGACCATGGGAAGTTTTGGATCAGGCTAATATTTTTGTGTTTTCTGTACAGTCCAATAGGAATGACCTCATGAATGGTATGGATGACATATCAACATCATGATATACCCGAGGACGGTTTCAATGGTAGTCATGCATTTCACTGCCCACTTTTCACTTTTTTTCCTGTCATGCAGCACACATAAGTTCTGGATCTAACTCATTTTTGGACCCACATCCTAAAATGACGTGGCAAAATGAACGAACAGAGTGGATTTCATGGTTAGCCTTAGCTATCTTCCCCATCTTTTGAAGTTCCTGCCAAACACCCGCTGAAGCCAGTAATGGGGGGATCTGGCAAGGTTCTGTAGGCCCACCATGATGTATGTGTTACATCCATACTGTCCATCCTTTTTTCCAGCTCAGAGGTATTCAATTATGTCTGATTGGCGCAGCTCGAAATCAAAGTTCTCTTCTAGTCCCCGCCCACTGAAATGCTACCTCAAATATCCAGTGCCGATGAGAAGATTAGGAGGGGTTCCTATGAAATAAGGTATGTTTCCCCCTTCCGACAGCTCAAGTCGAAGAATAGTGGGAAATCTATCATTACCCGAAGGGCCTCAAAATGTAACTTTTTCCTTTCCCCTGCTTAATGGATAATCATTTGCTACCAATGGAGAATTGCTTTTCATCTCAAATCGAGGTGATTGGTTTTATACCAATGGAAACCATAAATTTCATACACAATAGATGTACACGATAGATCTTTATTTTTGGATAGTGAATGGAGTTCTTCCATTCTATCCCATTCATTGGTACTGGTCATTGAAACTGGAAAAATTGTCTCATTTGTTCTAGCTCATGATCTGAACGAGTTGCACATACACCCTGGTATCCTCGACATTAAGGACATCCTTGAAGCCAAAAAATGAGGCAAATCTAAAGCTCAAGTGGACCGCACCATACAATGCAGTGGAATTGAATGCCTACCATTATAAACTTCCTGGGGGCCACAGAAGTTTTGGATCAAGCTAATATTTGTGTTTTCCCTTCATCCAAGTCTATGTGACCATATGAACAGGCAAATAAAGATCATGGTGGGCACCAATCTTCTAATCCAAGGAGCTTTCTAAGTAACAGTCGTTATCTTTGTTGCATTCACACAATGATCCATATCCAATGGGTAAGATCAGATGGTTCATATCACTCGGTGTGCTTTTCCCATAGTGACACCAATCAAAGAGTTATGATTATTATATTAAGAAGAATATAGTTCATGGTCCATCAATGGTGTAACCCATTTCATCAAGAACTTTGATTGTAGAACTAAATGCAATAAACATAGTAGAAAATATACCATGCATATCTTTAAGATGATTATATCCGCTTATCTCCTTACAAAATAGTTTATGTTACTGCATTTTGCAAACATAAAAGATCCAGACTATTCATTCACTCGACTTTACTTGGTGGGAAAATTATTAAAATTTGATTGGATGGTGCATAAATATCCCAAATTTGATGGCATGAGAATAATAGCTTGTCTTATACTCTACAAAATATAAAAATTGAAATGACGGGAAAATATGACAAATTGTGACCTAAGCAGGTTTTTATGAGGAAAAAAAAGAGGTTCTTATTTTCAAATATCACTACTTATTTTCAGACAAATTACCAAACGGATTTTTCAGTACTTATAAATATTAAAATTCAGCATTTTAAGTTGTCAATACTTGAATTAATTTTAAGACCTTATTTTTAAGTTTACCAAACTGCACCAAACTTAATAATGACTTGAAATAAATTAAAAAGCAACTTATTTGGTGGTATCCAAACATGCTCTAAATCACAACATTGAATATAAGCATAGGCTGATGGAAAATTAAAAAAAACTCCACACTCAAAACAAAGATTTAGAATGAAAACCGCTTTGACACAGGCACTTGAGATGTTTCAAGTGCCTACGAAGACCTGGTGTGCATATTTCTCACCCTTCAAACTGGCATCGGGATCTTAACACAGCAGTTCAAAATTGACCTTTGAAATTTCAAATTTTTGGAACGCTCATGGATTACCACCATCTTTGAATGGTAGGAAAATGTACGAAATATAAAATCAAAGATATGACCAGAAGGGTGTCTCGATACCAGCAAGGGAATGTTATCCTTTAGTCCCACTATAATATTGATTTTCCAACTCATATATTCAATCAAACCTATTCGTATAGGATTTTCGACCCAAGGTTTTGCAATGTATACAAGATTTTCAATTCCCAATAGTGGGGCCCATGATATGGTGATCTAGACCACTGCTGTGTTGCATCCCAGTGGATGATAATGCCCCAAAAGATCCCCTTGATAGGCATTTTGAACTTTCGGATCATGTCACCTACAAACAGTGTTCGGAGTGCTCTAGTTACGGACACGGAAACATTGGAAAAACACAAGGAAATAGTGGAATTTCTCAGTGAAACTTATGGAGATTCTAAAATACACATACTTGCATATTTAGGAATCATATAATTGAAAAAAGAAAACACATGCATAATAAGTTTTTCTTTAATGGCAATGTGAAAGCATGTAACGCAGGAAATTGGATCCTTACTCTTGCTCCGGTGGTAGACTCTCAGGAGTTTCGTTTCAACACCCGGTCAAGGATTCGAGCATCCATTGGCAGTGAAATCCCACTACAGCGTGAGTGTGTTGGGGCGTGTGTGCGTGTGTTAATTTTTTATTTTTTTTTTGAAAAAAAAACGTAACACAGGAAACATTAGAGAAAAATGGGAATTTTTGTGGAATTTTTCAATGATAGTTTAGAGGGTGCTAAAATACACATTTACATATATAAGAAACAAATAATAGTGAAAAACACGCATATTTAGGAATCAAATAATAAGTTTCCCTTTAACAGGGCTTAAAAGCATGCATCATTGACACTCGGGGAAACATTTGAGGAAGCATGGGAAAATGTGGATCCATCTATCCATGCACATACATACATACAAGCACACATGCATGCTCCATACATCCATGCATTACACACATCCATCCAACCAACCATCCATCCATACATCCATGCATACATATACACACATAAACATGCAATTCGCCATGCAATCATGCACCCATAAAAAATTTTAAAAACATATTTTTTTAATAAACAAATTTTTTTTCAATATTGGTGATATTATTCAAAATATCGCCAATCCATTGGCTAATACAAGCAACGCCTAAAATTTACATAGTTAAAAACATTGATGACATATGGGCAATATCGTTACACTGGCAATACAAGCGACGTGGAATTTACATGGTCAAAAATATTAGCAATACACTAGCGATATCGATATATTGGCAATACTTTGCAATATATCACTGATATCTGGAATTTCTGATACTACTAGTGTTATTGGTATCACCAAACTGAAAATACAAATAATATCAGATATATTATCAAGAACATCAAGGATGCTCAAAACAATGCCTACAAATAGACGGGAAGAAACGGTCCACATGCAACAGAAAAGGGTCCCGACGATGGTGTCTGGAATCTTCCCATCTAGGACATTTCCTATAATCTGTACAACCATGGAGGGATTCAACAGACCAATGGTCTCGATCACGAAACCTGGGCCCTACTTGTCACAACTGAAAACCAGCCAATATTGTGCTGTCTCAGTTTTGCATATCCTACATCCTCTTGTCAAGGGTTTGGGCTTTGCAAGTCAACAGCAAGAACTAAAATGTGGCTTGCCACCTCTACCACTGTTGCTTTGCATCCCATCACCAATGGCTATGGCCCAAATATCTCTTCCATTAGATGATCCAAGCCATTGATGAGGAAGATTCATAGTGTTTATCCAATCCATGATGGGCGCATCCCATTGTTTGGATGACAAAAGGTAGCCCCCACAATTAAATGCATTGCTACAAGCATACCCCTTTGACATCTAGCAAAGCACACTTCAACTAACGTCTGCAATTTAAAAGCTCCGCCAAAAAAAGATCTTTGCAAAAGAGAACCAAAGTAATATGGATTCAAGATAAAAGTTCTTGATCTATTTCCCCAAACAATAATCTCTCTAATTCATGCTCCCATATCACTGCAACAGATATTTGAAATACAAACCCAAGAAAATAATTCCAACAGCACCATAATTTCAATTGGCATCTCATGCATAAGAATCTTGAAATTGCACAGTAATATCAATTGTCCGGAGTCGTATGTGCAAAAAGTAATCATGGGCGTGACAAACCCACTAGGCGAAATGCAAAATGTTAGTAACCAGTGCTGCCAAACAAGACATCCAAGATCAGAAATTCAGGACTTGAGAGGGAGAGAGAGAGAGAGAGAGAGAGAGAGAGAGGAAATATATGATCCCACGCATCAGCACAAGATGTGTCCTGATGCCACCATTGGAAAAGGCCAACAGTTTTTTGATATGATGCATCCAACTGTGGACAGAGGGCTCCCCCAAAAAATCATCCACAGGAGAATCCTAGATGTCAATCATTGGCATTTCTTCTGGAATGCTCTTTTCTTAACTGTCCATTTTGCAGTGGTTACTGATGGAAATTTAAGATTTTCCAATCCGGAAGACTTCCCAGCATCCAAATTCACTGACCCATCAGATCAACAGTCTGGATAACTGATTCATCAGTCCCACCGTGCATACTGGGATATCAGGTCACTACTCATTTTTATGCATTGGGATTGTATAGTTTCTCAAAAGAAAAGGAAGAATGCCTATCTACCAGAGCCAAGAGGCATGAAAACTAGTTTCTCAAAGGAAATGGGTGATTTAATCAGTTTATGCATGCTATGAAAGAAGAACATCTTACTATTAAAAGAGATCGATGCTCAGGCCCCTCCATCCACCTTACCCACTATAGTTGGGTTCTGATTTTAATAAAAGAGAAATCAGCATGGCGATTAACAAAATATAAAAGGACAGTTTCTTTTTTATCCCGTCTTACGTGAACTGCAACTCATGCCCATCCCTCACATCTTGTTGGTTGGATGGGACCAGCAAGTATCTGCATGCTCAGATGATCTGGAAGGTCCATCTGGTCAGTAACATTTTGGATGGGCCATGATCCAGAAACCACAGACTTGTCTTCATGTTCATGAATTTCTCTAGTTGAATGTGGACGGTTGGCTAACTTTGTTTCAGCAATTCATTCGAATGCCACCAATCAGATGGTCAGAATCATCAATCTGCATGAGCTTTACACTGTTTCCCGTCCACATGGTGGATGGGTGTGATTTGCAGATCATGCGATCCCTCCCTCTCTCTCTCTCTCTCTCAACATTGATCATGATACTGCATGCCACACCTGCTCATTTGACTTGCCATTTGTTTGTGTTGGGTTGGTAGGTGAGGTCTGTGAAAACCTGAAAAGCAAGTTGAAACAGATACGTTTATATGGGAAAAGAGATGTCTATCTTACTATGATACTAGATAAACCAGAAGATAGGCCTGCATGCATTACAGAGTGATAATACAGTAACGGGAAAGCAGTGCTCTTTTCTGACCTGAGTGCCCTTGCCTTCCTCTTATCTTCTTCCAGGGTATCTGGCTTGGAATTTGGTGCAAATCTAGCTAACCGAGCTTTCTTCTTTGCCTCCTCATCATCCCCAGAGTGAACAACCAGCCCAAATCTGAGAAAAAAAAAAGTAGGCCTCAAAGCCAGTCTACTATGTTACCAATGATCTGAGGAGAAGCATAGATACGTTAGTTGTCAGTTTATTTCAATTTCCCGATAACGCAAGAAGAAACTAGTGCAGTGAGGAGTCAGAAACGGAAACCTCTCTGCCCGAGCCTTTCTCTTCTGCTCCTCTGATTTCTTTGTTTCTTCTGATCCATGCACCGAAGATGCAGTGCCAAACCTGCCAATGAGATAGGTCCATATTAGACAGGTTTAACACGGTAGCAATAAAGAGTAAATTGTTGCTTTCTGGATTCCTACTTGAAAGCACATCTGCCCACATAAAACGCATGGGATCTTCTCTGTTCATCATGCAGTCCCTACTGTGTACACACGCACATCCAAAAATCAGGCAGTCCGCTCACCAACTGGGCCACACTTGAATGTTGAGCGGGGACCACTATATTTCTGCAGCTGTCCATTTTTTTAAACATGTGTACCCACCTGATGACTGCGCCAGCCTCATTTTTCAGGCCAGGGCACATAGCTAATGGGGCCCAGATGTTTTTTTTATATGTTCCTCCTACTAAAGCTAATTCTCTAGCCATCAGATTAGCAAAAGATGGTATTCAATGTTTTTCAATTGTATGTGTCATACCCTTTGACCTAATTTTGTGTGTTAAAACATTTGGTTATCCATATAAAGATATACAACCCAATACATATTAATTTTCCCATATACGTTTTGGTTTTTCACAAAGGCCAGCTCCCTTCCATCCATGCTTCTCCCCTAGGCACCAGGGTACGGGGTTGTTGTGATCCTCGGGTCCAAGCTTTCTATTGTTGGACCACAGTAGCAGAGAAGATGTACCATCAAGAACCAGAATCAATTTATCACATTTGTCACTGTTAAGTGGCTAGGGACATCTGAGCTTTCTTTTGTAACCTCATCAACATATATTAGATTCAGTGCTCACAGTATCGGTATTGATGCGCATGTCACAGCCATGGGATACAGAAACATAACGGTATCGCAAGGGAAATATCGCATATATCGAGGGATGTGTCGTCTAAGGGAAACATTGGGAAAATGATGGAATTTTCGAATGAAACTTGAGGTGTTAAAAGGGACATGATTACACACCTAGAACTCAAAACATTACAAATAACAAGTTCCCAAAATAGGTTTCCATTGGGTTTTTTTTTTTTTTTTGAAAGATTTCCATTGGGTATGGTTTCTAATTGTTTGACAAAAGTGATGCACCTAATATCCAAAAAGAGTTCATATAATTTATAAATCATACAATACAGACCAAAACATATAAAAATACATCCAAAAACGAAAAAGAAGCAAAAATACTTCAGTAGAATTTAACAAAAAACGATATTTTTAATTGTTTTCACTATTTCTAATTAAACAATAATCTTTTTTTCGAAAATTCAAGAAACTGTCTCCAATCCCTAGATAAATCTACGGGTAGTGTCCATCAAGTTTTTGAGACCCTACTTGCAATTTAAATGGATAAAAATGGAAGATATTCAGATTCCCTCCAAAATCTTCCATTTTCCCCAAATTCGAAAATTGGATCTTCAAAGCCATGAATTTGCATGCAAAATATGCATAATCATAACTTATTTCTACCGAATCTGAGCAAAATAATTAAATAAAAACAAACAAAATCTCAAAAAATGTTATGGAATGGGTTCTAGTCCATTTCCCCTCTTCAATTGCGATTTCTCCACCCAAACTTTGATTTCTCTCCAAACAACTAAAAAGAAGTCTAAATCCTAACACAAAGGGATTCCATAAAAAATGGGGCAGAAAATTGAGTGTTAGAGGATCGGTTTTAAAATTTAAAAAAAAATAAAAAATAAAAAATAAAATAAAATAAAATTTGTTTTTGGCTTTTCGGAAGAGGGGTATGTTGCATTAACCGTCGATACGTATCACATGTATCAACGATATCGGGAAATATTTGTAAAGTGATTGTCAATATGTTGCGATATATCCATGTATTGACGATACATTGAACGATACATGCAACATTTTCTTCGATATAGGGGAATTTTACAATTCCCCTTATGTTTTATATCAAACCCATGCAATATCAATACTATCAATATGCTGCAAACACTGCTTGTGTTCTTCCATCCATTGTGGCAGAGCTTTTTCCAGGATGGCCAAGCTGTTCCTTTAGGATTGTACTGCAAATTGTTTCTTGCACATTAGGCTAGTGTAACCAAAGAACTCAGAAGGGTTAGGATTGCAAGTCTTCTAAGCAATTGGATCGTGGCAATTCATTCCAACCATCCCCTCACAGGATTGGTGGAACTGAAAATGTCGATGGAAGCTCTTTGAGGAGATTGAGTTCGCCTTCTAGAGGTAGGGGAGGCAAATCTTGCGATGGAAGCAACTGACAGATTGATTTTTCCATCCCCTTTATTATCAAGGGTGATTCTAAGAATGATTTGGCTTGTGAATCCGATAAATGCCCCTGTCGATGGAAGTGTGCGTGTGCCTTCTTGTCTGGTGAGTTTAATCATGTTTTGTGAGATGCAAATTCCCTTGCAGATTCACTTGCAAAAGATAGCGTTTCCTGGCCCTATCTTGTTGTAGGGTCCTATAGTCCATTAACTAAATAGATATTGTTCACGTTAATAAATTTTCGTGTCCTATCAAGTTATATATATATATATATATATATATATATATATATATATATATATATATATATATATATATATAAAGAAAAGAAGAAAGATCATCATCCTCATGTCATCATCTACGCCTTATCTGAATTACTTGGGGTTGGCTACATGAATCCAATTCTGTAATTCCACTATCAAGGGTCATAACTTCAATTAGACTGTAGGTCAAGTCTTCCTTTACTACCTCCAACTAAGTCCTTTTGGACCTTCCCTTTGCCCATTTAGAGCCTTCAACTTGTAGCAACTCACTCCTAATTGGCGCGGTTCTTGTTCTCTATTGTACATGACCAAACATCTAAGTTTACTTTCCCTCGTATTATTACCTATTGCCCATTCAGAGCCTATAGTAACTCACTCCTAATTGGGGCGGTTCTTGTTCTCTATTGCACATGACCAACCATCTAAGTCTAATATTATCACCTATTGGCCCCACTCCTAAGCTCCCTTGAATGCATTGGCGCAGTTCTTGTTCTCTATTGCACATGACCAACCATCTAAGTCTACTTTCTCTCATATTATCACCTATTGCCCATTTAGAGCCTTCAACTTGTTGTAACTCACTCCTAATTGCCGCGGTTCTTGTTCTCTGTTGCACATGACCAACCATCCAAGTCTACTTTCCCTCATATTATCACCTATTGGCCCCACTCCTAAGCTCCCTTAAATGCATTCATTTTAATTCTATCCTTCCTCGTCTTGTCACTCAACCATCTTAGTATGTTCCACCAGTTAGATTTGGTGCAACCAGTGTTACAAATATTAGTGAAATTATCAGCATCGCTAGGTCAATGATACTGAAATTACTGGTAGTTTAAATTTTTTCTAATATCGTCAACATTTCCAATAAATGTCAGTGATATTTATCGATATCAACGATATTTTGAGAAGTCCCTAATAAAAGTTCTCTAGTATCAACAATACCATTGATAATATCACCGACACTAACCATAATATCCCCGGTACCAAGGAAATGGCCGTAAATAAGCAAAAATTGATGGATTTTTTTTCTTCTTCTTCTTCTTCTTCTTCTTTTTTTTTTTTTTTGTGGGGGGGGGGGCGCAAAAATGCAAAAAAGAAAAACTCCATTTTTTAGGATTTTTTTTAATGGGAATTTTGTTCTTTGGGTGATTTCTATCACTCTTGCTTTTTATTTTTTCAAATGTTAGCATGGATTGCAACGGAAATTCATGTCTCTGCATAATTTTCATGCATTAAAATGGATTTGTGACAAAAATTAACATTTAAGTGAAATTCTGGGAAATTTGTGAAATCCTCATTTTTCATTTTTATATTGGAAAATGTGTTTTTCACTATTAAATCACATGGAAATTTTTATACATTAATGAGTGTTTTCCGATCTATTAATTGGCTTCAAATTTTATATATTTATTTTATACTAATTTTTTTCAATCACACGTAATTAGGCTCCTATAAAATGGAGACTTATTACGTATAGTTGTTTTTTTTTTTTTTTCCAGTATTTTGATTCTCTAGTCATGTGTAAACATGTGCCTTTTAACATCTCCTAAAGTTTCCCTTAAAAAATCCACCTTTATCCCAACATTTCCCCAATGTTTCCCTTAGACAATGATATTTTTTCCAAGAATCGGCGCGATACAAATGCATGTTTCTATATCCCCGGTCATCGATACATGTAATGATACCGATACTCTAAACATTGGGTTGCAACAATGGCTATTTTGATGTAGTGATTTAATTTGCATGAGCTTTAAAAGGATTTTCAATTAAATATCATATGTGCATAATTTAATGGTGTGAGGGTCTATGTGAAGCCACCGTTTGTTTCTTAATTTCAAAGAAAATGTGATCAATAACTGCAATTACCATTCTAGTTTCATTGGCCAGACATTGGCTATTTTAGGAACGAGGTGGACTTGGGATTGGTCAAATTCTCCGAAGAAATACACAAAGCAGTGGTAGTCGCAAGGAGGATTGCTCAAATTCTCCAAAGAAACTAGCAAAGTGGCGGAGGAAGATTTTGCAAAGAGCAAGATGCTCTTTGCAATTTGGTGATAAAAAACTGAAGGGGTGGGTCAATATTTCACTGAGGTAGTTAGATTCAAACTTTAAAGTGGTGAAAGTTGAAACAATCACTTCTGGGAGGATCTGTGGTATGAGGATTCCTCTCCAACACCTATGTTTCTAAGGCTAATCATGCTGGCTAGGAAGAACTTTCTTATGAAGGACTTTGTGGATGGAAAAATGATTTGGATTCTTAATTTCTAATTGAACCTATGGGATTACGAAGGTTGATATGATAGTGGACCTTCTTGATCTTCTAACAAGCCCCCCCCCCCCCCCCCCCCCCCAAAATCCCTTTAAAGGAAGATGAGAGAATTTAGGCCCTGAAGTCCAACGTTTTTTTAAGAGCTATGAGAATAGTACAGAATCACAATCCCTGCTTCCCAGCTGCTTGCATTAATGGTTGCGTCAATACTCAGCCATCTCGTGAGACGCGTGTCATCAATACAAACGTTTCCGCTTCTTCCCTCAAGATTCCTGATAGCCGATATATTGAAACGTCCGTGTGGATGGATGAGGTTAGGCCACGTCGCACAAATTCTATGTCGCATTTGAGAGACTCACCGACCCTCAACTTTAGTCAGTCGAACCAAACATGTGGCAGCTTCAGAAGCCATATCGATGGCTTGGTAGAGTCTAAAAAGAAGTGCATCGGGACTGACCCTAAGGCAGTGTTGGCTCGGGTGCTTCAGGTCCTGCAAAAATATTAAATTCCGAGCCTAGTAACGAGCGTAGTTTGGTCCCAGTACCTAGTGCTGCAGCAAAGGTCATTCCCAGTATTTTGCTTCGCCTAGGAGAGTCTCCCCATAACTCTGCGATGCTATGGAAGATTCCTGTTTCGCTTCAACATAATCATCTGGGGGAGTTGGTTCCAAGGGGGAAAGATAGTTTGAGGAGTCAAGCCTGTCAGATTGATTCAAGTTTCCTTTCTTATGCGGGTGACGATGTCATGAAGGCCGACAATCACTCATCGATTTCGGAGAATCGGACTTCTCCCGTTTCTCCCATAACTTTCCCTCTCTCATCCAGTTGCGATTGGTCAAATCAAGCTCTGATTACTCTCTTTCAGGATGGATCTGGAGAAGGAATTATATAAGCAAAACCGTTGCAGGTTCGGGTAGGAATATCATCGGATCAGGAAGAAGTTAACGACAAGCAGTCGGAACAGGTTCAACTCAGGGCTAAACTGATAGACATTATCCAGAAAAAGAAATGGATTAGAGATGCAATCGGGCATGTTGGAAGATCCATAGGGCTATCCTTTGAGGATTCCCCTGAGGACTACGTAGCTTTATTCTAATGTGTGGAGACCCACGGTAGACCCCTTCCAGCTTCGAGATCCCCCAGAAACCGCCTTTCCAGATCAAGTAGCAACAGAGAGCTTCAGTGTAATGATTTGAGCCATGTTAGGTCCAAAGGGATTAATATTGATTCTAGTCTTCAGGGTATTCGGGGCAACTCGGTTCTCCAATGAAGATAGTCTCCAGGAATGTTAGAGGAGTGGGGTCTAAACAAAAAAGGAGGCTTATAAAAGATACTTGTGGTAGAAGCAATCTTGATGTGGTTTGCTTACAGGAGACTAAGGTGCACCAATTTAATGATACTCTGTTGGGTACTCTCTGGAAGGCTAAAGATGTTAAATGGGTGGTCCTGGATGCCATTAATAGTGCGGGAGGCATATTGGTAACCTGGAATTCGTCTCAGTGGTCTACTCTGAACAATTGGGTTGGGTTGTTCTCGGTGTCGATTACCCTGCAAGACAATTCGCCTGATTTTCGTTGTCTCATATCCTCAGTTTATGGCCCCAACCTTGAAGCTAGCAGAAATGACTTTTGGGAGGAACTAAGTGCTACTAGACAGTGCTTTTCTGGCCCTATTTGCATAGTTGGGGACTTCAATTTGTTCAGATTCACTAAAGAAAAATCTCATGGTAACAAGGTCACTCCAGTGCTGAGAGTATTCTCGTCTTTGATCGATGACCAGGACTTAGTCGACCTTCCTCTTCTTAGCTCCATATTCACATGGACCAATGGGCGAGCGATTCCAATTCTCTCCAGGCTGGACAGGTTTCTGCCATCTCTTGAGTGGTTGGATTCATTCCGCTCTGTTTCCCAGTCCGTCCTCTCGAGAACTACGTCAGATCACTAGCCGGTCCTTCTCTCAGTTGAGGAGCAAAATTGGGGACCAAAACCATTTAGGTTTGATTCCTCCTGGTTAAGGATAGAAGGTTTTTGTCAGTTGTTATCGGATTGGTGGGGTGGCTTTCAAGTGGAAGGTTTTGTTGGTTACAAGTTATGTTTGAAACCCATACTTTTGAAGGAAAAAATCAAACAGTGGAAGCAAAAGGAACTCTGCAAAAGGAAAGTGGAAACGGATTTGATCCTGTCCGAGCTGCAAAAGATTAATGTTGGTATAAAAGATGGTCTAACGTCTCCTGATATTTTATCCAGAAGGATACAGCTTATTCAATTTCTTTCAACTAGGGCCTTTGAAAACGCGATCTCTTGAAAACAAAAATCCCGTGCAAAATGGATCGAGGAGGGGGGCAAAAACACACACACACACACACACACAAAAATAAATAAATAAATCATAATATTGCCAGTATGCTAGTATGCACGCTAGAATTAACAAAATAGCATAGTTGTGATTTGTGAATGAGACCTGTATTGAAGATAAAGATGTAATAGCAAAAGAGGCAATAGCTCATTTCAGCACCCTTCCCAAGGGTGAAGATTGGGATAGGCCTCATTTGGACCATCTTTAGATGGATTCAGTTTCGGGAGATGAAGTCACTGCCCTTGAGTCTCCTTTTAGTGCGGAAGATGTGAAGATGGCGGTCGACTCTTCAAGAGGAGATAAAGCTCCAGGTCCGAATGGTTTTCCCATTTTGTTTTTCCAATCCTTTTGGGAAGTGATACAAGATGACGTTTTGGACTTCTTTAATGAATTTCACGATAGAGGTAGGCTCTCTAAAGGGCTTAGGGCCTCTTTTATTGCCTTAATTCCTAAATCTTTGGGTGCGGCAACTTTCAAAGATTTTAGATCGATTAGCTTACTAGGGGGAGCCTACAAAAAGTTTGGCTAAAGTCTTGGCTTCTCGATTGATAAAGGTTATAGGGAAGATAATCTCAGGCAATCAATGCGCGTTTATCCCAAACAGGCAGATAGTTGATTGTGCACTCATAGCTAATGAATGTTTGGATTCCAGTCATAGATCCGGATCGAAGAATATTTTATGTAAGTTAGATATTGAGAAAGCCTACGATCATGTTGATTGGGGTTTCCTGCAATAAATGTTGAAGCGGCTGGGTTTTGGTGATAAATGGAGAGGGTGGATAAAAGAATGCATTGGATCAACCTACTTTTCTAACCTTCTTAATGGATCCCCGAAAAGTTTCTTCAAAAGCTCGAGAGGTTTGCATCAAGGGGAGCCATTATCCCCGTTTCTCTTTCTCATTGTCAGGGAGGCCTTATCCAGAATGTTACATAAAGGGCAATAAGATGGTATCTTAAGCGAAATCAGAGTCAAAGGTTTGTCTACCCCAATTTCGCATATTCGGTTTGCGGATGATACTTTGGTATTTAGCGACGCGATCCCAGAGAAGGTAGACAATTTGCATGTTACGATCCAATGCTTTAAGGCAGTTTCGAGGTTGAGAGTGAATTTGGCGAAGTCTAAGATGTTTGGGGTGAATATGGAGGAAGAGGAAATAATTAAATGGGCGGAATTCTTCGAATGTTCAGCGACGTCTTTTCCGTCTTCCTTTGTTGGTCTTCCCTTGTGTATTGGCTCGCCTCCTAAGGCCTCTAGGGATAAGGTTATAAACAGGCTTGAGAAATATCTAGCTAAATGGAAATGTTGGTTCTTATCGTTAGGAGGTCGTCTCACTCTCATTAAGGCGGCTCTCTCAAATTTACCTTTGTATTTCATGTCATTATACAGATGTCCAGCTTCAGTTTTGACTACTCTAGAAAAATTAAGACGGGACTTCCTATAGCATGGTAAGGAGGAGAAAAAGAAATTTCACCTTGTAGATTGGAAAATGGTGTGCAAGCAATTTTGACAAGGCGGAGCAGGGGTAAAAGATAGATGGGTGATGCTCTTTTGAAAGAAGGTCCGTAAAGGCATTGGTTTCAAGTTAGGAAAGGGTGATAATATTCATTTTTGGGAAGATAGATGGGTGGGTGATGCTCTTTTGAAAGAAGAATTTCCGAACATATTTCTTCTCACCCTGTATCAAGCTATTTCTGTAGCCAACTACTATACTGTTTCAACGGGGAAACTAGAATGGAACCTGGAATGTAGGAGGAATCTCCAAGATTGGGAGAATAAGAAGTATGTGGATCTTCTTGATTGCATCTACAGATTTACGCCAAACCAGTTAACCGAAGACAAATTGATCTAGACGATGGATAAATCCAGTAAGTTTTCTGGAAAATCACTTTATAATCAGCTGGATATCCTGGTCCCAAATGATGATTACATGTTAAAACATATTTGGAAATATTCGGTCCCCCCTAAGATAGCTGCTTTTGGTTGGTTGGTTGGTAAGAAGAAAATTCTGACGGTAGACGATTTGAGGAAAAGGGGGATGACTTTAGTTAATGTCTGCCTTTGTTGCATGAAGGACAAAGAATCAGTCAATCATCTTCTAGTGCATCGCCCTTTCATTGCCTCAATCTGGTCAGAATTCTGTGTTCATTTCAATATCTGTTGGTGCCTTCCTAATTCGGCGGGTCAACATTTCAAGGCTTGGCACGGGATCAGCACATGCAAGCAAAGTTCCCGATTATGGAGAATGGCAATCCTAGCAATTTGGCGGTCAATTTGGGAAGAAAGAAATGGGAGATGTTTTAGGGATATTTCAAATTCTGTTCAGGTTGTTACCTCTAAGGCAAAGCGCCTAATTTTAGAGTGGGTTGTTCATGTTGATTTTCTGAAGGGTTATGACCTCCTTTTTCTTGGAGTTTAGTAGAGTTTGCTTTCCTAGCAGACTCTCCTTTTTCTGTTTTTCCTTTTTCCTATTTTTCCTTTTCCTGTATTTCCTTTTTGGTTTTAATACAAATTTCATGATCTTTCAAAAAAAATAGTTGTGCCTAGTTGGTTCCCCCAAGCCACATTGTGCACAAGCATGAGGGTCATATGGCTCACCACAAGTGGAGGCATTTTCTTGGGTCGCTACAACTAACAAAATCTTAACATCAGATAATCTTTAAAGGAGAAAATGCTCTCTTCCAAACATGTGCTTCATGTGCCACATGAATAAGGAATCAATTGATCATCTCTTGCTTAGGTGTAAATTGGGGACTTAGATTTGGCCTGCCTTCTTCAACCTTTTTGGTATTGGTTAGGTTGTCTTAGGGTCTAGGCCAGCCCTCATGGAGAGCTAGAATTGATGTTTGTTCAATGGTAGAGAAAAAAAAAAATGGAGGATGCTTCATCTTGCCATCATGTGAAGGATTTGGAAAGTAAATAAATATCAAGATCTTTGAAAATAATCCCTCAAGCATCATTCCAATGGTGGCCATTTTTTTTAAGTTGCTTCAAAGGGATCTTTAAATCCGTCCTCACATAGTGGGGATTTCATCTTAAGGAGTCACGAAGCCTAATCTGACCTTCTTGCTTGCGACTAGCCACACCTCTAGATCGATGTAAGCCAATATCAATGGTAGTCTCTTTTTTTTCTTGTTTTATAGTATCAATGGTAGTTTGATTAGAAATCCAGAGGCTTCAGGTATCAATGCATGATGGGAGATGAAAATGGAGCTATTATCTTCGCCTTTTATGGTTTGAAAGGCATCCGCTCCTTGAATAGAGTTGAGCCGTTGGAAATTAAAATGGGAGTAGAAAACTTTGCCAATTAAATGGGCCAATTGCTAATTGTCAAAGCCGATTCTTGCAATGCTACAGCTCGGGGCCCCCTCCTTGGAACCTTGCCTTTATTTATAACAAGCAAAGGTTGTGTGTGCCAGTTGGAGATCTTTTTCCATCAAATCCCAATAGAGGCCAACACCCTTGCCAATAATTTGGGTATGGAAGGGGTATCTCATCTCTCTTTGTAATGGGGATTCTTATACACTGCCTTAGTGGATTTTTAAAATGGCTAGTTTAGCTATCATGGCTTTAAAAAAAGAAAAAAGTAGATGGGTATAGAAAACCGATTATTGTTAATCGCTTATCTGCTCTTGAAAGGGGGAAAAAAGGGGGCTTCTCATTCTTCCCTCTTTAATTGAGCGAACTGGATGTGAAAACCAATGGTACCATGATGCAGACGCACACATAGATATGGATACAAAAATGTTGGTGCACATCGGCAATTTCCAAAAAACTTGGATATGGATGTGATCATGAGAAAGGGTGTCCTTCCAAAATATGGGAACATTATTTTAAGTCATACTACTTTAAAGATGAGATCATAAGAAAAATTCTTTCTGCTAGCAACAACACATGTTGGTAGCATTTACACTTAAAAGTCCTTAGCTTGGATAAAAGAGGGTTGATGTCAAGTACGCAGCAAGCCATCTGACCTTTGCAAGCTAACATGAAAAAAAGGTTCAAGGGCCTGAAAAGAGGATGAGAGAGACCTGAAAAGACTTTGATTGAGGTGTTGCAGCGGGATATGAAGGCTCATTCACTTACCAAGGATAGGGCCTTGGATATGACCTTTTGTTTTTAAGTATCAACGATATTGGCCGATATATCCCACGATATATCTTGTATCCCACCTCTACGATACAAAACGCACAGGTAGTGAGATATATCCCACATGTTTGATTTGGTGACAATTTTTTATTTTTGATCTTTTTTTCCAGTAAATCATGTTAAATCAGTGTCAAATTTGTTACAAATCTATGATTTTTCATGCAAAGAGTTTCGATTTCGAGATTTGGAGATGGGCTGAGTTGCAGAAAATTGGAAAAAAAAAAAAAAAAAAGAGCAAAATTTTCCAATTTCTCGCAAATCGATTGCAATATTTGTGTCCAAACATAAAATCAAACATGTATGTAACCTAATCTAGTGATTCTTCTTATGCTTTTAAATGTATTGCTTGTGTTTTTACACCTCTTCTTACATTTATAAATTGCATGAATAGATTTTGAATATACTTGCATTTATTCAGTTAGAGTCTTAGACAGCGCATAGATTAAGACCTCGTAAAAAGAAAACCTATTATGTCCACTTGTTTTTTATAATTTTTTGATTTATTAGTGTGTATTAATGTCCTTTTTAACAATCACTGAAATTTCATTGAAAAGTTCAACCAATTTTCCAATGTTTCCCCATGTTTCCAACAACAACAATACATTATGCGATACAACCGATATATCCCATACAATAACCGATATCCATCTGTATCCCAAGGGTGCAATACGTAACACGATACCGATATTTCGAACACTGGATATGACTTATTGGTAAAACAAACTAATAATGCCGACCCCAAGTAGCTAGGACAAGGTGTTGATTATGATGATGATGATGATAAGAAATTTTTTAGGCGCTAAAAAATTCAAATATAAAAAGAAATGTAATACTCATCACTTTATTGTTTCATCCTTTGCTCACACATCTTGAAACAAAACATATGTAAGTATCCCATAACATCATAAATTCAATATTGTCATGTCAAGAACATAAAATTATCTCGTTATCCTAATAAGCAGCAAATGAGGTTTTTATAAATGCAATCCTAGCTATCTAGGTTGTTGTTGTTATATTATCCATTTTATTTCCTCTTTATTTCAATCAGTTCAACCAAGTTCTTTCTAATGGGAAGCCAAGTGTCCAACATAGCCATATGACATCTGTTCATTAATTGCCACAAGAAAGCGGTCGTGTTTGCACTCATCCTCCAAATAGCATCTTTCGTCTAGCCTCCAGTGAGGATGTGAACCATTTCAATTTAAAGAAGCCTCCCGCTTATCAGTCAAAACTAAGGTTAGTTAAACCAGCATTCATTTAAGATAACAGGAAATCCACTGTGATGCCTTCAGGTCCCCTACCATTCTCATAACTAAATGGAACCTAAAAAGCGCAAGAAGCTGCTAACAAAGGATTACATCAGCCAATGGTCAGAGCTGCAGTATGGCCATGAATTTTACCAACCTATAAAAACTTTATCTTGTTTGAAAGATACCAAGAATTGATCCATACTTTGGCATAGTGGGACACTGATTGTTCAACCATGTAAAGTCCACTCAATCAGGAGAAGATCAATCACAGTGAGACAATTAATAATCTGTCTAGGCATGGATCTGCACAAAGTAATTGTTGCTTCCAAAAATTTACTGGATACTTGTTCGAGAGCTAGAAAATAAGTCTTAGTGACCTATACACACAAAGCTTCCTGATGCATCAGAACAGGTACAATTATTTACTTTTGTTACTCCTGGAGACCACATGATGATAATGATCTATCGAGGTGACAAACTTTGGTGAAATCATCTGATTGCTACCAATTTGCAAAGAAGAGGTTTTCCAAAAATCTAATAGCAGCAACAGCAACGATGACAACGATGACAACGACAGTGATAATGATGATGATGTCATGATGATGAAACCTTAATCCTGTCAAAACCAATTGAATGTACTTGAAATGAAGCACCATAATTTTTCTATTTCAGAATGAACCCTAAACCTTAAATTTTTTTCCCCAGGCCAATCTAATTATTAAAGCACATGTTACTTGGAAAACGAAGGATAGAATGAAGATGTCAGCTAATATCCTCCATCACTGGATACTCACTACTCCATCCAAACCCTAGAATATGGAATTCAATTACCCATATAAATGAATGGTATCAGCCTACCACAGAATCCAAGCAGCTGACAGGAGTGCCAAGCTGGGCAGAAAAAAGTAGTGGTCATCTCAGTTAGGGCTTTCTTCATTGTGTTGTGGCACCTTGGATTCAGAGTAATATGGAAGATGTGGATGCAAGCCTGTGTGGGTTCAGCGTGCTTTTGTGAATTAACCAATCGGTCCCCAAAGGATGCAAGGTATCCAGCAGCTTTTTCAAGCAGATGTACTGTCTCACTTCCTTTTTGTTGCCGTGGTAGTAAGTTCTTAGCAGGATGGTCAGAGTGAATGAGGAGGATTAATCAACTACTGTGGAAACGCCAATTTCCAAATATCTCTCATCTTCGATTTGTAGATATGATCCTATTCTATGATGCGAACAGTCAAGAGGTGAAAAATATGAGTTGCTTCATGTGGTGCTTTGAAGCATGTTGGATCTCAAGATCCAACCTCCTAAAAAGCAAGATTTTGGGCATTTGTTATGGACGATGATGTCAATCTTATCACAAGTTTGGATGCAAAGCAAGCAAACTTCCAATATGTGTTGGCAAGCCTCAGAAACATCTGTGGGATGCAGTTTGGAAAGAGTGGAAAGTTGTCAGGTAGGAAGAGTGTTTTTGTCCCTCAGGGGCCACATTACCCTCATTAATTCAGCAATTCAGCTTTAACAAATGCCCCCATTTAATGATGCTTGTGGGAGTCTCATTGTCAGTCCGAAGCCCAGATAGAGGAGGGTTGCATCGAGTTGGCCATTAGCAGCCAGAGTTAAAATTTGGCTACAACTTGTTGGAATTAGGCTTTAGGTGGTTGTGGTTGTGATGAGCAAACCTGCCCAATTTCGTATGCCCTTGGTTCAGTGCCCTGCAGGCACATTTAAAGATTGGAGAGGATTCAAAGAGACTTTCTGTAGCAAGGTATAATCAATTCCACCTTCTGGAATGGCAGAACATTCACAAGCCGAAAAAGTGAGGGGCGGGAATTAGATTAAGCAAATGAATACTATGTAGTCTATGTTGCTTAAGAAATGGCTATGGCGCCTCCAGATATATGATGAAAGCTCGTGAAAGCAAGCCATTTGATTAAAACTATGGAGATTGGATAAGGAGAGGTACAATAAACCTCATCTCATATGGGACTTCAGAGTACGGAGAGCAAAATTCTGAATATAGGAGTTTCCCAAGGCCATTGTGGACAAAATTGGAGATAGTGCTAGAGAAGCTATGGTGTGTGATAGTGATGCATTATGTTAAGCTTTTTCCATGTCGTGCCAGGTGGCTGTGAGAATGAGAAAATGGTCTCTTAGGCTTATAACAGAAAGGAGGCCATGTAGTATGGACATTAGAATTCAAGGGGGACCTATTTCTTTTTCTTTTCTTTTTTTCTTTTTTCTTTTATGAAAAGCAACATTCAAGAGGGACTTTAATGAAAATGACATCAAAAAATTGAAAATTCTATCTCATGGAGCCCTTGAATAGGTGTAGACTAATATTGGGGGAAGGGACAAGTGGCGTGGATCTTAAAGTGGAAGGGCATTTTTCCCGTTAGTTGAAGGATCCTCCTAACCAAGTGCTGCTCCTGCTTTGAATCACACTTCAGATACGCACTCCCCCGCTCTAGCTTCCTAGTTGTTTATACTGGATAACATTTTGAAATAGATACCTCCCCACAGCTGCACCTGAATCTTTTGAAGTTTCAGTTCATGCTTTGCCCAACTACAGTTTTCCCATAAGTCATTCTACTTATTGAGATAAGGGGAGTCTAATAGGTAAGTGTGTGTCCCGACTGCATACATTTGGAAGTATCCCAGTCCCCCATGCGGTAGCAATGGTTGGCTTATCAAGAGGGATAAAATTCCAACCACCAACCACCTGAGGACCAGAAACATGATCATCCCTAATGTATTGTGCGCCTACAAAATGAGGAGTTGGTGGATCGCTTACTCGTGCATTGCAAGTTTTCAGGTGCCATTTAGTAGAGTTTCATTTGTCGCTTCGGGGTAGGCTAGTGATGCCTCAGCTGATCCAAGAATTCTTACTAGAGTTGGAGGGACGACAGGTGGGAAGGGGAATTCTTTAAAGCCTTGCTTTAGTCGCAGATTTATGGACTGTGGTGGATGAGCACAACAAATGATCATTCTGTAATGGAGAATAGTTGAAGGAGGTTATCCAAGGGTAGAGTGGAGCCGGAGCTTCTATCATTTTTAGCTTGATTCCTTGAAATGCCCTCATTATTGCTTTGGTCCACTCAAACACACCAGCCTTCATACATTCAATAATGGGCATCATGGCATAACTAAAATTTCAGATAAACCTTTGATAAAATGTCACTAGCGTGTGAAAATTGTGGACCTCGTGAATATTTGTAGGAGTAAGCCAATCAAAAATAGCCTTCATCTTTTCAAAATCATACCTCACATCTTCTATTAAACTGATGCACCCCAAAAAGACCACACCAGAACTCATGAAGGTACACTTTTTTTAAATTGATATATAGTTTCTCGTGCCCGCTAAAGATGGAAAATGATCTTCTCGTGAACAGTTGTAGATGAATATGTCATCAACGTGCATGATGATGCTAGGTGCGTTTGTCAAGCCAAAAGGCATGCCTAGCCACTCACACTCATACAATCCATCATTTTAAAAGCAATCTTCCATTCATCCCCAATATGAATTCTTATCTAGTGATACTCACTTCACAAATCAATATTCAAACATATTGAAGCATTTTCCTTCATGTCTAGCATGTCATCCAGGTGTGCAATTAGAAAACGATACTTTAAGGTTATCTTGTCAATGGTGCAACTATCCACACATATCCACCAACCACCATCCTTCTTTGGCATCAACAACACTAACATAACACACAGGCTAAAGCTTTCATGAATGAAACCCATGGCTTGCAATTCCTTCACCTGTGGATGAAGTTTTCGGTACTTTGTCAAGTCTATTTTGTATATCAAGATTTGGTAATTGAGTACCAAATCAATTGCATACTAAATGTCGCGCATGGATAGAAGCTCATTGGATAATTCGTTAGGGACCAAATCTTGAAATTGAGACAGAATATCCTGAATCTCAAGTGGTTCGACAAAAACTTCACCAGCTAGATTGGTTTTAAATTCACATCATACCGTAGCATACATGATTCCCCTTTCTTCTTTTTTATTTTCTTTTTTTGAAAGATATAACATGATTCCCTGTTCTCAAATTTCCTCCATGAATCGAGCAATACCCAACACTATGGAAGGCTGGAAGCCAACTTTTTCTCTTCAAATTCGTCACCTCTTATAGGATTGAGAGTGGCGGGCTTTCCTTTATACATGAAGTTGTATGTGTTCTTGCAACCCTAATGAGCCAAATCTCTATCGTATATCCACAAGTGCTCAAGTAATATGTGTGACTTTTACTGGAATGATGCCACACCAAAATGATTCTTCGTAACAATCCAAGGAGAAGCTCACTACACACTACTCAATCACAGGGATGAATGTATCATGCACCCACGCAATCTTATATTATATGGTTTGGAATGCTTTTAAGCCTCCAGTTTCAACATCCACCATGCTTTGTGAGTCCACACTCATATTGTTGTCTTCTTCAATAATAACATTGACAACATTTCGACCACACGACACTCATGCATGGAAGATATTGGTTCTTAACTAATTTCTTGGGCCTCCTCTTTTGATGCCATCATAACTCCCCTGACCATCAACAATAACTTATTTCTCTTAAGGCCATTTATGCCCTCGAGTTCTTGATCACCTTCTGGGGATCACTTACATGTTCACCTTCCTCTTAGCCTTCAAGGAAGGCCTCTTTGTACCATTCACCCTCTTGTCCCTTGCAAAACTAGAGATTGCGAGAGGGAGACGCTATCGCATAATGTCTACGAACACCAAACTTGAAATAGTGTCAGTCGACCTCCCCTGAGTTAGCACAACAAACTTTACCTTTATGTCAACATTTCATGAAAGGGGATTCGCCCATTGATCTTGACCAAGAGTGTTAGATGTAGAACAGTTGATAGTAGGGAAGGTAAGTGTATAGCCCCAACATGAGAGCTTCTGTGTCTTCTCACCAATTTCTACTCCTGCACTTTTCAGGCCATCTAGTTCACTTAATCCATACTGTTAAGCGAACGGTTACCAATTCCCTTTACATGTTGAACCGTAGTCCATTGTAATAACGCGCCACTTATTGCTTTCCCATCTCCATCAAGCATCAACAAATCACAAATTCATAATAACATTGTGTATGCACAATTATATTGTATTGTTGCAATGTGAGGAGCTTGTAGAAGAAAGTCATCTCATAATCTAGCAATTGAAACCTTTGCTTCAATCTTGTATTCATTTCATCCTAATTGCCAGGGGGTGGAAAGCCAAAACGCCTACAAGTCCTCTTCAATAGAACGCCACTAGTCTTAGGTCACGCGCATTTAAATTTTAGGGTAGCAAAACATAACTTGATGGTTTCTTCTATTTTGAACTAAGATACTGCTCCATTGACTTTATCCAGTCATCGAAAATCTTGGGATCCAAATTACCGTCACAATTTGGAATCTCATTCTTGAAATGCTTGCCAGGATCTACAGTGTGAACATTCTGCTTTCCTTCAAGATAACTTAGATAGTCCTATCGAGGGTTGTTCATTTCTCTTGTTTCAGGTTACACGTAGCAATTGCTAGATCCTGTAACTCATATCAATACCCCTAGTGAAAATCACCATTTTGGCTAGGATGCCTTGGTTCAACATTCTAGGACTCCAACTCTCCCTCAAGGTCATGTAAGGATGCTTGACGATCCAGATTGATTCCCTTTGTTGCTTACTTAAAGAACAATATCCGTTCCTTCCAAACTCCAAAGTATCTACTTCAATCGTGAAACGAGCCTCCCTATCATCCAACCGTTTCATGAACAAATCGACCACTGACTGCAAAGTCGATACAATCCCATCTTGAGGCTTAGCAAGCAATAAGCATCCCACAATTGTAAGTCATCCCTCTCTGGTGCTCATATGACAACAGATCTACGCGAAATATGCGAGAATGGCTTTGGGTAGTCTTTTTTTCTTTTTTTCTTTTTTTTTTTGAAAGAAAGTAAAGGAAACGGATTGGGTTTGATGACCTTTTTTAAATTTGGGTAAGGTTTTTGTAGGGTTGGGTTTGATGGGCTTTTTATATAGGAAATAGGAAGGTTTTGGAAATTTATGATATATTACAGGTTGATTATTGGCTAAACTATGGACAGGTTTTGCTACTATTTGGGATAGAAATAGGGTGATGTCTTAGGTGAGATGGAGGTTGTTTATGGGCTGTGGTGAAGGGCAGAAATAACAAGCTGGTTAAGAAAACTATTTTAAGGGTAGGTTTGGGCTGGCCATTAGTATAGAATTTGAGGAAGAGAATGAAAAAGTAAATGAGAAAAGAATCTCCCAGGAGCAGAACTTGTTCTGATACCAAAACAACTCAGCTAGATCAAGGAATAAACTAATTGCAACGAAGTTCGTTGTACCATATTGAAAATCTGAATCACATATGAGAAAATAAAATAAGAGAAAATATGCAATGATTATGAGCAAGGTCAACAGTCCTCTAGTCCTATACTAGAGGTCAGTAGATCACCACTCTCCCTCAACACACTACCATAGAAAAAACAAGAGAATTTTCTCAAAGAAAATACCATCTAACTCTCTTATTCCATATGGCTATGCCTTACTTATAATGAGTGTTTACAAGGTTACCTCCTTGAGTAAATCTTGAGCATAATCTAAGGAATCTAAAAAGAGAATTCCTTGCTAGCCAAGATCTCTAAAATAGAAAAACCCTTAAACATGAAAATCTAATAATACTTATTTTCTAGCATAGAGATATCTTCACTAACATAGAATATGAAAGAAAGTAAATTAGAAACAAGCTTAAAAAAGAACATTGGGCCTTTTATTGTGCACGCATGTGGAGCATGCACATGTGAGATGTGTTGCAAGTGCATCAGAATTTCACTTACAATCAATCCCAACTGCAAAACCACAACACACTCTCAATATTTTATGTGTGTGTAAGGAAAAGCAAAAATGCTTCCCCCATCGCAGTGTCAATCACAGCATTATGCTGCACAAGTGGTGTTTCTGTAATTAAAACATCAAAACCACGATCCCCATTTTCTATAAAATAAAAGGCAGCAGCTTATATATATATATATATAATGAGTGGAGACGAAATGATATTTCCACCCTCACAAGGGCAGTTTGGTCATAAAAAAGATGTTCGAATTTTTTAAATAAATAAAATGAAAATAAAACTATAAAAAGAAGCTAGGAATGACAAAATCACCCCTAGGTGTTGAAATTGGAATACCATTTTCCGAAGAAACACACGTTCGAGTTGTTGGAAACCCTCGAATCCAAATGCGGGCGTAGGGAAGGAGTTTCGAATATCAGGAGCATACCTTTCGGCACGGGAGCTGCGCTTCTCTTCTTCGGAGAGCTGGACAGGCATGCCAAAACGCTCGGCGCGGCGTAACTTCTTCTGGAGATCGGACACGGTAGCAGGGGCAGATCCGACGGCTTCCGTGGGACTGGGAGATACGATTTCTTTGGCTTCTTCTCCTCCTAGCTCTTGATTCTTCTCAGGGCTTTCTGATGTGGGGGTCTCCTTTTGAAGAGGGTTTTGGTAGGGTTTTTGGAGTAGGTCCTCGGTTACTTCTCTTTCTTTGGGTTTCTGCAGCTCCATCGCCATTTGATTTTGATTTGAGAGAGAGAGAGAGAGAGAGAGAGAGGTTAGGATTGTAAATAGACGAGAGTGCGAGGAGGAATGTAAATAAAGACGCGAGATGCGTGTCGGCCGAACGCGTATCGCGTAGTAAGTAACTCGGTGCGGTCGAGTAAACTCTGTGGGGTTCATGAGATGTATGTATGATATCCACGCCGTCCATCTGTTTTACAAGTTCATTTTAGTACACGAGCCCAAAATCGGAGCATGTGCAAAGCTCAAGTAGACCGCACCACATGAAACAGTGGGAAGTAAACGCCGACCGTTGAAACTTCGTCGGAGGCTACAAAAGTTCCTGTCAATGTGATTTTTGTGTCTTCTTTCCTTCCACACATGTGTGACCTTTAAGGGGCTTAATTACAAATAAACATCATTATAAGCCCCGAAAAGGTTTCAACCCTGTGTAAGCTTAGAAAAGTTTCAACTCTGTATATTGTTATTACCATTGTTTCCTGTAGGGTGGTCCACTTGAGCTTTTAATATACTTTTATTATAGCCACATGCCCTGAAATGAGTAAGTGGATTACGGGAGACCCCACTCCACCAAGGTGGGTGGGAGTGGATTACGTGAGACCCCAGTCCACCAAGGTGGGTGGGACCCTGACTGTTGGGCTTACGGTGATGTATGTGGCTTAAATCCACACCATCCAACTATTTTGGAAATTCATTTTAGGGCGTGTTCCAAAAAATGAAGCTGACTCAAATCTTAGGTGAAAAACACAATAGCAAACTATTTTAATTAAATCCTCACCATTTAAAACTTTATAAATTCTATCAAAATATTTATTTACCATCGAACTTGTTAATAAGATCACAAACACCTAGATAAAGAGATCCAAAAATATTATCTTGATCCAAAGCTTTTGTGACTCGCAAAAAACTTTAAATGATCAGTCACTACTATTTCCTAAACTGACTGAACTGCTTCATCTTTTCTATCATGCTTTAAAATGAGCTTTCAATATAGATGGATGGTGCGAGCATAGTCATATATAAAAACAGTGGGCTCACAGCCAAGGGACCACCCAGCTTGGTAAATCTGGGTTCTCACCTAATCCGCTCCAAAATTGAGACGGTAAAATGAAAACACGGGGTGATAATACGTGCATCACAGCAAGTCCTGTATGGGTGTTCCAAAACTTAAGTAAGTCATACCACAAGATAATAGTAAGAATTGAATACTCAATAGTTTTACTTACACCATGGTGGGGAGCTGAACCGGTTGAATAGCATATAAAAAATAATGGCAAGGCGTATAAAGATTTCAGGGGGGAATGCGGCTTCAGTGGACCTCAAACATTCAAACCAATCTTAATGTATTTGTCTTACATTCCTGCCTTCTATCAGTTTCCGTATATTATTTCAAGGCATGATCCAATAAATGTAGCATATCCAAATTTTAAGGGGAACCATATTGAGACAAAAGTGGTGATTGAAAGCCTAATATTAAAAACTTTGGAGGGGTCACTGTAATGTTTATTTGCCATCCAAGCTGTTGATAAGGTCACAATGACCTAGATGAAGGTATCAAATAAATATAAGTTCGATTCAAAACTTTTGTGGCTCACAAGGGGTTTTTAATAGTCAATTTCCACTGCCTTCCCATGGCATGGTCCACTTGGGATCTTGATCTGCTAAAATATTGGACTCTCGTCCTAAAATGAGCTGGCAAAACGGATGGATGGAGCGGATATGAGATGAAAAATGAATCATGGTGGGCCCCATAGTTAGGGACCTTGATGGAGAGAGTATCCACATAAGCCGCATCCTTCAATGGTCAAGCGTTCCCATACTTACTCTTTACTATGGTGGGACCCACTTGAGTCTTAAATCTGCTTCCATTTCTGCACACATGCTAAGACGAGATGGCTAAAGAAGCGGATGTCAAACAGACATCCCTGTAGGCCCCACAGTGCTTTGGATCACTGGCTCGATGGAACGGTGCTTTGAGGTATTTTGGTAACAGGATCTTGTAAGTTGTAAACAAAAGCCGACACTGAAAGTCGGGCTGGGTGTGATGCTTGATACGCAGGCACTTATAAATTTTACCGTTAATAAAATCAACTGGAATGTGTAGCTTCTTCACGTCACAATCTCAATATCTGATTTCCTTATATTTGTGGACACTTAGAAATAGGTCCACTGGATATTTTCATATCTAACTGTCCAATAAATGTCCACCGCTCCCATACTAAAACAGTAATCTAGATTCGTTAACACAGTTTGGACCGTTGAATTTGACTAATCGTACGTATGCAATTTCAAAATGTCTACTATCATCCTTCACATTCTCCCAAGTATTAAAGATAGAGGACTTCAATACTCATGCAGAGTGTGATGGATGATACACAGGCACTTGGAAATTACATCCGTATCATCAAAGTAATTAAATTTCAACGGTCCAAATTATGGGTCAGATGTATCATGTACTAAGATTATATTTATTTGATTTTTTATTGTTGACGGTTATAAACAAATATTACCAATAGTCCTATTTCAATAAACAAGTGTCCATTAGTAAGAGGTTAGGATTCTTCAACCAATTTGATTTTGAGACTGTTGCTTAACAGCATAGGTTGGACAAGTAGGTTTAATTTAGGTTAATGTATGTGATGAATACGATTTCTGAGTGCCTGTGTATCAAGTGTCATAGTCGGGCAGAGTATCCAATAACTTACCTCTTTTAGTTGTGTGAGAGGGACCGGAATCCTCCACTGGCACACTTTTTTAGGCAGGGCTGAAAAGACCCAAGTCGTGTGGAGTCCATCAATTGTATGTGTGAAAACATTGGGTCCATCAACTGAGGTCGGCCACAGCAAGGGGATCAATGGGAATAGGATGCCAACCGTAGATTTATGTGTGAGGTTACCATGTTGTGTATCTTTCATCAAAACCATAAATCAGGTGAGGTGTAACTTATTAGGATGAAGTGAAGATACAAAATCAGCCTATGCAAAACTCATGGGCTTACACCACATGATTTATCATTGGATTAATATATATATATATATATATATATATATATATATATATATATATATATATATATATATATATATATATATATATATCAGGCTGCTATTTTGTACGTACCTTCCAATTAAGGGTTCTCACCTGATGAACGGAGTAGATTTGCATATACAACATAGTAGGCCCCACACGAGTTGTAGACATGGTGACAAATATAACACATATTTTAAAAATCTCATAATAATATTACAAAAGTATACTAAGTGCTTGATTAGATACTACCAAATAAATTATTTTTTCTACTTACAACAATAGATAAGTAACTTATTTTGAATAAGCTTGGTTTGTGATTAGTTATAAGTAATTTTTTTATTTGAAAGTAGGTAATCACTTCAATTAACTTTTTTTTAAAGCTATTCTATTTTTCATAAGTTGCTGAAGAGAGACATAGGAGAGATAAAAGTAGTGAAGCTAAGAAGTATATTGTTTGCCGAACATACTTATTTTATTAATAAGTAGAAAATACGATAAGTTACTTGTGGAATAAGTAGTTTATCTTAACCAAGTTAAGATCTAAACAAGTGCCTTTATCATCAAAACATAATAAAAACCTTAGGCCGTTTGGATTAGCTGAAATATAAATTGAAAAATTATTATTTTTATGAAAATGACATTATCATAATTTGTTTTTGCGCATTCCTTTTTTAAAAAGTCATTTTCATTCTCACCTCATTTCCTAAAGAATACTTATCTTTTCATTTCTTTCCTATACTTAAAACTAGGATGTGAACGGTCTGGCCTACAGTTGGATAAGTAACTTATTTTGAATAAGCTTGGTTTGTGATTAGTCATAAGTAATCTTTTTATTTGAAAGTAGGTAATCACTTCAATTAACTTTTTTTTAAAGCTATTCTATTTTTCATAAGTTGCTGAAGAGAGATATAGGAGAGATAAAAATAGTGAAGCTAAGAAGTATATTGTTTGCCGAACATACTTATTTTATTAATAAGTAGAAAATAAGATAAGCTACTTGTTGAATAAGTAGTTTATCTTAAGCAAGTTAATATCCAAACAAGTGACTTTATCATCAACACAAAATAAAAACCTTAGGCCGTTAGGATTAGTTGAAATATAAATTGAAAAATTATTATTTTTATGAAAATGACATTATCATAATTTGTTTTTGTGCATTCCTTTTTTAAAAAGTCATTTTTATTCTCACCTCATTTCCTAAAGAATACTTATCTTTTCATTTCTTTCCTGTACTTAAAACTAGGATGTGAACGGTCTGGCCTACAGTTGGTCTCGGCTTGGATTTTGAACTATTGCAAGTCGGGTTGTCGGGCTAGGCCTATTCAAAATTTTGATGTTAGTAGGCCACCTAGCCCATTGACACCCCCACTTAAAACTGTCATTTTTAAAATATTGAGAAAACCGAGAGGAAATAACCACGATATGGTAGTCATATGTACCATTGTCCGTATTCTAAGTGTCGAACATATGCAACTATCTGTTTACACCCATTTTCAATGCACAAATGTGGACCCATAAAAAGGTACCATGTGTCGACATTACGGGTTTGATGTTGGTACAATCATACCCACATTTGAGATATCTATCACTGCACTTTTTTTGGACGATGCGCCTTTTTCATTATTAATGTGGTGGCACAAACTATATGCATGCACTTAGGAGATTGGGACATTGAATGACACGTGACTGGGATTCATGTGGCACATCAATAAGGCAACGTACCTAACACGTCTATAAAAGACCTAGATATGATACACTTAGAGGTCGTCTCTTGCAATCCTTTTAAAATGGGAGATCTTCCGAGAGACATTCGGAGCCCTTATTGCAATCACAAAGATCTTGAAAATATCCAAAGATCAGATTGATATTTGAATCAGTGAACATCAATCAAATGATCCGTATCGAAGCTGGTTGGAATAAAAGTATTGGAGAGCTCGATCAAGTGGATGTGATCTCACCAATTCCATCATTAGAAGGGACAAAGGGTGGAGATGGCTTTAATTGAGCTAATTTTAAATGTAGTGTCATCCTAAAGATCTCATAGAGAACTATCTACGTAAAAGTGGAGATATGAAAGCCAATGGTTTCAAATTTATAGAGATCTCTCTATTTGAAATGCAAGACGTAAATACAAATGGTCATAAACTATCAAGAAAGCTAACCGAGGGTTTTGTCGCCTTGACAACATATAAAAAGAGCACGTAATGAAGAGCTTGATGCCCATGCTAAATACAATGCATCTTCTTTTATATTTATTTTTACGTTTATCTTAGCATGGTGTGGTCTTAACATAGAATGTTATTATTCAACGCTATCGCTACAGTACAGTAGGATCAACATAAACATCCACAACCCTAAGTTGATGGATCCGAATCAGCTAAGTCCTTACTTGGGCGATCAATCACCCTGGTTTCATCCTACTAACTATCATCTTAAATCATCTATTCATACGGACGGATTAGGTATTTATCTTTTTCATTGTCTCTAGTTGTTTTACTCTGTCAATTATACTGAGCCACATTTACGTGTTAATAAATTTGGCATTGCTTTAACATTTTTAGTTTATATGTTCATTTTGTTCTTTTGAGAAATACGTTAGTTGTAAGTAGTGGTGAAAAAAAAGTGATTAACGCAAGAAAAGAGGGATCCATCGGGAAGGATTCACCTTTACCGTTTTCGCAGATCATCTAATCGTTGATTACAACTAGTGGTTTATTTAACAACTGGATTTCCGAATCCAGTCTCACTCGGTCATCTCAACGCAAGAGTCACCAACGTTCAATCAAACATTGAATCGAGTACGACTCTGGCACGCCCGCACTCCTTAATCATATGTGTAAGTTGAATACAAGTCCTTAATCAAACATGTGGCCTTGTGTTTAATTAGATTGCGCAAACACCATCCATCTTCAAGTGTCACATGTGTTGGAATGCTACATATGCAGTGTGTACCACCATCCATCTTAAAGCACCATATGCCATGTGTGCAACATATGTCATCCCATGCCTTTTTGTGACCCACATTTCAATGTGCCCTAATATGTTGTATGCAATGTGCCATGTGTACTATTGAGTTAAATACGCCACATGGCCACCATCCATCTTTAAACACTTCAGATGTGAGACATGTGCTAACGTGTGACATATGCAACATGTGCCACCAACCATCTTCAAGTGTCCCACGTGTGTAAATTTTCATTCAAGTGACATGTAACATGTCCAAATGTCCATTCAAGTGCTCTACATGTACCACAATCCATTATAGAGCATCGTACACTTGTCAATGTGCTATGCATGTAACATTTACAACTACTCATTATCAAGTGTGTTAACATGTTTTAATGCCCTGAAAATCGGGGGTCGCGTATACGCTCAACTCCCGAGTTTTTGAGAGTCACTTATAACCGATTTCATTATTAAGCATTTAATCTGGTTTATTTGCGCAATGTGAAATTTTCTGAAATCATGGAGCAGAACAACAAGTCTGTGTAAATGAAAGAGATCTAACATACGTATATGTACATGTCCAAAAGATTAAGGGGATCGCACATGGCATCACCCATCAAATCACAAAAGAATGTATATGTCCAAAAAATATAAGGCTGAGCCCACACTCAACGATCCAAACCCGCCACTCAAGCTGGCGGAGAACCATCCATCAGCTGAAAATATGACAGCTCATCCTCCTCGTCGGGAGTAGCATCGCCATGTTCCCCTGCTCCTCATCCCCTGCATCTATGAGAGAGTCTAGTTGGTAGTTTAAAACACCATCCCAAAGTGGGAGTGAGTGATCAACTCAGTGGGTGCTATTAGTCTTAAGTTACAACAAGCATCAATTATAATATAAACTTAATGAAATACAGTCAATCATCAATTCCTAGTAACTCTTATTTAGATGCATGAATGCGGAATGATATAATGCATGCTCTCACCACAACGCTCCCTCGAGCGACTCCATCTAACGATCACGTATGTCAACACTCCCTCAGAGCGACCTCGACTTCTGAGTCGCCACCCTAACTAATGCGATGCGGTGCGATCGTGTTAGCTGAGTTATTAATTAGTTCATTCATCCAACAGATTGAGGAATCTGTTACAACCCACAAATCAAATGCCCTAAACTAGTTACGAGGCCAAGACCCCCCAACTCCCCACGATCCTTAATCTCGTCGGGTTCCCCATCCCCGACTTCAAGCACATAGGGAGTGCTGACAACTGGGATCGCTCGCGGTCACTACATGGAGGCGCGTCACCCCAGCACAGGCCGACAGCTCGGACACAGTGTCTTATTCCACCATGCCCGGCTTACGAGGCAGTGGATCGATTTCTTGTGGTTATCAATGGGCTGCAACGGCGATAGAGTGTTTCAAGTTCCATACATGTGTGAGTAAACATGGTTAATAATCAGGATTGACAGTAAGTAGGCCAGACCGCACGAGTCAGGCGAGCACGTGACGAGCGACATCGGGTACAAGAGACCCATGTAGTCGAACTACTGCCGCCCATTCGCACCGACCAATTCTCAGGTTTGGTCTTAGGGTAATCCAACCAATGGGACTACCGTCCCACCTCAAGTTCCTGCTCAATCAGGGGTTGATAATGATTCATAGCATGTTAATATCAAGGTTATCAATTAGCCTACAGTAGCATATTGCACACATTCTATCATACAGTTCAACATTCCTACAAGCATGTTATATTATCATAAACAAAGTGTGTGTGAGTCGTGAGGATTAGTGAGGAAGTGAAACACTTCCTACATTTCAAGGAATGAAAATATGCAAGAGCAAAGCATCATACATGTCATAAGCAACAACATATGAGAAGGTCATGCAACACATGAGTATACAATCTTCCATTACAACTTAAGCATGTAACGGCACAAATAACATCGCAAGAATAATACACAACATACAATTTCCTACATCTCTATACGAATCACCCAAATCCTAGGGTCTCTAGATTCTACAAGTGTCTCACCCAAGCAAGCAAAGTCATTAGATTCATGTTATAAGTGGTGTCAGGCCACCCAAGATTAATAGTCCTCACCTTCGAATTCAATGGAGGCTCGGAAGTGACCTAAAAATGAGGGTTTGAGGGTTGACTGGCCGAAATTCCTAAAATAAGATCTTGCATGTAAAGGATCCATGCCATTTTTTCTTCATAACAAGGGTTTCAAGAGGAAAAGAGTGAGAGATCTTACCTAGATGGCCCACGGACGAATTTGGGTCCACCTTGCTTACCTTCACCCTCCCTTTCTCTCTTTACTCTCCTCGGTTGTTGGAGAATGGTGGGAGCTATGAAAAGGGAGAGCTTGTCATTGGAAAATGGTGAAAGTTATGAGGGAGAGATGATAGGTTGTTGGAGGTTGAGGAGTTATGAAGGAGAGAGGTTTGGTGTGGGAGATTTGGAGGAAGTCATGAGGGAGAGAGAGATGGGTTGTTGTTAGAGAATGGGGGTTATGAGAAAGAGTTAGGGTTTACTCTCTAGAGTTGGGCCCCATGGCCTTATGTTTTCATAATTTTTCAAAATAGCCTCTTAGGACTCACTATTGTTGTTGCGGTAGCCCCAACACTCCTATGGCCACCAAATTGGGTGTGTAGGTGTCTCATGGCCTAACAAGGGTTCATGCAAAGTTTGGGATCTAACGGATAAATGACTATGGGATTTAATCACACGGTCCCGATCTCTAAGCGATCCAGCAGGGTCTATCCCAGTGATTGGAGAGGTTCTGGTGGTCCTCTGGCCATGAAATTTATAGGATAAGTGGTCCATGGCCCGATGAAGGATCATGCAAATTTTGGAAGCGATCGAATATGGGGTTTGGTTGCATGGGTTTGATTTGCGATCAACAATCATCGCGACACGATTGGGACCCAGATTTTGTGGACGGGTGAAGGACACCACATTAGACCTTCACCGAAAATTTGGAAGGAATCCGACGGCTAATACACCCGGAATCCTTGCTCCCTAGACAAGCGCCAAATTTTCAATATGACCTTGTGTAGGTTGACCAGTGCTATAGGAATGGCTTGGATAATTAGTTTCTGGGTGTCCAATGAGTATGTAGTCCGTGATGGACCACAAGCCCAGTGAGATCTAGGGTACCCTAAAGTTTTATAATTTTCTGACCTTCTTGCGTCGCGGTATGGCCCGCACAGGCTGTTGCTAAGTATAAACGGTCATCTGCCTTGGCGGCCCGCATTTGATCCTAACATGACCCATCTGGTCTACTCTGTTGGACTAATCCTAGATTAATTTAGGTGTGGTACCTCACCACAAGTAATCTAAATGAACGGTCCTGTGATAAATCCTATATGGACTCCCTAAGACACTGTGCTGGTTAGACGGGATGTTACAATCTACCCCCCTTACAAATAAATTCTATCCTCGAAATTTGTACTTGTTCGTATTGCTGAAGCAGGGTTGGGTAATGCTTGCGGACTTCAGTTTCTATCTCCCAAGTGGCCTCTTCTTTGTCGTGATGACCAATGGGATGATCTTGTTGCGTATGACCTGCTCCTTCATATCTAGTATCTTTGTGGGTCAGAGAATGTACGTAGCGTTTTCTTTGAGCTCCACATTCTCCCACTTGATGATATGCGAAGGATCGGGGACGTACTTTTTTAACATAGATACATGGAAGACATTATGCACTCCAGCAAGCGGCGTAGGTAGGGCCAAATGATAGGCAACCGCACCTATCCGGTCTAAAATCTGGAAGGGTCTGATAAATCGCGGCGTGAGCTTTCCCTTCTTGTCGAAGCGTAAAATGCCCTTCATTGAGGAGATCTTGAGAAATACGTGATCCCCTGCTTCAAATTTCAAGTCTCGCCGCCTTCTATCGGCATAACTCTTCTGTCTACTTTGAGCCGTCATACCGAATAACTCCAATCTTCTCGATAGTGATCAACACCAAATCCGGCCCTAGCTAGCTTTTCTCACCCATTTCTTCTCAACAATGCGGGGCTCGGCATGGATGCCCATACAGAGCCTCGAAAGGCGTCATGCCGATGCTAGCCTGAAAGCTATTGTTGTAAGTGAACTCGACATATGGGAGACAATCATCCCAACTCTCCTGAAAGTCCAGAACACAAGCCCATAACATGTCCTCCAATATCTGGTTCACCCGCTCGGTTTGCCCATCTATCTGCGGGTGGAAGGCGGTGTTAAACTTCAACTTCACTCTCATGGCTTCCTTAATGTGGGTCCAGAAGATCGAAGTGAATCAAGTGACGATTTCCTTGATATACAGCTTGGCCAAATCATCGGTGGAGCTAGTAGTTTTGATTGGCAGAAAATGTGCTGATTTTGGTTAGCCTATCCACAATCACCCATATCGAGTCATGCCCCTTCCTGGTCTTGGGCAAGCCGGAAATGAACTCCATGGATATGAAGTCCCACTTCCATTCTACTATGAGAATAGGTTGCAAAAGGCCCGGTGGTCGTCGGTGTTCGGCCTTGACTTGTTGACAGGTGAGGCATCGGGACACATACTCCGCTATCTCCTTTCTCATGTTGTCCCACCAATAATTTCGCTTTAAATCCTGGTACATTTTGGTGCTACCAAGGTGCATTGCCAGATTGGAGTTGTGAGTGGCTTCCAAGACTTCTTCTCGTAGTCCTTGATGGTTTGGGACACAAAGGCGACCTCAGTACCGCAATCCTCCGTCGGTGCCGACCCTCCACTCGGACTTCTCGTTACTCCTTTCTCTTTCCTTCATCTTCTTTAATAGCTCGTCGCCCTCCTGGGCTTTAATAATTTTACTATCAACCAGTGCCTGGGCCTGTACGTGGGCTATGAACTCGTACGGTTCCTCCACGGTTAGCTTCACATCAAAGTCTCATACAAATTCTACCATATCTCACTCCCTCACCATTAGCGGTGCCGTAAATTCGATTGTCTTTTTGCTACTCAAAGCGTCTGCCACCAAATTGGTCTTGCCAGGGTGGTATGAGACATCGAACTTGAAGTCCTTCAGCGTTTCCATCTAACGACGTTGTCTCATGTTCAGGTCCTTTTGGGTGAAGATGTATTTGAGGCTCTTATGATCAGAAAATAGCTTAAACTCCTCACCATAAAGGTAGTGTCTCCATATCTTCAATGCGAAAACCACCGCCGCAAGCTCGAGGTCATGCCTCGGATAGTTCTCTTCATGTTTCCTTAGTTATGGAGACACATAAGCAATTGCCCTGTCCATCTGCATAAGCACACAACCCAAACCCACGTGAGAGGCGTCAGTATAGACGGTGTACTTGACTCCCTGCTCAGGTAGCACGAGTACAGGTGCCGAAGTCAGTTTATCCTTCAACTCTTAGAAGGCCACCTCTGCCTTCTCATTCCATGCAAACTTGAGGTCCTTTCAAGTCAGCTGGGACAGTGGACGAGTTATCTTTGAAAAGTCTCTAATAAACCTTCGATAGTAGCCGGTGAGTCCAAGAAAACTTCTCACTTCCATGACTGACTTCGGTTGTTTCCAATCTTGCATGGCCGTGACATTGGCGAGATCCACAGATATGCCCTCCTTGGACACTACATGTCCTAGAAATTTGACCTCCTCCTTCCAGAAGGCGCACTTCCTAAATTGTGCATACAACTAATTTTTTTTAAGGGTTTCAAAGACCGCCCTTAGGTGTTCTTCATGCTCTTCACGGCTCTTTGAATAAATCAATATGTCATCGATGAACACGATAACGAATCTGTATAAAAACGGTCAAAAGACCCTGTTCATGAGGTCCATGAATACCGCTGGGACATTGGTGAGCCTGAATGACATAACCAGGAACTCACAGTGGCCAAAACAGGTCCTGAAAGCCGTCTTCTAAATATCCTCATCCCTGACCCGCAGCTGATGGTACCCTGATTGTAGATCGATCTTTAAGAAGTATTGAGCACCCCTCAACTGGTCGAATAAATCGTCAATTCTGGGCAATGGGTATTTGTTCCGAACCGTCACCTGGTTTAATCTTCTGTAATTTACACATAGACGGAGCGAGCCGTCTTTCTTCCTCACAAATAGGACTGGGGCTCCTCAAAGCGAGATGTTAGGTCAGATGAAGCCTTTCTTTAGCAAGTTATCAATTTGAGACCGAAGCTCTTCCATCTCACACGGGGGCATGCGGTAAGTAGGCAAAAAGATGGGCTTAACATCTAGAGTCAGATCGATGGTGAAATCTATCTCACGTCGAGGAGGAAGCCCTGGTATGGCTTGAAACGCATCACCAAAATCGTGGACTACAGGAGTGCATGTTAGTGAAAGCCCATCATATCTGCTCTCCAATGAAGCAAAACATAAAATTCTATGGTCGTAGCTAACCTGGACTGGGAATGTGAGGGAAGTGCCGTCGTCCTCGAATATTTTCATTGTCAAAGTGTCACAGTCAAGCTCCGCTTTCATCATGCCCAACCAGTCCATACCCAGGATGATGTCATAATGGAAAATCTTAGTGACTATCAAGTCCACCAGCGCCACCTTGCATCCCAAATCAATGGGATAATCACGACATATCTTTGTCGATTCTGAGACAGTACTGGCAGTAGCAATTATCTTCACCCCATCAAAGGGGGTAGTAGGCAGTCCTAGATGCTTGACAATAGCATGCGTTATGAGAGAGGTAGTGGATCCCGTGTCCACCAATAAAAAGATAGGAGTACCTTCTATGTGGGCTGTCACCTTGAAGGTTGTAGGAGTGGAAATGGTAGCATCCTGGCCCTCTGCCGCCAAGGCATGTGCTCGGGTCTACTGTGAGAAGTTCAGCCGCTGCATAGGCCGTTGTGGCGGCCTAACTTGAGGTGCAGGAGGACGAAAAACTGTTGGTTAGGCCCTATCGTCCATAAGGGCAGAATCTATAATGCCTGTTATGGGGGCCTGTAGTTGCGCTGAGGTGGCGTGAAGCCAAGATCCCTCATCCTCGTGAAACAGTAAGGCTCGGAGTGTCCAGGCCTTCTGCAATAGCTGCAAATCTGTGTAGGTCGTGTAGAGGGAGTTGGTGCGACCGCAGGCCTAGGTGGAGAGTTTGGGCGCGGCCGTTTACCAGTGAAAGAAGAGGATGGCCCTTCCATCCTATTGCGTAGCCCTAGCTGTGAACGGGCCCGTGAGACAGTCTCTTCATCTTGCTCTGCCCGTATCGACATTTTCACGAGCTCGGCATATGTCCTGATGTTCACACAACACATCTTAGAGTGGATGCTGCTCCTCAGTCCTGCCGTGAACCTCATCATCTTAATCGCCTCATGGACGATCATCTCGGAAGTGTAGCGTGACAATTCTGTAAATCTATTTTCGTATTGCGCTACTGTCATTCCCCCTTGTTGGAGGCGGAGGAACTCGTTCTCCCTCTCATGCTGGTACGACTGAGGGATGTACTTTTTGTTGAAACGGGCCTCAAATGCCTCCCACGTCCATATGTGGTCCTCGGGGATGGATCGGAGGACACTCTCCCACCATAAGTCCGTCACCTTCTCAAAGAGGTTGGAGACGAACTCGACGTTTTCTGCCTCAGAACAGTGGAGAGGCCGGAGTAGCTTACTGACTCGGTTGAGCCAGTATTCCGCTTCCTATGGGTGGTGAATGCCAGTAAAAGTAGGCGACCTATGCCTCTGGAACCGTTCAAATATGTTACTTGTGTTGGTCGCTTGCTCGGCCACGGCGGGAGGCTCCAGTTGCGGAAAGAGAAAATTCGGGGCCATGGTGGGAGGTTCCGGTTGCTGGAATCCAAAATTTTGAGCCATGGCCCCCATCATGGTGGTCATCATCTATTGTTGTTACTACATAATTGCGGCCATCATTTGTTGCTGCTGTTGCATAAAATGCAACATTTGGCCCATTTGCTCTATGGCCGGCGTCGGGGGTGGTACTGGGGCCACGACTTGTGGCGGCAGTGCATTTGGAGCCGCTTCTTATGGGCCCTGATGATTATCGGGAACATGGTTCCTATCAACTAGGCCGCCATGGGGTAAACGAACATATCGACTCTCCGATCGCAGAGGCATTTCCTGAAAAATTACTTAGAGTATTAGTCACTTAGAGCATTGTCGCACACTAGGCAAGTTAGACATATAGCCTGTAATTCATTACCATAATCACAACACAGACAAGCACTCTTCAAGCAAAAAGGATTTAAAGCCGATCCATATATTAATATTGATTTCAAAATGCCATGAACATGGCCAGTTACATGCTACAACATGGATTATAAATACTACTAGATATGATAAACGAAAAGAAAATACAAATTACGTAAGCAAAAGCCCTAACTATTTCAATGCATGGAATTTAAACCTAAGTAACTCAAGCAAACTACTGATCAATAGACGACTCATGGTGCTACTTGTCCGAGTCGGGCGAAAGCGGAGGTGCTTCCTCACCCTTGCTGCAGTAGATCAGGGCCTTTATGGCCCTGTACATCTTTTTGTTCCACTTCTCCTGCTTCACTTGATTCGCCTCAATCCTTGCTTGGTTCTCCTCAATTCTGGCCATCCTAGTGTCGAGCGCATTCAAGCACTTACATACATCTGGAGCAGCAAGCGTTCCACCGTCAGCTTCTTCGATTTCCTGAGCCTGTTCGGCTCCCTCGGCCCCTTCCACATTTTTGTCCTCGTTCTCATCCTCTTCACTTCCCTCTTCTTCGGCAAGATCCCTGTATTGGTCGATATGTGCATGTCGCTGCTTGGGACTTGCCCTCAGACTATTCAGCATCTCATCTCCCAGCAACTGTGTCGGTACAGGATTCTCGTCTACCCGCGTATCCCGTATTCCTCGGCCATCTTACAAACCAAACGGCCGAATGGAAGGCATACATTCTTCCTCATAGATCGGGAGGCCCGCACAATCTGGTAAAGTACCACGCTATGGAGGCACACATCTTCTCCACGCCCCACCTGATATAAAAATTTCACCATATAATGGGAGCACTCGTTACGGTTAATCAGTCTTGGGTACACATTATGAGTGCAGATGCGGTGAAGTACCCGGTACTCAGGGGTCAAGTGGGTTGCACTCAGACCTTGACCCCGCTCCCCTCGCTTCCATTGGGCTACCCGACCGCACAGAAAATGGGTGCGCACATCGCGAGCTTGGCTTGTATCTAGATTTCCCTCATCAATTTATATGTCACCTTGTTGCACCCCGAGCACGTCGGCAATGTCCGCCACCACAACGGGGGTTCTCTCGTTCCCCACAATAAGGTCAAAGCCCAATGAGTCGAATCGAGGGTTCCTGATCCGCATATAGAAAGCCCTAGCTAGCCCTACATCTGCTTGATAATTTCCATAGAAGGCTGGACCTCACTCCTTATCCATAAGTTGGTCGAGTACATCATACTCGTCGAAGAGGTGCTCCTCCACGGAGGCTTCGAACGCGACATTGTGGACGCAAAAATTTTTCATATCCTCTGTCACGCCCCAAACCCAAAAATCGGATTCACATGAATCCCGATTGCCGAATCCTGTGCCAACAGCCTGCGTAGTGCCCCATTCTCGGCTTCTGACAATCAAATGCCAGATTCCGATCCTATGATCCTACAAGGAGGATTTCAGAATGAATTTTTTTTTATAATGGAGCATAATCACAAGCATAACCAAGTCACAAAACAACATCTCCATATATCCACTATATCAAAATCTTTAAGTATAACGCAGAAAGGGAAATACAAGGTGATCAAAAAGCTCCAAAAGGTCCTAATATGCACTCCTGCCTCAGCGCTGCTACTGTCCAACGCTACCTACACGCAACGGTCGTGCATAAGCGTACAAAAGCTTAGAGGGTGGTGTAAGTGTGTGCGGAGGGCAAACGACGAGTATACAAGATCAGGTAATGCGGAAGTATGCGGTAAGTCCATGAATATACCAAGGCTATGTAATGCAAGGCATGATGCGAGATATGAATGCCATCGGCCACACCAATGCAATGTAAGGCCTAATTAGCCGAATGTCATATGTGAAATGCAATCCAAGCAAGTCGGTACTCATCAAGTACATATATCAGTACAGTTCCTCTCTGGATATCACCGGGGTCTAATACACTTCGCAGTGACTGCCACCTCCCTAGCTGCACGGTCAAGCAAGCGGAAAAGACCTCGCTATCCGCCTGACCAGTAGTATGCCAATACCTACCCGGCTCGTCGATAGCGGACTCATTTGCGAGCTAGTCAAACTCAGCCTAGTTTATAGCCCCCTCACTCAGGCGGATAAGGCCACACCCCCTTCCAACTGACTACGACACAGTGAGAGACGCGGTCTACTAGTATTCGGCACTGGGGCGCTCATGTATCCACTCGGTTTAGACGTTTGAGCATCTCCTGGTACCAAAAAGGTTCTGGGACTTTCACCCAAGGACATCCTAAGCGCCCACAGTGCTAGAATAAGTATTTCTGGTATCCAATATGGTCCTCCACGATATACTTATGGAGCCACGGCCCTGATGTCGCTAGGGCATGCAGTGATCAAGTCACATGTATGTGAGATGCATGAATCACGCTGTCAAAACATGCAGCAATCCAGCGCGTACTGCGCGATCATGTGGGGCATTCAGTCACATATCGAGTCCCGTAAATGGTCTGCCCAATGGCGTATGCTGTGATCAGTCACCACTCATATCAAGCATACATATGATGCGTATGGGCATGAGTCATAAGATTATACTAAGCATGTTATAAGGCAATGAATAGCAACGGGTATGGACCTATCAATGGGCCCTAAGGAGAGTTACAATGCGGGCATTTAACCAACATTGTACATACAATGTGGACGTCAAACCAACATTGTTTCCTAGGCACGGCTTGCCATAAATATCATTTCACGAACTATGAGAAACGTACATTACAATGGACCCTAAGGACATCCGTTGGGCCTCGATCCCTGGGCCTTACATATATTAAATGGGTCGTATTACATGGGCCTCACATTCACCAAATGGGTTGCATTAATGGGCCCCACCAATGAGCCTTATGTACATTGCAATGGTCCATGATCCATGGGCCTTGAAATACATCAAAGTGAGCCTCACAACTTGGGCCTTAACTATATCAGATGGGCCTACACTCATGAGTTTTAAACGTACTAAATGGGCCACTCCATTTGTGCCCCATGTACATCAAATGGGCTTAATCCCATGAGCTTTATATGTATCAAATGGGCTTAGTCCCATGGGCCTTATATATGTAAAATGGGCCTAATCCCATGGATCTTATATATATCAGATGGGTCACACCAATTGGCCCTATATATATCAAATGGGCCACACCCAACTATAAATGGTGATGATGACTTCCACCATTAAAATTCTTAAGGCCCACCGTAACATGTGTTTTCCATCCAATCTACTCATACATTAACATAGTGATAGATGAAGGGAAATAAATATCATCTTAATAGTGAACTACTATGGCCCTTAGAATTTTGAACGGTGGACGTCATTGTCCACTACTTAAGTGGTGGGGTCCGCTTGAACTATGTATCTAACTAATTCTTTAGCCCATGCCGCCAAAATGAGCTTTCAAAGGGGCTGGATGGCTTGGATGCATCCCATGCATCATGGTGGACCCATATGGACAGTGTACGTCATGGTGGGGGAGTCCACATAATAGGTTGGACGGTATGGAGGCAGCACATGCATTAGTGATGGGGTCCAATAACCGTCCAGATGGCTGGACAGCTTTGATAAAACACATACATAAAAGGGGCCCCACCGTCCAGGGATGTGGACGGTGCGGATGAAACACACGTACCATGGTGGGGTCCCACTGACCGTCGGCTGGACGGCGTGGAAATACAAACATCAACGTGATCTTCACCATCCGTACGGACGGTGGAGACAAAATACACATATCAGTGTAGGTCCCATGTGGGGCCCACCATAATGTTTACATGACATCCGACCCGTCCATTAGGTCACACAGACCCGAATGAAGGGTAAAAATAAATTTCAGCTTGATCCAGAGCTTTAGTGGGCCTGAAAGAAGATTTCAATGGTAGAGTTCATTTCACACTGTTTCTTATGGTGTGGGCCACCTGAGCTTTGGATGTGTCTCATTTTTGGGGAGGGCCCACCTCAGAGGGTGGGCCACCTTATGGACGGCGTGGATACAAAATATACATCATGTGGGGCCCACGGCAGGAGCCGTGGGCTGCCTGGCGTCCGCCCGCCAGCAGGCCGCAGGAGCTGCCTGCTCCGCTGACAACAGCAGCTGTTGCTGCTGTTGTTCCTTTATTTTATTTTTTTTGAAAAATCATTTGTTTTTGAGGTTTTTCTGGGATAGGGCCCACTTTAGAAAAATTCAGTCCATCCATTAGACTCCATGGCCCATAACCCATCAATTGAGACCAATATAGGCCATTTTTCAGTGTGTAGAAAGAGTTTTGGTAGAGTTCAATGGTAATGATACCATTTTTAAAACTATGGCCCACCAAATACTTGAAAAATTCTCATTTTTCGGCTCAACGCCTAAAATGAGTTGGGGAAGAGGATTGATGGCTTGGATTAGAAACATACATCAAGGTGGGTCCTGTACAAGTGGCCCACCCCAATGGCCTTCATTTTATATATATATATATTTTATTTTCTTACAGTGACGTCCAGCGCCTGGACGTCTTTTCCCTTTTTTTTTTTTTGGGCTGTATCAAATACATTCAAGGTGGGCCCTGATTAGGTGGGCCACCCCAAATGGATGTACATTTAAGATGGGCCCCACCCATGGACGGTTTGGAAAAAAATACGTATTTCATGGTGGGGCTCATTCAAGTGGGCCACATGGCCTCATCAACATAAATAAAATAAAAAAAAGGAGAGAGAGAGAGAGAGAGAGAGAGAGAGAGAGAGAGAGAGAGAGAGTAAAGAAGTGAGACACGCGTGATGGAGGGACCCCGGCACTATGGGTCCTCCGTTTCAACCATCCAATCATACATCAATGGGTCCCATTGTATATGAGACCATCCAAATAAAAGATCAACGGTGGAGATCCCACTCCACTAGAAATGGACGGTCTAGATGACCTCTTTAATACAAGGAAAGTAAACATCATGATGGGGTCCATGGAGAATGGCCCCATCATGGAATGATCTTGATGATCAAGATAAGCCCTTGGCCACATCTTAGGGTCCCAAGTGAGATCCACACCATTGATCGGTGGGCCTCACTTAGCCCATCGTAAAAATAAGTAAACTACTCTATCAAAGCACCCACCACTTGATCTTCTTGGTCCGTCGGGATGCCAGTCTCCTAGAGCTTCACTTTGATGGTGGAGATGGGAAATGGATGGCTAGGATGATGGGATTTGGAGATGGAAAGTGGGCCACCAAAATGTACATTTCTCTCATGGGGAGCCTTGGACGTGGGAGGCTCTTGCTTGGTTGGAATTGTGATGAGAAATGAGAGAGAGAGGTGTGATGTAATGAGAGATGGAGTGATGTGAAGGGGTGATGGTTGATGGATGTGAGTGATGGGTGAGGTGATGTGTTAGTTGACTTGGATGGTTGCTTGACTTGTGGAGAAAGGAAGCATGGGTGCTTGTACTTGACATAAAGTGATTGATGGGTGATTGATTGATGGGATTGATTTGACACTTTGTAGAGATTCTCTTGGGATTTGCAACGCGTGGTGTTTTTCCTCGAACTGAACGTGGGTCCGCATCTCATCGTCTGGGTATCGGATCGGTGCGTGAGTTGCGGCGTTGGAACCGCAGCGACGGTGCGGTCGCAATGATACAAGTCTTAGATTAAGCCGACTCAAATGAATAGGATACGACTTACGGTCCTGCGCAACGTCAACTACAGGTTGCGGATTGCCGAAATTTGACGAGAAGGATCGCGGGAAGCAACGGAACAGTACGGATTAGGATATGGGTCTTACATCCTCCACTGGTGGTTGGGAAGCGAGCCCTTTTTAGGAAACCTTCCGACCCTTGGATCGAGCTCCCACGACTGCCTTCCCTTTTAGATCAACTTTCTGCTTGCTCCGCCTTTCCTGGCTCGGTCCCGGCTCAGCGGTTGCCTATCTCTTCTTCCCTATGAGTGAGAGAATCGTCAAGATGGAGAAGAATGAGACAACGGTGCAAAGGAAGGCCATCTCCTTGGCTAGGAAGTGGAAGGTTTACAATGTAGGCGTATTGTTGAAGGAATGGGCTTGGGATTAGCTTGAGAGTGGCTTGAGGATGGGTTTAGGAAATGAGTTGAGATGAGTTTGGGTGAAGATATTTGAGGAAGAAATGGGTTTTGTGTGAATGGGTTGGAAATGGATGAGGGAGGATCGAAGTGAGAATAGATTTTGAGAAGGATAGATGGTGGGTTTGGGAGGGAATGAGATTGAAGAAAATGGTTGATTTGGAATGAGTTGAGGAATTGAAGCTTAAAGAAGATGGTGGGTTTTGAGAATGGGATTCGAGAGTGAGATTTGGAAAATGAGATGTGAGGTTGGGGTTTTGGAAAAAGAGAGAATGGAGATGGGTTAGGAAGATGAAAGATGGAAATGGGAGGAGGATGGGACTTGAAGGGGGTGATGGGTTTTGAAAAAAATAAGCTTGAAGGAATATGGTGGGTTTAAAATGAAGAAGAAGAGATAGAAATTGCTAAAATAAAGGATTTGGGGGAGATGTGCTTGGGACATGGGGTTGGAATGGGTTTAGATGAGATAGGAAGTAGTTGGAATAGGAGGAATAGGGTCTAAACATCCCTAAATAGCAACTAAGGTGGGCCCCACACGTATGTGTATTGAATGAAGGGGAGGAATCCCCATTTTCGGGCACCGGAGCCAGGCGCTAGCGGCGCAGGGTCGGGCGCTGTGGCGCCCGCCCTCTGGAAGTCCTACGCTGGCGGCGCCGGGGCCGGGCGCTGCAGCGCCGACTCCCTGGACTCAGGCACCAGGGCTGGGCGCTGGCAGCACCGGCCCACTGACTCCTGGCCTTGCTTTAGCCATAACTCCCCATCCATAAAGACCCACTCGATGTATCATATATGAAATTAGGGTAGGAGAAGTCGATCTAAGCAATGGGTGGAGTGGTTTTGTGATATTTTTCCGTGTTAGGGGCTGAAATCCCATCTTTTCCCATTTTCTCTATTTTTGATAAAATTTTCATTCGCTCCTTCGTAATAATCCCGAGTGGGTTGGAACTATCAAATTTGGACTAAGACGATGATTTCAAACATCTAATCCCTCAGTTCTGGTTCCACAATTCCTTTATTCTGGTAAAATTTTTGTTCGCTCCTATCACCAAATGGGTTGGAACTATTATGCTCGGCCTGGTATTAGCTCATTTGTACTTGGACGATGATTTCGACCGTTTAACCTTTCGATTTTCGGCTCGTTCCTAACAATATAATGAGGAAGTTTAAGAATAAGGTGATGACAGGTAAATATCTTAGGGAGATATGTTGGAAAGAGGATTTTTGACTTAGGCCTGTTTAGCCAGTTGCATTTAGTGGTACTAAATGGGATTGCGATGCTAATCCTAACTCAAGATTTGGAAATGACATGTCGGGAATGAGTGTGGGTCGGAATTTAAAATTAATTTCATAGGCTTTGTAAAATAAGTCTTGTGTTGGAAGGTGTGATATGAGATTTTTAAATCCCATGGTAATGAATTTCTAAGTGTAATTTGAAAGAAAATCCCTGGATTTACCGTTAATTGAATACATTCCAAATAGGATATGGTAAAACATGGGATACACTCGTTTTAGGGACAATACCTTACGCATGTATTTATCGTTACTCTCACAGTTCTATTTACCCTAATCTCACCTATTTTAGTTAGCTCAATAATCCCTTAGGGATTAGGTGGACTGGACTACCTAAATTTCTTAGTTGGTCGGATCGGCCTTGCTGCTAAGTTCTAGAATTCTTGCCCGGGAATGGGTTGAAACGAGTCATAAGGCTCCCAGGTTAAATTCTAATATTGTTAAGCTCTCTCTTCTCAGTCTAAGTTCTTCGTAAGACTCTCAAACCTATTCCCTAACGTCACTACTTATTTTCGCAACCCAACCCCAATCATCTAGAAGTCTTACCCCTCGTCTACATTTGTTGGTTCAGGGTCTAGGGAGATTCCTAGCGTTCTAAGTCCCTATTACGTTATCAAATATGTATCCTCTCACGTCAGCAGACGCGTTAGTGAGTTTATGACCCATGGCCAAGGGATTTCAAACTATTGCTCTGATACCAACTTGTGACGCTGTGGAAATCGGGAGTCGTGCATATGCTCAACTCCCAAGTTCTTGAGAGTTACTTATAACCGATTTCATTATTAAGCATTAAATCTAATTTATTTGCGCAACGTGGAATTTTCTGAAATCATAGAGCACAACAATAAGTCCACAGAAATAAAAAAGATCTAACATACGTATATGTACATGTCCAAAAGAATAAGGGGATCGCACATGGTGTCACCCATCAAATCACAAAAGAATGTATATGACTAAAAAATATAAGGTTGAGCCCACACTCAGCGATCCAAACCCGCCACTCAAGTTGGCGGAGAACCATCCATCAGCTGAAAATATGACAGCTACTCCTCGTCGCGAGTAGCATCGCCATGTTCCCCCTGCTCCACGTCCCCTGCATCTATGAGAGAGTCTGGTTGGTGTTTTAAAACACTGTCCCAGAGTGGGAGTGAGTGATCAACTCAGTGGGTGCTATTAGTTTTAAGTTACAACAGACATTAATTATAATATAAACTTAATGAAATACAGCCAATCATCAATTCCTAGTAACTCTTATTTAGATGCATGAATGCGGAATGATATGATGCATGCCCTCGCCACAATGCTCCCTCGAGTGACTTCATCTAACGATCGCGTATGTCAACACTCCCTCAGAGCGACCTCGACTTCTGAGTCGCCACCCTAACTAATGCGATGTGGTGCGATCGTGTTAGTCGAGTTATTAATTAAGTCCATTCATCCAGCAGATTGGGAAATCTATTACACTCTACAAATCAAATGCCCTGAACTAGTTGCGAGGCCAAGACCCTCCAACGTATGAGGCCAAGTCCCCGCGATCCTTGATCCCGTCGGGTTCCCCATCCCCGACTTCAAGCACATGGGGAGTGCTGAGAACTGGGATCGCTCGTGATCACTACGGGGAGGCGCGCACTCCAGCGCAGGCCGACAGCTCGAACACAGTGTCCCATTCCACCATGCCCGACCCACGAGGCAGTGGATCGATTTCATGTGGTTATCAGTGGGCTACAACGGCGATAGGGTGTTCCAGGTTCCATATATGTGTGAGCAAATATGGTTAACAATCAGGATTGGCAGTAAGTAGGCCAGACCGTACGAGTCAGGCGAGCACGTGACGAGCGACATCGGGTACAAGAGACCCATGTAGTCGAACTACTGCCGCCCATTCGCACCGACCAATTCTCAGGTTTGGTCTTAGGGTAATCCAACCAATGGGACTACCGTCTCACCTCAAGTTTCTGCTCAATCAGGGGTTGATAATGTTCATAGCATGCCAATATCAAGGTTATCAATTAGCCTACAGTAGCATATTGCACACATTCTATCATACAGTTCAACATTCCTACAAGCATGTTACATTATCATAAACAAGGTATGTGTGAGTCATGAGGATTAGTGAAGAAGTGAAACACTTCCTACATTTCAAGGAATGGAAATACGCCAGGGCAAAGCATCATACATGTTATAAGCAACAACATATGAGAAGGTCATGCAACACATGAGTATACAATCTTCCACTATAACTTAAGCATGTAACGACACAAATAACATCGCAAGAATAATACACAACATACAATTTTCTACATCTCTATATGAATCACCCAAATTCTAGGGTCTCTAGATTCTACAAGTGTCTCACCCAAGCAAGCAAAATCATTAGATTCATGTTATAAGTGGTGCGAGGCCACCTAAGAGTAATAGTCCTCACCTTCGGATTCGATGGAGGCTCGAAAGTGACCTAGAAATGGGGGTTTGAGGGTTGACCGGCCAGAATTCCTAAAATAAGATCTTGCATGTGAGAGATCCATGTCATTTCTTCTTCATAACAAGGGTTTCAAGAGGAAAAGAGTGAGGGATCTTACCTAGATGGCCCACGGACGAATTTGGGTCCACCTTGCTCACCTTCACCCTCCCTTTCTCTCTTTACTCTCCTCGGTTGTTGGAGAATGGTGGAAGCTATGAAAAGGGAGAGCTTATCGTTGGAAGATGGTGAAAGTTATGAGGGAGAGATGATAGGTTGTTGGAGGTTAAGGAGTTATGAAGGAGAGGTTTGGTGGGGGAGATTTGGAGGAAGTCATGAGGGAGAGAGAGATGAGTTGTTGTTGGAGAATGAGGGTTATGAGAAAGAGTTAGGGTTTACTCTTTAGAGTTGGGCCCCATGGCCTTATGTTTACATAATTTCTCAAAATAGCCTCTTAGGACTCACTATTGTTATTGTGGTGGCCCCAACACTCCTATGACCACCAAATTAGGTGTGTAGGTGTCCCATAGCCTAACAAGGGTTCATGCAAAGTTTGGGATCTAACGGATAAATGACTATGGGATTTGATTAGACAGTCCCGATCTCTAAGCGACCCAGCGGGGTCTATCCCAATGATTGGAGAGGTTCTGGTGGTCCCCAGGCCATGAAATTTATAGGGTAAATGGTCCATGGCCTGATGAAGGATCATGCAAATTTTGGGAGCGATCGGATATGGGGTTTGGTCGCACGGGTCCGATTTGTGATCTACGGTCATCGCGACACGATCGGGACCCAGATTTTGTGGACGGGTGAAGGACACCACATTAGACCTTCACCGAAAATTTGGAAGGAATCCGACGGCTAATATGTCCCGAATCCCTGCTCCCTTGACAAGCGCCAGATTTCCAATATGGCCTTGTGTGGGTTGACCAGTGCTATAGGAACGACTTAGTTAATTAGTTTCTCGGTGTCCAATGAGTCTGTGGTCCGCGATGGACCACAAGCCCAGTGAGATCTAGGGTTCCCTAAAGTTTTATAATTTTTTACCTTCCTGCGTCGCGGTATGGCCCGCATGGGCTGTTGCTAAGTATAAACGGTCATCTGCCTTGGCGACCTGCATTTGGTCCTAACATGACCCATCTGGTCTACTCTGTTGGACTAATCCTAGATTAATTTACGTGTGATACCTCACCACAAGTAGTCTAAACGAACGGTCCTACGGTAAATTCTATGTGGACGCCCCAGGACACTGTGCTGGTTAGACGGGATGTTACACATGCCAAATGCCCCAATGTACCCCACATGGGTGAAGGTGTCTCATGTGACAATATGACACATGTGTCACAATCCATCTTTAACACTCTCACATATGTCACATGTTGCAAAAAATGCCAGTACATGATCAGTGTAGGCGAAGCCAAAACACAATAAAATGAGTCAAATCAAAATTAGAGACAAGAGGCACAATAATTTACATGGTTCGACAATATGCCTACTCCACAGGGCACTAATACAGTTTTTCACTTCACTAGAAACAAGAGAAACATAAATATAAGGCTTGTGGCTCTCCCACCCATACAATGAATCACACACCAAGAAATACCCCAAAAGATGAACTAATGTACTACCTCTTTCAACCTATGACCCCCCTTATATAAACCACACTGGTTGAGAGAGCAACATGGCAAATACCTTGTAAAAAAAGACTTCACCTCACTTGGCTGTACGTACGGACGTACAGACATTTGCACCATAGAGGGAGTTAGAGAGAGACAAAGAAATAAGGGAGAGACATGTCTCATTGGGAGACGTCAACACCCACCGACGTAACATCAAATTTGGTATTTGGTTAAAAAATTTCATGAAAAAAAAAATTATTTCTCTTTTCTTTTCTTTTTTCAAATAATATATTTGAAAATGAAGAAAATTTTCATTTCTTGTCGTTTTCTATATATATATATATATAAACGTTTTCTAGGAAAACACATTTTTCCTTTTAAAAAAAATCCACAAATCCAAATAGGCCCTTAAGGACTTGTATGTGTAATTTATTTATTAATTTACAACAAATATTTTCATTTTTTGTGATGATATCTTGAGAAAAAAAACCCAAATATGAAGAATATGCCAATGAATTTGCATGTTAAGAAATTTCCCAGAACGAGATTCATTGATGCGGTTGTAAAGGATTATGAATCAAGTGAAGGAAAATGCTTAAGACTATTTGAGAGTTATTTGATGCCTTGGCCACTTGTGATGATCAATACGCAAGCACTCACAAACTATATATATGGTGTACTTTGACTCAAACTAAATTGCTAATGTGGAACCCTATGTCATTATGTCATGAAAAAAGAAAAAAAAAAGATTTGTCGAGCAATCTTAAACTTTGATTTTAAATACTTGTTTTTTGAAATAATACCCTTAGTTATTTTTCATTTAAAATTGTAGAATATATGTCAACGAGTCTATGGTTAGATAATCAAACAAGCTTAACTTTTGATTCGCGAAGCAACTAGACTAATATCCATGATTTAACTTAATTTAAATTACTTGTACGCCATAATATGGTAAGGATGAAACAAGCAAAATTTGGTAGCTTCATTTCTTCATGGATGCACAGATTTTTTTATAACCATAAACTGTGGAGCCTACCATGGTGTATGTCTTATATCCACTCCATTTATCCATTGCACCGGCTCATTTTAGGACATGATCTCGAAAATCAAGTAGATCCATAACTTAAGTGGGCCACACCAGAAGAAACAATGGGGATTTAACACCCACCATTAAATCCTTTTTGGGGGCTATAAAAGTTTGGATCAAGCTAATATTTGTGTTTTCCTTTTATCCCAATGAAAATCACCTTATCATGGGCTAGATGTCATACAAACATCACAATGGACCCCAAAAAGGTTTTGATGTTGCGTTTCCATTCTATTTTCCTATGGCTTAACCCATTTCAAATTTGACCTACCTCCCTTTTAGGCTCAGGTTTGAGTTGGAAAAACCAATGATGGAGTGGATGTTTCACGAACATCACAATGGATCGCACAAAGCTTAGAGTTAAGGCTCAAATTCATGTCCTCTATTTGCAGCCAAACATGTTAGGGTGACATACCAATCAACCCTTTCCCATCTAGTGGGCCCTATCATGTTGGCTTATATTTTAAGAGATAATACAATAGAACAATATAAAATGAAAAATAGGAATAGGGCGTAGTCATCTCTACAAATATATGGCTGGATATAAATTAATGAGATTCAAGCTGTCACGCCCCAAACTCTGAAATCGGGCTCACAAAATTTCCAATCATCGAATCTGGCGCCGACAGCCTCCATAGTACCCCATTCTTGGCTTCCAACCCCTATTCGCCAGGTTCCGATCCTGGAATGCTACGAGGAGGGTTTTTTTTTAACGTCAGTTTGATTCATAATAAGCATAACCAAAGCCATAACTCACAAACAACAACCAAAAACTCCATCACATTTCCACTATGATCAAAAACTTTATAAGTACAATGAGCATAAAGGGAAATATAATGATGATGAACAAAAAGCTCTAAGATGATATGTTAAGCGCTCTTGCCTCAGCGCTGCTGCTGTCCAACATCACCTGTATGCAATGGTCGTACATAAACTTATGGAAAGCTTAGAGGGTGGTGAAAGTGCGTGCTCAAGGTAGTAATATAATTATACAGTATCAGAGTAATGCTGAATATGCTGATGAATTCATAAATACTATTAGCCGTACCAAGGCTATGCGATGCAAAGTATGAATGATGTCGGTCATACCAAGGCCATGCGATACGAGATGCAACTCAAGCATACGAATCTCCATCTAAGTTTACATATCAATACAACTTAACTTTAGAATATCACCGGGGTCTAGTACACTCCAACCAGCTTGTCGCCCCATCGCGCCCAACAAGGTGAGTGGAAAAGATCTCACTATCTGCCTGCCAATATCAGGCTCGGCTTGTCGATAGCGAACTCATTCCTCGAGCTGGTTAAACTCAGTCTAACTTTACCCCCTCCTCTTGGGCAGGTAAGGCCGCACCCCCTTCCAACCGACCACGACACAGTGAAAAATGTAACCTCCTAGTAATCGGCACTCGACACTCATGTACCCACTCGGTCTAGACATTGGAGTAACCTCCTGTTACCATAAGGGTTTATGAACTTTTACCTAGGGATATCTATAGCACCTTATGAGAACAAGATTTTTAGTATCTAACCCTGTCAACCACGATACGCCTGTGGAGGTTACAACCCTGATATCGCTAGAGCGTACAATAATCATATCACACAATGCGAATGCATGAATCACACTATCCAGTCATGCAACAATCCTGCGCATATTGTGCACTCATGTAGGGCAACACCGCCTATCCAGGAGCCCCTAAACAATTTACCCGAAGGCATATGCTATAATCAATCACTTCTCATATCAAGCATACATATGATGCGTATGATCATGAATCATGGAACTATACTAAACATGTTATATGGTGATTAATGTTGTTCATAACGACGATAAGTCTAGACGGTCTACAAGTATGAGCCTAATAATGGGCCCTAGGGAGAATTATAATGCGGACATTTAACCAACATTATTCTTACAATGTGGACGTTAAACCAACATTGCTCCCAAGGCATGGCCGTCATAAACATCATTACACAAACCATGGTAGAGTCACACATGGTAATGGACTTGTGTACATCTAATTGGGCCTCGACCCATGGGCCTTAGATACAACAAATGGGCTGCATAACATGGGCCTCATATATATCAAGGTGAGCCTCAATGGATGGGCCATAACTACATCAAGATGGGCCCAATCATCTGGGACTCATATATATCAAGGTGGGCCTCAACAACGGGCCTCGTATATCACATTGGCCTAACCAACTGGGCCCCAAGTGCATCACATCGGGCCTAGTCAAATGAGCCCATTTAAATGGGCCAAATGTATATCAAATCGGGCCCACCCTTATGTATTTGAGATCCATCCTATTCATAAGTTAACATAGAGAGAGATGAAGTGAAAACAAATATCAACTAAATTGGAAACTACTGTTGCCCTTAGAAGTTGAACGGTGGATGTCACGGTCCACTATTTAAATGGTAGGGTCCACTTGAACTTTAGATCTAACCCAACCTTTTGCTCATGCCATGGAAATGATATCTCAATATGGTTGGATGGTTTAGATACAACGTATGCATCATGGTGGACCCCACCGTTCAAACAATGAATGGTGTAAAATACATACATCAATGTGGGGCCTGCGGGCTTACTGCCGTAAAAAAGGGGCCACTGTATGACTATTATATGTGCAGTTGCTGCACTAGAAAGGTAGAGGTGAATCCCATGTAGGGCCCACCATCATGTATTATTGTATAATATAATATATAATATAAATACTATAATATATACTATATATAATATAATATAATATATCCATGTCTAGGCCCTGGACGGCCTGGACAATGCTATATACTATATATAATATATACTACATATGATATATACACTATATCATATAATATAATATATAAAATATAATATAATAAAATCATGATCGTCTAGGCCCTGAACGGCCTGGAGAGCACACACATCAGGTGTAGCCCCACATGGGGCTCACCGTAATGTTTATTTTCCATCCAATCCGCTGAGAGTGAGAACCCAAAAGGGTTTCAATGGAAGCCACTCAATCTCACTGTTTCCTATCGTGTGGGCCACCTGAGCTTCGGATTAGGCTGATTTTTCGGGTGGCCCTCTGCCCTAAGGGGGCCTATCATATGCACGGTATGGATCTCAAAACCACATCATGGTGGGGCCCACGGCTGGGCCCATGGGCCGCTGCTCGTCCATTCGCCTGTCGCACGCAGCAGGTGCTGCCTATGCTTCTGATAACAGCAACAGCGTCGGCTGCTGTATTTATATTATTATTATTATTATTATTATTTGAAAAAAATCTTTCTTGTGATTTTTCTTGGGTGGGGTCCACATCAGCAAAATTCACCCCACCCATTGGATTCTACGACCTATAACAAAAGCAACGAGCCCAATATTGAGCATGTTTCGAGCTACAGAAACATCAAGGTGGTTTTCAACGGTAAGGACACAGTTATTATGCTATAGCCCACCAGTAAGTCGGTTTGGCCTTATTTTTCGGCTCAATGCCTAAAATGAGGTGGGAAACTGTCACGTCCCAAACCCAAAAATCGAATTCACAGGAATCCCGATCGCTGAATTCGGTGCCGACAGCCTCCGTAGTACCCCATTCTCAGCTCCTAGCATTCATACGCCAGATTCCGATCCTGAGATCGTACAAGGAGAATTTTTTTTCTAATGTATATTTAACTAGTAATAAGCATAACCACAAGATTACCTAATTCAAAAAGGCAACATCATCATCACATATCCACTAATATAATCGTTTGAATACAACACTAAAAGAGAAATACATAAATAGAAAATTAAGCTCTAGAAGACCACTGCACGCTCCAAGCTCAATCTGTTGCAACCTAACATCACCTGCACACATCTATCGTGCATAAGCTTATACAAAGCTTAAAGGGTGGTGTAAGTGTGTGCACAAGGTAAGTGTCAAGTATTCAATAAAATGTCATAATCATACAATACCAGAAAACTAGTAATCCATAAACCGTACAATGTCTGAATAAGAAGAAATACTGATAAGATCATGAATTATTAGAGTAAGCAGAAATACTAACAAGAGCATGAATTATCAGAGTAAACAAAAATACTGACAAGATTATAAATCATACGAGAACAGAGTAAGTGGAAGTATGGACAAGTCCATAAGTTAATCAATATCAGAATACGCAATATAGAACAGTTATGCAATAAGGAGTCATAAGAGCCAAATATTAGATGCTGAGGATGCAATGTAATATACGAATCCTATTAAGTCTGTCTAGGCTATATAAGTGAAGAAACATAGCAACCCAAGATGTCATATGCCTGCGGATGTAATGCAATATGCGATGCGAATGAAATAACCATGCTGGAGTGTGAAGTCGGGATGATAGTACGTAGTATCGCAGGCTACGGGGTCCACCACAAGGGACTTCTATCCAAACCAGTCTCATACCTAAATTTGGATAGTCAGACTCAACCTGGTAAACTCCTGATCTTAGGTTAGTTGCGCGCCCAACTGAAATCCTTTCCATAACGAAGGTACACAATAAATAGTTGTGTACCACCAGCCCGAGTGGATAGTAAATGAATGAATGAACAAGCATGCAACTCCTACTCAATAAGTCTACATATCAGTACGGTTCTTCTCTTGGAAATCACCGGGGTCTATTACACTCCAAATCAAATTGTTGCCCTATCGCGCGCAACAAGGTGAGTGGAAGAGACCTCACTATCCACCTGCTAATATCGAGCCTGACTCATTGATAGTGGACCCATTCCTCGAGCTGGTCAGACTCAGCCTAGCATTGCCCCCTCCTCTTAGGCAGGTAAGGCCGCACCCCCTTCCAACCGAGCACGACACAGTGGGAGACTCGGCCTAACGGTATACGGCCCTCATGCGCTCATACATCCACTCGGTCTATACATTAGAGAAACCTCTAGAACTAAGAGGGTTTAAGAACTTTCACCCAGGGATATCTATAACACCCCATATAGAACAGATTTTCAGTGTTCCATCTGGCCATCCACAAAATACCTGTGGAGGCTACGACCCTAATGTCACTAGGGCGTACAGTAATCACAACACACAATGCAAGATGCATGAGTCATACGATCCAGTCATGCATCAATCATGTGTATATCATGTACTCATGTGAGACAATCTCCGCCTATCAAGGAGGCTCATAACAACATGTCCAATGACATATGTAATGATCAACCTCATCTCATAACAAACATGCAGATGATGCGTATGGACATGTATCATGATGTTATGCTGTCACATCCTCATAATCGGTATCAACAATCGGCCTTGATAATGTTGACATTTAACCAACATTGCCCCCAAGGAATGGCCCACATAGAATCAAACATATAATGGGCCCACGGCCTCACACAAGGGCCTAATATACAATATAATGGGCCCACGGCCTCACACAAGGGCCTAATATACAATATAATGGGCCTCACTTAAGAGTTTAATATACATCACAATGGGCCTCACTCAAGAGTTTAATATACATCATAATGGGCCTCTCACATGGGCCTAACATACATTACAATGGACTCTATCGCCTGACCCTCAGTGCATCACAATGGGCCTCATCACATAGGCCTCATATACATCACATTGGGCCTTAAACACGGGCTGAATGTACATCACAATGGGCCTCAAATATGGGCCACATATATATCATATTGGGCTTAGACAATCGGCAATCGGCAATCGACCACGACAATCGGAATCGACAATTGACCACTATAATTGGCCTCGATAATCGGAATCAGCAATCGACCATGACAAATCAAATTCGGTAATCTGCCTCGATCAATAATTGACAATCGAACACGACAAATCAGAGTCGATAATCGTCCTTGATTGATAATTGGCAATCAGCCACGACAAATCAAAATCGATAATCGGCCTCGATCGATAATCGGCAATCGGGATCGATCAATAATCAGAATTGGAAAATCAGTCACGATAATCAGAATCGGCAGTCGATCACGCCAATCGGTCATGACAATCAGAATCAATCGATAATCAGAATCAGCAAATCGGTCACATCAATCAGAATTAGCAATCAGTCACGACAATCAGAATCGATCGATAATCAGAATCAGCAAATTGGTCATGTCAATCAGAATCGATAGTTGGTCACGCCAATCGGTCACCACAATTGATATCGATCAATAATCAAAATTGGTAAATCGATCACGTTAATTGGAATCAACAATCGGTCATAACGATCGGAATCAGAACCGGCAATCGGTCACGACAATCAGAATCGATCGATAATCAGAATCGGCAAATCAGTCACTTCAATCGGAATTGACCTCGATAATCGGCCAAACAAGGCTTAAGGAAAAGTCACAATGGGGACATTCAACACCATTGCCCATCAATGTGGACATTTAACCAACATTACTTTCAAGGAGTGGCCCACATAAACATCAATACATACATCACGGCAAAATCACACATCACATCGGGCCTTGATTACACAATAGGCGGGCCCTGTACCTGGGCCTCAAATACATCACATGGGTCTCTCATATACATCACATCGGGCCTCGCCAAAGGTCACGAACACATCATAGTGGGCCTTCTCATGTGAACCATATATACATCAATGTGGGCCTCGCCAAATGGGCCACAAATACATCTTGATGGGCCCAAACCCATGGGCCCTAATATATCACAATGGGCCTCAACCCATGGGCCCCAAATACATCATAATGGACCTCAGATTCAAGTAGGAGGGTCCATTATATGACCTCAAGTATACATTAAGGTGGGCCCCATGATTTGGACGGTTTGGAGAAACACAAATATTGCATGGGTCCCACCATCCATACCTAGATGGTGGATGACATGGATGAATGCATGCATCATGATAGGGCCCACCGTCCAGATCATGGTGGACCACGTCCAAAAGAAAGAAAGATGGATAGACAGCTTAGAATAAAACATATATATCATGGTTGGGTTAGCACCGTCCCAGGTGCAGGTAAAATACATACATGACTGTGGATCCCACCATCCTACTTGGATGGTACAGATACAACATAAACATCGATGTAGGACCCATAAAACTTGCTGATGTGAAGACAGCAGCTGCGTGGTGGGGTCCCCGGATGAACGGTTAGGGTATAACACGTCCCTTATGATCAGGGCCCAACTGTCATCGTCCGTACAGTAGCTATGCTGCTCGTCCAGCAGGTGGATGGCTCAGATAGAACACATCTCATGGTAAGGCCCGTATCTACAAGTCCAACCAGGTGAATGGTAGGGATGTAATACGTACCTCTGGTGGGTCCCACCATCCACAAATGGTTGGTGGACAAAATACATACATTAAGTGCATCTCACTGTCCCAACTGGACGGTGGAGGTGCAACACGCACGTCAAGGTGGATCCCATACATCAGGTGGGTCCCAGAGAACTTGGTGACGTCATTTACACTAGCTGTATAGCTGGTGTGAGATACACTAGCCAATCCCCTTCCACTCCTCCACGTAGGGCCCACTTTAATGTACAATATATATATATATATATATATATATATATATATATATATATATATATATATATATATATATATATATATAATATAATAATAAATGATAGGCACCATAGCACCATCCGTTCATTTCTAGTAAGTTAGCACCGTCCAGGCATTGGACGGTGCAGATAAGGCACATACATCAAGTGGATCTTCACCGTCCAGGCCGTTGGACTGGACAGTGCAGATAAAATGCAGCATCAAGGCTGGGCTACACGGGTGGGGTCCACGTCCCAGTAAGGGATGAACAGTTAGGATGAAACCCATATATTACATGGGTCTCACGTGGATGAAATATATACGTAAAAGGTGGGTCTACACATGTGGGACCCACCGAATTTGGCATAAAGCAGGTATTTGTGTTTTTACTTCATCCAGGGTGCTGGACGCCCACTGAACGGATGGCCCTGGATGGGCCACGTCACCAGGGTGGGCCCGAGATGTAACCCATACATCACATGGGGTCCACAGCTAGACGGGGTGAGTCTAAAACATACATCATGGTGGAGTACATAACACCGTCCATTAGGTGACGTACATACATCAGGGTGGATCTCCACCAAATGGACGGTGAAATGAGACACAAACATTAAAAGGGCCCCACCATCTAGATGAATGGACGGTGGATAATACACCCACGCCAGTGGATACCACCGTTATTGATGGACAGTTTGAATATATGCAACAAGGTGGGCTCCCACGTGGATGTGATCCCACCGCAAAATGCATGTGTATATATATATATAATTATATATTATATAATACATATGCCACAAGATTTGTTCCAGCGTCCAGAGTCTCTGGCTATTCTGGGTTTCTCATACTGCAGGGTGGGTTCTTGTGGTGTGGCCCACCAGGGATTAGATCAGCTGACATGTGTGGTTGCACATGCCCAGTAGTGCTGTACACATGCAATACATACATAGATGGTGGGATCCACGCCAACGGGCCACTCCACCGATCGAGCTGATATTGTGTTTTTCCCTTCATCAGATCTGTCCCACAAATGGCCAGCAACATGGTGGGCCTCAAGATTGAACGGCTAGGATAATACATCAAGGTGGGCCATGCAATTAAGGAAAGAGGAGAGAGAGAGAGAGAGAGAGAGAGAGAGAGAGAGAGAGAGAGAAGCACCCACCTTAGATCTCTTCGTTCTTCTTCCATCAACGCGTTCTATAGCTCCAAAGAACATGATCTAACGGTTGAGATGCGGCTTTGATGGTGGAGATGAGAGGTATGATGGTGGGCCACACATGGCTTCTCTCATGGAGCTTGGACGTGGGTTGCTTGGGAGATGGGTTTGAGAAATGAGAGAAAGAGGGTTGTAAGAGAGAGAGAGAGAGATGGGTGAGTGATGGGTAGGTGTACTTGATGGATAGAGAGAGAGAGTGTGTGTTGACTTTAGGGGTGGAGGGTTGTACTTGACATAATGTGGTGATTGATGGGATTGATTTGACATGTTCTCTCTTGGGATTGCAAACACACGACGTTTCCTTGAACTGAACGCGAGCCCACATCTTCTGGCGTGGGTATTGCCTTGGTGCGCCAGGGGCGTCATCGGAACCGCGACGACGGCGCGGTTGTTAGGGTACAAGTCTTGGGTTGAGTCGACTCAGGTTGACGACATGTGAATCAGGGTCACGTGCAAATGCTGGTTAAGGGTCGAAGGTTACCAAAATTCAACCGGAAAGATCACGGGAACCTACAGAACTGTATAGTCTAGGATACGGGTCTTATAGAAATATGATGGACGGTGTGGATCAAATCCATGCCTTAAGGTGGGGCCTACATGAGCAGCCCACCATAAAGGTTACATTCAAAGTGATATTTGTGTTTTTAGTGGCTGGACAATACGCAAACCATCATTTCACACTTCACTCTAACACACGTCCAGCGTCCCTGGACACTGGACAGTGTGGATAGAACATAGGCATCATGGTGGGTCCCACTTGGACGTGGCCCACCAGATTTAGATCAATATGATATTTGTGTTCCTCCCACATTCAGGCCCACACATATACAGTCAGCAAGGTGGGCCCTACGGATGGGACGGCGTGGATCATACATCACAGTGGGGGCTATAATACATGAGAAAGAGGGAGAAACATGGGAAAGAGAGAGAGAGAGAGAGAGAGAGAGAGAGAAAGAGATATCGACGGTGGTGGAGGGGCCCCGCCACTATGGGCCCCTCATGTGACAAAGCATACATCAAGGTGGCTCCCACATATATGGACCCTTAAATAAAAAAAGAATGAAAGATAAAAATTTAAGATCACCTACCGTCTCCTTCTTGTTCCCTAGGCTTCCTTTGCTCCTTAGGTTCGATCTTAACGGAAGAGATGGGGTTTGGATGGTTGAGATGAAAGATGAGAGGGTAGGAAGTGGGCCATACACAAAGCCCTCTTGGAGGAAAAAGAGATTGGACGTGTGATGTTTTCTTGCTTGGGAAAGAGAGTTTGAGAAATGAAAATGAGAGAGAGACGGTTGTAAAAAGAGAAAGTGAGAGATGGGTGATGGATGTGTAAAAATTTTTTTTGACTTTTGTGGTAGATGGTATAAGAAAAGGCATGGGTGTTTAAGAACCTTTTTGACTTTAGGGGTTGCATAGGGAAGGGTGTGAGGTGTCGTGTACTTGGTTAAGGTGATTGATTGATGGGTTGATGGATGTGACAAGTTGTAGAGTTTCTCTCGAAATTCATACACGCGGTGTTTTCCTCGAACAAAATGCGGGCCCACATTTCCTGGCCAGGGTATCACCTCGGCATCCGAGACGCGGCATCGGAACCACGGAGACGGCGCGGTCGCTAGGGGACAAGTCTTGGGTTGAGTCGACTTGGGTTGACGGCATGTGAATCAGGGTCACGTGCAAATACCGGATAAAGGTTGAAGGTTGCGGAAATTCGACCGAAAAGACCGCGAAAACCTATGGAACGGTACAGTCTAGGATACGGGGCTTACACAAGCATCTAGTAGCACCTATTTTATGGATAGTTTGTGTCTCAAAGATTACGCATACTAGTAAAATATAATTATCGCTTTTAATTTATTTTCTACATCGAATGTGACCTTAATTATTTTTATTTACTACCATTTATTTAACGGGGAACAATTAGATCAGACAAATAAAATCATTTTATAAGTGTTGATTTAACAAGTTTCCATCCAAATTACTAGAAACTAGATGAAAAATTCTAATTGATATCTCATCATTCCACTTGTGTTGTGGAGAGATGGCTTTACCACATTCCGATAGCAAGGCTTTACTATATCATATATTTAATAAATATTTTATTAGATTTTTTTACTTTTTTGAGCCAAATGTTTGATGGTTAGGGGTTGTTTGCTTGCTTGGTTTTGGATTTTTTACTTCATAAATTAAATCCACAATTTAAATTTTTAAGATATTTATTTCATTGGCTATGTTTGATCATCTAGATCTTCAATATATGGAATCTAAAATTTTGTTCAACAACTTGCATTATATACATACATATATGTGTGTGTTGAGAGATGGGGGGGGGGGGGGGGGGGGGGGGGTAGCCATTTAAAATATGATTGTTATAGAGGATTGAAAATCCTCAAATTTTATAACCCGCCATCTAAAGAGGAATTGAAAAGTAGTCTTATGTGGACCCCAAATCTTACGCTAAATTCTGAGAAGTAAAAATAACATTTTGGCTTGGATTTGGATCCCGACCTGTGTCTATTTTGAAGGAGTTCCCATCCACACCAGGATAAGAAGATGGGCAAGTTATCATGTTGTATATGTTTTTGGGGATGTCTTTATTGTATTTTTGTTTCTTCATCTGTATTATATCATCCCCTTTTAGAGGTCTACTGGATCATAACCTAATGTATTATTGCTACCATGTGATGATAAGAAGTGATTTGCAAGACATGAAGGGGGTGGAGGAGAGTGTAAAATGTGATTTATTTAGTACTCTAGTAAAGCGTGACACATTGAGATATTAACTGTTGAATCTAGGTTTTTTTTTTTTTTAAAAAAAAAACAAATTTTGTTTAAATAATATGCTTGGTTGTTGATGGGAATACCCAAAACAAGTTTTAGAATAAGGGTCTTCTTTAAAAGGTTGGGGTATTTCAACCCTGTGAGTTTAAAGATAAAGATTCAAATGATATTGACACTCTAAAAAATAACAAAGGGACACTCATGCCCTCTTAAAGAAGGGAGTCTCATGCCCTCAAGGAGGAAAGGACCTTGCACCCTTTAAGTGAGGAGGAGCTCAATGGTATCCTATCGTTACAAGAAGATGGGTTCACGCTACTTGTGCCCTCGATCAAGGGAGGGACAAAGAAGAAGCGTGCATCCTTGCAAATACAAGCTCATGCCCTAACATAATGAGGGCACGAGGAACCCTTTGTGTTGAGATGTGGAACCACATCTGGACAGGGTTGCTCAACCAGTCGAGTGGCTTGCTCAACCGATCGAGGCCTAGCTCGGCTCAAAGTCCAGCGAGAATCAGTTTTTTGGGTCCGAGGTGCTTGACCGGTCGAGGCCCATGCCCGACCAGTCGAGGTTACGTAGATTCATTTTGTGGATTTGATGTGGACTGTGGAAATTTGAGTCGGTTTCGCAAGGGTGCAAAAGAGAAGTTGCCTAAACTATAAATAGGAGTCTCTTGGGCTTTTTTAAGGTAATGAGAGTTATTCTAAAGTGTGGGCAAAGGGTTTTCTCTATACATCTAAGGGAAAAGGTTAGTATATTTCTTGTAATCTCATTTTCTTCATAGTGAAAGTTTGCACCCGTAGTTTTTTACCCTTATTTGGGGTCTTTCCACGTATATCTTGTCTTGTGGTTTGTTTAATATGCTTTCATTCTACTTTTAGATTATATTTCTTTCTGTTTATTATTTGTGGGTGAGACTGAAGATTGGATCTCGGTTCACTGCGTTGTTGGTGTGCTACACGACAACTGGTATCAAAGCTATTGGTTTAGTTTTATTGGGAGTGGTGACGGAAGAAGGGAAGACTAGAATTGAGAGGTTTAATTGTTCAAACTTTGTCTGCTGGAAGATGCAGATGGATGATTATCTGTATCAGAAGGACCTCTATATTCCTCTAGGAGGAAAAGAGAAGAAACCCGAAAAGATGACGGATGATGAATGATTTTTATTAGATCGGAAGGTTTTATGAAGGATCCGACTCTCTTTGTCTAAGAGCGTCGCCTTCAATATATCCAAGGGGAAGACCACAAAAGAATTAATGGAAGCTTTAGGTACAATGTATGAAAAATTCTCAGCGTCCAATAAGGTTCATCTTATGAAACAGTTATTCAACATGCAGATGTCAGATGGTGAGAGTGTGATTGAATATTTAAACGAGTTCAATATAGTCAAGAGCCAATTGAAATCCATTGGCATTATTTTTTAGGATGGGATTAGGGTGTTATTGATCTTATCCAGTTTGTCAGACAGCTGGGATGGTTTGGTGATTGCTGTGAGCAATTCTTCAAGGTCAACAAAGCTGAAATTTGATGATGTGGCCGGTCTAATTCTCAGTCAAGAATCTAGAAGAAAGGCATCAGGAGTTTCAGGGGAATTAGGGAATGCTCTAAACGTTTAAGGAAGAGGAAGATCGCTGAACGAATGAGGCAATAAACACGGACGTTCTAAGTCGAGGAAGAAGTCCGAGGAAACGAAAGATAAAGACGGGTGTTGGCACTGCGACAAGAAAGGGTACATGAAACATGATTGTAGGGAGTTTAAGAAACAAGAAGGAGACTCTCAAAGCGGGAAGGATTCAGTAAATTTATCTAAGGAGAGTGACACAGAGGCGTTGATCTCGTCTCTTAATACAAGGAATGAGTCATGGGTCATAGACTCGGGTGCTTCGTTTCATGTCACTTTGTGTAAGGAAGTTCTACATGATTATATGTCAGGTGACTTCGGGAGAGTCTACCTAGGTGATGATGAGTTGTACAATATTGTTGGAAAAGAAGACGTTCATATAAATCAGAAAGATAGAACGACTTTGAAATTGAAGGATGTCAAACATGTACCGAGTTTGAAATGAAATTTGATCTCAGTAGGGCAGTTGGCCGATACCGGATATGTGACGACATTCATTAGTGATTCCTGGAAGATCACAAAAGGTGCCTTAGTGATATCTCGAGGTAAGAAGGAAGGTACTTTGTATTTGATTTTAGGATCATATAGTTCACTCATAATCACATCAACTGAAGTGAATGGATAGTTATGACATCAGAGGTTGTAATATATAAGTGAGAAAGGGATGAAAGTGCTATTATCAAAAGAGAAGCTACCAGGGCTGAAGTCTATTGACTTGGAATTCTACAAGGACTGCGTGTATGGAAAGCAGAAGAGGGTATGTTTCAAAAAAATAGGACGCGCTCCAAAGACACATCTGTTGGAGCTTGTACACACTGATGTATGGGGATCAACATAGGTATCATCTCTTGGTAGCTCACATTATTTTGTTTCTTTTATTAATGATGCTAGTAGAAAACTGTGAGTTTATTTCTTAAAGTATAGATCTAATATATTTGATGTATTTAAGAAGTGAAAATTAATGGTAGAAAATAAGATAAGTAAAACAGTAAAATGTTTCATATTAGATAATGGGGTAGAGTACTGTGATAAGAGGTTTGAGGAGTATTATGCAGCAAATAAAATCAAACATCAGAAAATGATTTCAGGGACACTGCAACAGAACAGTGTGGCTAAGCGCATTAACAGGACCATTCTTGAGTGCGTCAGGAGCATGAGGTAACATGCAGGGTTCTCCAAGATGTTTTGGGCAGATGTTGTGAATACTGCCGCATGTCTCATCAATAGAAGTCCCTCGACACCATTGGATGGTGGGCTACCAGAAGAAACGTGGACTGAAAAAGAAGTGAACCTTACACATTTCAAAGTGTTTGGTTGCACTTCATACGTTCACATTGATGCAAAACACAGAAATAACCTAAATGTGAAGTCCAGAAAGTGCACGTTTATAAGCTACGGGCAGTATGATTTTGGCTACCATTTTTAAGCTACAGAGAATAGAAAAATCATCAGAAGCAAAGACGTATTCTTCAATAAAAAAGTTATGCATAAAGACAATGTGCAGCAAAATAAAGCCGATAAGAAAGAATTCATAGAATTAGAAGAGTTACCTAACACAGGTGTTACAGCGCCACAAGATGATAATGTACAAGAGCATTATGAAGCAGAGCCGGAGATACCAATTGTGAGGAGGTCTACTCAGGAGAGGAGACCCACGGTCTGATACTCACTATACTTACATTATCTACTATTGATAGATAATGGTGAACCAGAGTGTTTTAAAGAGGCATTACAGTCAGATACGCGGGTTAAGTGGAAGCAGGTCATGGATAATGAGATGGACTCTCTTGAGTCTAATTGTACATGGGAGTTAGTCACAAGTGGATTTATAGACTGAAGGAGGAGCATGATGGTTTGAAACGGTACAAGGCTAGATTGGTTGTGAAAGGGTTTTAACAAGATGCAGGTATCATCTTCACTAAAATATTTTCACCAATGGTAAAAATGTCTACAATTCGTATGGTCTTAGTATAGTTGCTACGGAGAACTTACATCTAGAGCAGCTAGATGTTAAGACAACCTCTCTTCATGGGGACCTTGAAGAAGAGATATATATGCATCAACTGACAGAATACGTCACACCGAGAAATGAGAATGAGGTGTGTAGACTGAAGAAGAGTCTATATGGCCTGAAGCAGGCCCTGAGGCAGTGGTACAAGAAGTTTGACAGTTTCATGTCCGAAAACGATTTTAGGAAATGTCATGTAGACCACTGTTGTTATTTGAAGAAGTTTGATACGTCGTATATCATCCTTCTTCTGTACGTTGATGATATGCTTGTGGCCAAATCAAGCATGAAGGACATCTCAGATCTAAAAAGACATTTGTCTAGAGAATTTTCCATGAAGGATTTAGGAGCTACAAAATAAATCCTAGGTATGAGGATAAAACGTGATAAGAAAAATAAGAAACTGATTTTGTCACAGGTAGAGTACATAGCCAAGGTACTTGATCAATTCAGTATGGGAGGCGTTAAGTCGGTTAGCACTCCATTAGCCAACCACTTCAAACTTTCTAAGGAGCAAGGTGCGAAGATGCATGAGGAACAGGACTACATGGCTAAAGTCTCATATACGTCAGCTATTGGGAGTCTCCTGTATGTTATAGTGAGCATGATGCCAGACATTGCTCACGCAGCGTGAGTTGTTAGCAGGTTCATGAATAACCCTGAGAAAGAACATTGAAAAGTTGTGAAGTGGATCCTCAAATACCTGGTAGGTATTGTGGATATAGGGTTGTGCTATGGTGGATTGAAAATCAAGCTACAAGACTATGTAGATTCATATTTGGCAGGAGTTATCGACAGCAGAAGAAGCACTACAGGTTATGTCTTTACTCTGGGTAGTTCTGCAGTTAGTTGGGTCTCTCATTTACAGAAGATGGTATCAATCAGTACAATGGAAGTAGAATATGTTGCAGCTGCAGAAGCGTGCAAGGAGATGGTATGGATGCAAGGTTTCATGGAAGAGTTAGGTAAGAAGCAAGCAGATTGCAAGCTGTACAGTGACAATCAGAGTGCAATACACTTAGCTAAGAATTCAGCTTTTCATTCAGAGACTAAGCATATTGACATTAGATATCACTTCATACGTTCGTTACTGGAAGATGGATCGATTGCTCTAGAGAAGATTCATATAAGTGAAAATCTTGCAGATATGCTGACCAAGGCATTCACACTAGAGAAGTTGAAGCTCTGTTTAGCTTTAATTAGTCTTCAGGCTTAAAGACGAGGAGGTGGTGCACTCTGAATGTAGAAGACGAAGATTTATGGTGAAGTGTCTCCTAGTGGGAGATTATTGAGATGTGGAGCCACATATGAATAGGGTCGCTCGATCGGTCGAGTAGCTCACTCGAACAGTCGAGGCTTGACTGGACTCAAAGTCTAGCGAGCATAAGTTTTTTGGGTCCTAGGTGCTCAACCGGTCGAGGCCCATGCTCGATTAGTCGAGGGTCCGCTTGACCAATCGAGGTTACGCAGATTTGTTTTATAAATTTAATATAGACTGCAGAAATTCGAGTCGATTTTGCAAGGGTGTGAAATGAAAGTTGCCTAAACTATAAATAGGGGTCCCTAGGGATTTTCTAGGGTAATGAGAGTTATTCTAAATTATGGGCAAAGGATTTTCTCTATACATCTAAGGAAAAAGGTTAGTATATTTCCTATAATCTCATTTTCTTCATAGCGGAAGTTTGCACCTGTGGTTTTTTACTCTTGTTTGGGGTTTTTTCAGGTATATTTTGTCTTGTGATTTATTTGGTATGCTTTGATTCTACTTCTAGATTATATTTCTTTCTATTTATCGTTTATGGGTGAGATCGAAGATTGGATGTCGGTTCACTGCGTTGTTGGCATGTTATGCAACACTTTGTGTATCCAGGCCTTGGAACAAGGATCTTGTCCCCTGCTCATGCCCTTCAGAGTAATTGTGTTGAGATCACCTCCAAGACTCTATTTTCTTCCCGCGCCCTCCCATGGCTAGTTACTCCTTAAGTTCGTGCCCTCTTATGACCAGTTGCCTTTAAGCTCATGCCCTCGCTCGATAAGACACTCTTGTGGCTGGTGCCTTGGAGGATCATGCCTTTTGGAGGCTGGTTGTCCTTAAGGTTCATGCCCCCTTGTGATCCACAGCCACTCAATAGGTCCCCGTGCACTCTTAGAGGCTTGCATTTGTAATCTCTTATGAATGTTCGTGTACTTAAATAGTTTTGATTTTCATTAAGTGGTGAGTTTATTCTAATTAATTATTGATGCACCCCTATAAAGGCTAAAATGCTTTATTTTTTATTTGTTTAAATTACATAGCATGTGCATTTGTTAATGTATTTATACTTTGTCTTGTAATTAAGGGTATTTTCTCGAATTGTAATTAAGGGTCCATGATATATAACAGCTTGGGATATAACAAGAATCCAACTTAAATAAAAGCTCTTAAACCAAATGGTCAAAGGGAAAAGATATCTATGTCTAGTACATTTTATTTTTTCATATACCCCTTAGAAGGTGAGACCTGCTATACAATAATTTAGATCATTAAAAGATAACCCGGGACTTAAAGGTTGAAGTCTTAAGGTATTCTATACCTATACGTTAGGAATTATTTTAGCAAACAATCAGTTCATTTGGCGCGGTGTCGTCCACATGCAACTAAAGCCTGCTAATGTACACCACTTGATGGGTCATGATAGGTAGGGGTGTCAATGAGTTAGGTTGGCCTATTGACCTTTTAGGCTTGGTTGCCTCATGCCAAACTTGGGCTAGAGTATCAGGCCCAACGGCTAGGCTCGAGATTAAATTTCAAGTTCGGTTTTAAGTTACGTCAAGCTTGGACTAAATGTCCAAAAACCCATCATTCCAGCCCGGTTCTATCCCATCTCCATCTCTCTTGATATCTCACCTTCATGCCACGGCTCCCATGACCCATCTTTCTCCATGTCTCTTTCACCTAGAACTCATTATACTAATCTCTCTCTCTCTCTCTCTCTCTCTCTCTCTCTCTCTCTCTCTATCACTCAAACCCACACCTCTCATCTCTTTGAATGCCATTGTCGCCATCGTAATGGCGGTGTCGGCCATCGCAACAGATAAATGACACATACGTCCCCATGAGCTCTAATTCAATATTTAAAAGAGTAGAAAAATAAAAGGAAAAAGACACTTTCTTGCGATAATCCAGCATTCTCCCAAATTGCATGATGATTTTCCTCCTTTATTTCAATTTCTCCTTCTAATTCAAGCTCTAATAAAAATAAAAAAATAAAAACTAGAAGAACCTCCCCCCTCCTTTCCTTTATTTTATAGGACTTCGTTCAAGTTTAGGCTTGGGCTGAGCCCTGTATATACACGTTCCGGGCTAAGCTGAGGCTTGGACTGGACTATTTTGACTTGTCATAAGCTCAACCTAGGCTTGGGCTTAAATTGACAAGAGCGGGCCAAACTTGGATATAGCTTGGCCTAGCCCTAACTCAACCCATTAACATCTCTATTGACAGGTAAAATCTTAATCATTAGTTGTTAATAGGGGTGTGACTTGGATTAGGCTAATTTTATCCCAATTGGCCCCATCTAATTGGTTAGGTTGGGTTGAGGTTAAAAATATTTAACACCACCTTAGATTGAGTTGGGCATGGATTAAGGCTTGGGAATATTGACAATTTTTTGAACGATGCAAAAGTTTAAATTTACAAAAAATTTAGATTTTACATGTAAGAATAAGATATTTATAGACTAAAATCATATTTTAAATCATAAGAAATGGTTAGGATTTTACTTTGAATTCATGTTTTATGATTAATGTAAGAGTCTGATGTCGATCCTCCAATATAGGAAGTCTTTTTTGATCTATCTCATAAAAAGAGAGAGCGGATAGGCCTGCTCGCCACCTTTAGGTAGGGTTGGGCCATCCACACCTTGAGAGTCGTCCATAGGTGGACCCACTTATACATGTAATGAAGAAAGGAAGAGGGACGTGATCTCTCTCTCTCTCTCTCTCTCTCTCTCTCTCTCATTCCTCCTCTTCCCTCTCTCTACATCCAAGTGTCTCTATCAGCTACCAACTACCTTAAGATGAGGTCTATTTATAAGAATGAATCGATGTTACAAAGGAAAATATTGATATGGTGCTCTTCACTTTTACAATCTTTAGGGCTTATTTGGTTTTCTAATTACCACGGTAGTTGGCTGTAAAGAACGTCATAATTACTTTTTACATGTATTACCAATGATTAGAGCAGTACCAGTTTACTGCTTTTCCATGTTTATTTTTTAAAAATTTTTGGGTGTAATAGACAGTGATTCACGAGTCCTATGTTTGGGTAGACAGTATAGTAGTCACATCAATTCATTTTTGCTCTTATGGTGTCCACCATACCAGTTCTACAACACTACAATCAGCTGTTTGATTGTTCATTGCATTAACAAATTGGTAAATTAAATTGTTCATTTGACCAACTTTTGTGTAAATATTATTGACTGTTTATATAATAGTCCATTTAATCAAATGGTTAATATTTATTATATCAGTGTAATATTTACAGGGTAGACAGCGGAATCTGTGTTAGACCTGATCTCTGGTCTAGATTGATGGGGTGAGCTTTCTAAGGGTCCCAATGCAACTACTGAAAAATATTTCACAAACATACATTTTAGGAATAATGCAATAACAGGGTCCTCATAGAAATAACAATAATAACATATAAGACAGTGTACTTGCAATAAACATGCAAAAAAGGAAAAATCCTGAATAATATTTACTGGGTTAGAAGAAGAATAATAATAAGAAGAGCAAGTATGACTAAAGAATGACAAGGAAGATGATATAGAAATGAATAATCATATTGATCAGAGAAAATTCGACAACCCAACAGATGGGCCATGTATGTTTTACAGAGTATCAATATCATTAGATGGGTCATTTATGTATCAAAGAACGATCGTGTCTTTATATGTAGTAGAAGATGGTTCGTCCCAAAAATGCTATTTATCAAAGCAATCTGCCTTACAGAGTGTCAAATGAGGAAGATGAATCCGTACCTATCAGGAAATATGCGTAGGTGGTGGGGTAGATTTCAGTAGCTGTAAACGCAGTAGTCCACTGAAATAAGGAAGCACTTGGTATAACAGAGAAAAAAATCTACCACCATGCAAATCAGGAAATTACAATAACATGCAAGACCCATAAATTTCATTCTCATGCATGGTAGGACACTCGCAATAACATGCAAGGCAAATAAATCCCAGAATAATAAGCAATACTAAATATGAAAATAACATGCAAGGCAACAACTGCTGCCATGCTAGAAATATTACAGGAAAACCCCTTTAGGTTCGATTCCTATTCAGGTCAAAAAAGATGGTTGCAACATACCTGTTTTTGGTTAGATCTGTACCTGATTTGCACAATGACCACCGAGGTTTCTACTCTCAATTATCCGTTTGTGACTGTCAACCATAGAAATAGGGAAGAGTTATCAACGGACCGTATGATTTATACAAACTATGAGAAGTTTGTATAAATGGATAATCACGTATACACGAGAGAGGATTGTCATGACTCCGATACTGGTCGGTTTACCTGAACGGAGTGATGAGGAAGAAAGAAATGGGACATGTCGTTTTCGACCACGGGTGAGGAAGAAGAAAGAAGGAAAATGCGATTTTGTAGTTATTCGGGATGAACCGTTTTTGATTCTATAGTCCTGTAGATTATGCAGTCTCTGACATATGGACTGGAAAATATCAAATGCAAATCCCTTTTACCTACACGTCTATTGGATTTGGGCAGCTGAGTTACTTTTGAATACTGTCATTTCAGATTTCGCTCGATTACCAGAATTTATAAATAAAAAATGAACGTCCGTCAAAAGTCATGATGACTTCTTTACAATCGAGTTACAGTATTTGTTAAATCCAAACAGGCCCTTAGTGTGCTCCACTACATAAAAAGTTTATAAACCTGCCTTGGCCATGCACCCAAATCGATCAAATCCTTTCACTTTCCATGATCACTATCCTTGACCTATTCTCATGCCAGTTTAAGAGATATATTAATAAATCTTAACCATTGGATGTCTCATTAAGCATGATCAAAATAGTTTAATAGTTAGAATAAAAATTTCAACGTTTAAAATTAACTGATTAAACATCTAAAATATTTAAAATACACTAGATAGCTTAAAAACCACTTAATTAATAGCCTATGTTGGAAATTTTAAAAAATGCAACGAAAATTAAAGTTTTAAAAGATTCTATATTATTAATTCTATCTTACGGATCCCTACCTTTGATAATCTCAAATTTTTAAAATGTAAGTGATTGCATGTGTTGTTTTATTGATGCTCGCATGTTTGATGGAATGCCTAGGTGAATATGTGTTTTTATTGATGTTCATATGTTTGATGAAATGCTTAAGTGAGTGTGTTGTTTATATTAATGTTCACATGTTTGATGAAATACCTAAGTAGTAGTGTCATTGAATTTATGCTTTATATGAAACCTCGCCGTGACTGCGTGACGAATGTCTAGTTCATAGTGATGTTTAAAATTTCTTAAAACGTTGGGACAGTTGGCTAGCCGCCCGAAATAAGGGGTGGCCTAAGTAGGGTCATCCACCTTAGGCTTATTCGATCGACCTATGTCGAATATGGATGACCGATGATAGTTAGACTATGCGAGATGCTTGGACCCAATGTCGGTTGTGCTAGGATCTCTCTAGTCAATCAAATTAGTCTAATGGTTGACTGATCATGTATGTTTATAATGTATGACACGACCAAATAGCATCTTGGATATCCCATTTCCATTGAACGAGTCTACTTATAACCATTAACGGTATGATGCACAAGATTCATAAGTTGAGATAGTGGCATGAGACACTGTATCCAAACTGTCGGCCTATGTTAAGGTGATAAGCCTTCCTATAGTGAATAATGAACAATCATGAAGGCTACGAGTCTAATATATCATAAATGGAATAAATGCCACGAGTGCACCACAATTGTATTTGGGTGACAACTCTTGGATTACTTGTGGTAGTCCTCCACCATGTCGATGAGGTGACTAACCATGTGTCATCCGGGTCCTTTGATATCGACCAAGCCAGTCAGTTGGCCCGGTGTTGTTCTCTCATTAGTTGGGGAGTCGTCGCTTGGGTGAAAAACTAAAAAACGGATCAAGGGACATAGGCGAGGAGCGGTTATGAACGTCCTAAGCCTTGTGATTCGGTGGGAACTATGATAAAATGGTGGTACTCTAGTTTTTCAAATATGCTGGATGAACGTAATTTAATAACTACTTGGTTAACATACGTATCAATCGCATTATATTAGATAAGATGTCGCGATTAGGTGATGGAGTCGCTTATAAAGGAGTGTTGACATTTACGAAATAGATGTTAAAGTTGCTTGTGAGGAAGTGTTTGATTGTAAGGACATGCATCATGTCATAATTTTATACAAGCATTTAACAAAAGTATTTAGAAGTGATTGTTTACTTGTTTATTATTACATGCGTTAACTGTGTAGATAACATATGTAACTTATAAGTAATGAAACCACTGATTTAACCACTTACTCTCACTTGGGATGATGTTTTAAAACACCAACCAAGCAACGAAGTTGATTCAGGTGTTATAAAGGCCTTCGACGGGTAGGTTTGGATTGAGTTGCATTTTCACCATAATGTCTTATGAGTGTCGGACGAAACTAAAAGACCTTACTTTTATTTGAATTTTGTGCATGTATATGTTGAAGTCTCCGACTCAGCATACTCTATATATTAATTTTGTTGTATTAGCTTTGTGGCTTGTATAATCTCCATTTTGGGCAATAACTAATTTGAAATTATACTTTGACTATTTACCTTATTTTATTAATTTATTATTATTATTATCTATACCTCACTTTGGATATACTAAGTTGAATTACGCCACTCTGATTATACTCGTGTGGAATGAATGTGAATATGAATGAGGTCACGCGTACGTTTTCATTTGGTTCACACTCGAGAACTTGGGACCAGAGTCTTTATACTCGGTGCCGATTTTCGGAGCGTTAGAGCAGTTAAACCATCAATCATAACTCAAAACATATTTAAACTTCAATTGATTTAGTTCTCAGATGAAACTTTAAAGTATTGATCGCATGGAATTCAGTGCATTTATAATGCCCTTAATTGACAATAAATCAATAGAATCTACATATCAATCCCTTGCAAAATAGATAAGCAATTACTCTTACCTTTCCTAAGCATTCATTAGGCCTAGAGTCAACAATGGATCAAAGTAAACTATAAATACATCTTCATTCAAATTAAATATTAACGAATTACTCAACAATTAAACCAATAACATTAATAAAAGTAAACTAAGATATTAAAAATAATTATAAGCTTCACCTCTTAACTCTAGCTAAGAGATTTAGCCAGTCATAGACATGATTGAACTAAAATTAAATGAAACACATAAAAATCGAAGAGGAACCGAAGGATTGAGAAGAAGAACCTTGTAAAAGCTCCGCAACTCCTTGCTTTGTATCTTCTATACTAATTCATATAGATGAATGCTAAAATTACTCCTTTAAATAAGAAAAATTCTCACCTACTTGGAACCGATTTTAATTTTATGCACTTATGTTACGCTTTAGTCGCATTGACGACGGCCTTCAGTTGCAATTGAACATACCTTCAATGACACCGAACCTTCTTTCGGTTGCAGTCGAATTTCTCCAAAATAGATATGAAGTTTATATCTTCATGAGGTCGCACCAAACTCTCCTTCGGTGGCACCAGACATGGCTTCTATCGCACCTAAGTATCGAGTCAAATTAAGTTTGAAAATCATAACTTGTCACTGGACTGTTCTGCGCACATACGATTGGACTGAACAAACCTTAGGTGAGACCAAACCATCTTTTATTTTTGTTAATGTACTTCGTATTTTTTTCAGTCAGTTCTCTCTCTTTCGCACTTGATTTTCTTGGATATTTGATAACATAATTCTTCATTAATAACCTCTAAATCTTCAAATATTTACTTGGTCATTCTTTGAGTATTAAATCTTCTCTTTAATTATTCTTTTCATCTTAACTCTTCAAATCGTATTGCATAACAAAACATACATAATTAGATTAATTAAACATATCTGTACTTATAGAACCAATGCATAATAAGGATGAAATATACAATATTTCACATTCAACGTCACCATTATTAGTAATTACACAAGTTCAATGAAATGTTTGATCAATGTGAATTTTCAAATGTTAGAAAATTATTAAGTTACGTGAATTGAGTTGATGGTGCATATTAGATTTGTATTGGCATACATTGGATTGTGATGACAATAGGTTATGTTATTGTACCTCTGTGGGTTATTGGTGTTATTGATATACGTTGGATTGTATTAATATAAGTTGAAGCGTATTGATTCGCATGTATGTTTAATTAATATACTATATTGTGGTATTAAGTTATTTTATGATTATGATTATGTATTGCAGATATAAAATGTTGTTGTGTGGATCGAGCTCTATAAATCGCTTAAGTGGATGACCTACTTTGAGTTGGTTATCCCAAATTTATATGGTCAACAGATGCTAAACACAGATGACTAACAATAGTTAAAGCTACACGGGATGCTTTGCACCCAATGCCGGTTTTGTCCATAGTCCCCCGTTGTTGATTGGATCAATCTAATATATAACTTGATCATTTTTATGTTTGATAATTATATAACATTCAATAGAATTTGGGATACCACTATTATCCGTGATTTAAGTCTATTTATAACCGTTAGTGTGTTATAATCCTACGAGAGACTCATGAGCCATGCATGGTAGTATGAGACACCGTGCTTAGTTGTCGGCTTATACCGAGGTAAAATACTTGCCACATTAGCAAAACATTAGGTGATGAGCCCATCATTTGGCAAAACATTGGGTGACAGGACTCTCTGTAGTGACCATCGAGCACCAATGAATGCTATGACCCTACCATGTTGTTAGTAGTTTAGGGTGGCGTGCCTTCTATATATTTAGATTTTAGGTGATGACCTTTGCCCTAATTATAAATGTCCTGGGGCAACGGGCCCTACTATCAATATAATTAAGTTATAAGTTGGACTTATGAGCGACAAACCTATAACAAGATTAATGGACATTGGTGAGGAGTTACTACGTGTCGTTACGGGATATGTAGATCCATTTAATAACTTTTAATATAATGGAGATTTCCTGACTTTATTAACATGTATTTTGAATCATGAATAATAATTACTTAGCTAATCATGTATATCACTGTGACAAACATTGTTGGCCTACCATTGCACATATGTTGACGTCTTCGCTAGTAACATCATTGTTATGAAAAGTTTATGTATGGAGGTCTTAGCTATAAGTTTCATTGGATTTGAATAGACTTCGCATCCGGGCCTTCATATGCTATCGCTTATATCAACCATGCATACGATATGTTTTAGATTTATAAAAGTTCTATGCTTTACGACTTTTTGGGCATTCAGATCTTGTCCCATAAGAAATATGAGTAAATTATAGTTCTATATTTATCTCTCTCACACACATACACACACCATTTGACTCAAGCAACCATCAGATAGTCCAACTTCAAACATCTAATGGAGTAACATGGGAAAAAATTACCCACCGACATCTCATTATTATTATGAGCCCACCTTTGATGTGGACCATCCATTAAGTGGGCCTACATTAACATGAAGTCACCCATCATGTGGGGGTCACTTTTGATGTGGACAATCAATCATGTGGGTCTTCTTTAATACTTTGACATGCACATGAGAAAGAGCCTCGTTTGAAATGGAGAGCAAGAGTGAGAAAAGTTGAAAAGTAATATATTAAAAAGCTAAATAATTTTAGTATTATTATTATTAAGATAAGTAGCTTTCAGTATATAAGTTATTTTCATAGTTACATTTATTAAACTAATTTAATAAAAAAAATAACTTAATAACTTAACATCCCTTAACAAGCAACTAATTTGGTAGTATCAAAGAGGTTATTAATTAATGTTAATGATTAGTTAGATACGAAGTCATATTTAAGATATATAACATCAATTTCAGGAGACTGCATCTGCATGTGGACAAACCTCGTTTACAAATCTTCTACATGTGTCCAATGGAATGAAGAAGCAAATTACCGAGTGATCAAATAATTGGAGACGTGCTGGGATTTGATTCACCAAGCAATCCGTTTTCATAGCGAGATGGCTTTACCAATCTTGTATATCCCCTTAGTACCCAAGCTCTATGGGGTTACCATGATCATGTGTTTTATCCACGTCATCCATCTGTTTTACCCTCTCGTCTTAGGGCACGACCCAAAAAATGAAGCAGATCCGTAGCTCGATTGCTATACACTGCAAGAAACAGTGGGGACAATGATCGCCACTGTCGAAACCTTCTTGGGGCCCACCCTAATGTTTCATAAGGTCAAGCTGTCCTGGATGATGGAAGACATAAACATCCCGTGGCCCCAACAAGTTTTCAACGGTGGACATTTAATCTCCACTATTTCTTGTGGTGATCTCCACCTTAGCTTTGTATTTTTGTTCTCGTGCCCTAAGGTCTGGCAAAACGGATGGACGGTGTATAAAATACATATATCACGGTGGGCCGCATGAAGCTTGTGCTACGTCGTGCTCCGGGTATACATATGTTGACATCCTCACTAGTAACATCATTGCCCTGGAAAGTTTATGTATGAATGTCTTAGCTATGGGTTTCATCGGATTTGAATAGACTTCGCATTCGGGCCTTCATATGCTGTCGCTTATATTAACCAAGCATACGATATGTTCTGAGTTTATAAAAGTTGTATGTTTTATGACTTTTAGGGCATTTAGATCTTGTCGCATCAGAAATATGAGTAAATTATAATTGTATATTTATCTCTATTACACACATACACACACCATTTGACTCAAGCAACCATCAGATGGTCTAACTTCAAACACTTAATGGGGCAACCCGGGGGAAAATTACCCACCGGCATCTAAATTATTATTATGGGCCTGCCTTTGATGCGGACCATCCATTAAGTGGGCTTACATTAACATGAAGTCACCCATTATATGGGGCTCACCTTTGATGGGGACAATCGCTCACATGGGTCTTCTTTAATACTTTGACATGCATGGTGAGAAAAAGCCGCATTTGAAATGGAGAAGAAGAGTGAGAAAAGTTGAAAGGTAATATATTAAAAAACTAAATAATTTTAATAATAATATTATTAAGATAAGTAGCTTTCAGTATATAAGTTATTTTCATAGTTACGTTTATTAAACTAATTTAATAAAAAATAACTTAATAACTTAGCATACCTTAATAAGTAACTAATTTGATAGTATTAAAGAGGTCATTAATTAATGTTAATGATTAGTTGAATACGAAGTCATTTTTAAAATATATAACATCAATTCTAAGAGATTGCATTTGCATGTGGACGAACCTCATTTACAAATCTTCTACATATGTCCAATGAAATGAGGAAGCAGATTACCTGGTGATTAAATAACTAGGGACGTGTTGGGATTTGATTCACAAGAAATCCGTTTCCATAGAGAGATGGCCCTATCAATCCTATATATCCCTTTAGTACCCAGGTTCTATGAGGCCACCATGATCATGTGTTTTATCCATGTCGTCCGTCTGTTTTACCCTCTTGTCTTAGGGCACGACCCAATAAATGAAGTAGATCCGTAGCTCAATTGCTATACACTGCAGGAAACAGTGGAGACAATGATCACCACAGTTGAAACCTCCTCAGGGCCTACCTTGATGTTTCATAGGGTCAAGCTGACCTAGATGATGGAACACACAAACATCCTGTGGCCCCAACAAGTTTTCAACGGTGGACATTTAATCTCCACTATTTCCTGTGGTGATCTCCACCTCAGCTTTGTATTTTTGTTCTCATGCCCTAAGGTCTGGCAAAACGGATGGACGGTGTATAAAACGGATATATCACGGTGGGCCATACGGAGCTTGGCCGCTTTGGCCACGGCGTGCTCCGGGTATATATATATATATATATATATATATATATATATATATATATATATATATATATATATATATATAAACCCTCGGTAAGGTTTTTGGAGCCGAGAGAGAGAGAGAGAGAGAGAGAGAGAGTCTCCCGAAGGCGCAGACTTCTCTATCCCGAGGGCGCAGACCTCTCCATCCCGAAGGCGTATAAATGGTCAGTTTCCTTCTCTTTCTTTCTTCTTCTTTCCGAACCCTAGTTTTTTCTAGGGTTTTTAAAAAGAAAATCCTTCTCAATTTCTTCTTCTTTTGTTTCATATCTCTTTAGAATGAAATGACTGAAATCACTATGGGTAGATATTCATACCTTTAGATTCGGAAGGAAAATGCAATTTTTATAGAAAAATCTCATGTGCGTGGGAGATTATACATTGATGTATGGTGTATATGAGTTTAGATTGGTGGTAAAAGAGCCGCTCTTTGCAATCTCGGAGTGATTTAGAACACGGGTGTGGGATGACATTGATATGTTCGTTGACAGATGTTGTGGCCTTTTCTATGATTTAATACATTCATCTCTGTGTATGCGCGTTTTAGTTCGTTATCCAGCACTCTATCCTTGTATATGTTGAGATCGGGACTATTCATCTGTTGGGCTCTTCTGAGGATGGTTTTCACAGTAGTTGGTTGATGCTATCTCTAGCTGCTGGTTTGAAGGCCTTTGCCCTTAAGCATCTGACATTATTTGGATTTTTTCCCAACCGTTTGCTTGTAGTCCTTGAAATTCCAGCAATCGGTGGCTTGATTGCTCTACCGGTGTGACTTTTGGGAAGCGCATGTCTTGTCCATGTTTATGACCTTGTACATGAATGGTGGGGGTTCCATAAATGCAAATGCACTCCCCATGTGTAGACAACAAATTGCTGGAAACATAGGTGCAAGCTAGTTATTTTGAAGAAACGGACCCTACCGTAAATGGGTCACATCCCATAGATCAGAGAAGTTGGCTGCCTTGCATTTGGCCACATTCAATATTATGCCTGCTGTTTGTACTTTTTCGTAAGGGGTCGTTTGCCTGTAATTGGATGGCCCTTTTCACTTGGAAATCATTTACAGCATTTACCCCCATCTCATTTACTGGCAAAAAGTTTGGATTTCATTTACAGGTTCTCCATTACAGCCTAACGGCTATAAATGGAAAGATTGGCTCTCCATTTACAGGACTTAAACAATTTACAAGCTATCCAAACACAAACAATTAATTACCTGTAAATCATTTACAGCTTAAAGCCAAACAGCTCAGGCTGTAAATGATTTACAGGTGTAAATCATTTACAACTTAAACCATTTGTAGGCATCCAAACAACCCCTAAGGGCTAACTAGTAATCATTGAAAAAGTGTACTTAAAGGCGCTAGGAACTTCCTAGGCACAATGGAATGCTCGAGGTGTGTAGTTGCTTGTCCGAAGATTGCAACCGCAATTTTTTAGAACTTTATTTTAATATTATATGTTATGTGTAGGTACATATTGATTTTTTAGTAGTTTTAACTCTAGAACTAATTTTAACACAATGAAATAAAACTCATTGTAAAGTTATTATGTAGTTTATTTACAGTTATATTAGACCCCATTTCTAAAAACTTGTATGTACTTGCATTCTAATGAATCGACAGATCCCTAAAATTTCAAAAATTTCCAATTTACAAGACCTAGAAACCAGTGTAACAAATATTGCCGCGGTTTAGAAAGTCTCAAGATAATATCATGAAAATAAAGTACATGATATTAACACTAGCTTTTCAAAATAACAGTAGAATTTAAAATACTGTTTTTTTTTTTTTTTAAATTGTGATAACAAATATTGCCATGGTTTAGAAAGTCTCAAGATAATATCATGAAAATAAAGTACATGATATTAACACTAGCTTTTCAAAATAACAGTAGAATTTAAAATGCTGTTTTTTTTATTTTAATTGTGATAATATCACGATATTAATGGGAAAGTAGTGAGAACCTGAAGGAATTTGTAATATAAATATCTATTTAAATGTTAAAATTATTTATTAATTTACAATAATATTTTAAAATATTTTTATCTTTGGTGAGATTTTCCTGATAATAATCGCAAGAAATATCTCAAAATTTGAAATTCTCCTGAGAAATTTCTAAGCCAAGAGATTACCAAGAATGAGATTTGTCATCGTAGAAACCTTAATTTTATAAAATTCTCATTTCTTCTAAGCTCAAAATCCTTTTTTTTTTTTTAAGAACTTCGCTCAAAACCTCATAACCCCAATTTTCCTAAATTCCCCGATTCGAAACTGTAATGTTCCAATTTCCATAAATCCTAACCTTGAATTCCTTGATTTCTTTGAGTCTCTGACTCCCCCAAATTTCCCAACCCATAATCCTAAATTTGCTAAAATCCAGAAAATTTCCAAACGCCGAAACTACAAATTTCAATATCCCAAAATTTGTAACCTATTTTCCAATTTCCCTAAAATTCCCAATTAGTTGTCTATCTCTACTATGGCACAAATGGAAACTCTAATTGCTTTTAGGGAGCCCAATTTAGTTCTTAAAACACCAATAGAAGAAAGAAATCAAGAAATCAGCTCATGAGTTTATGAAAAATCTAAGAAATTTGGAAGAGGAGGTATTTTTCATAAATCAAAACTTTGATATAAAAGCAATGGGCAAAATGTGCTCAATGTGGGTTTATAAGACGGCTTTCCACCCTTAGTGAGGTACCAAAAGGATACATCACAACATTATGTAGGTGACAACGGGGCACACCTAGGTGCCATGCCCTGGGGGCGAGGAGAGGCATTCATGGCCCAAACCCCTAGGTGCATGCCTAGAGAATGCCTTGGATTAACACTGCCTTAAAGTTCTTGCAATTTGTGGCTTGATCATATATTATTGGTGTGACTTCTGGGTTACATGATCTACGTCACAGCCATGGTATGGTCTAGCAGATGAACAATTGGATCTCGTGCATACTGCATACCATCCATGAACATCCAAGAAATGGGCCCTACTAATAATTTTTTGGAGTATTCATTGATGGATTGTATCCTAGAAACCAGTGGTCACTTGGTCCTGGAAGCTGATTGGAGGACTTCTAGCCTCATTGAATATTGAATATTTTTTAAATTTCTATTGTACACCTGTAATCCTTAAAACTCCCCAACCAGTGTGAACTTGGGGGCATGCAACATCTTTCAGAACTGCAGTAGGGACCGCAGAGGAACAGTAGGATTGTACATCCACATCATCAACGCATAAATAGGATGCCTGGTAACTTATGTAGGTAAATATGAGCTACAACACAATAGGATTTTTCTTATCACGAGTTAATGTTCTATCTCATTTATTGGCATTATCTGATTGTATGCTTTGTATTTGGTAGTTCAACTTTAGATTTGTCATAGCTGTTTTTATCTAGTAAATTTTCAACAGGACTCAACATGTACAATTATTGTACCCAACAACTCATTTTTTAATGCCTCGCGTAGTTCAATTTCAAGGGCATATTGCTTGTAGAAAGGAATTTTATTTTAAATTAGCCTACAACATGTTGTTGGTGATTTCTTTTAGTAGACCAGCTCTTAATTCTGACTATGTTTGGGATTTCATGTCTTACTTTTGAATATATGTGAGATTTAATGCATTATACACACACACGCGCGCACACAGTGAAATGCTCACCTGCACACGAGTTCTCGTGAGAACTCTCTCACGTAATATAAGCCCAAAATCTGAACGGTCTACATGATGCATTACCCCATGAAACCCTCAGGGCCCAACTTTTACCCTGATCCAAAACTTTGGTGGGCCATGGCAAAAGGAAATAGTTTTTTCCTCCCTTGATTTGCCTCTCTCTTTGCTAGGGCCCACTAGAGTTTTGCAACAGGTTGAAAGTTGGGCCCATGGGTTTCATGGGGTGCCGCATCACATGGACCGTTCGGATTTTGGGCCCATGGCACGTGTGCAAAGGTGCACAGGTGAGCATGACTCTCTCTCTCTCTCTCTCTCTCTCTCTCTCTCTCTATATATATATATATATATATATATTTGAAATATTAACTGTGCATTTCAGCAGTTTATTAGTATGTTCTTGTAAAAATTGGATGAGAAGTGCTTTCAAAGTTCAATTTTCTTGGGTAAATTTTTAAAGTTCCTGCATATATATATATATATATATATATATATATATATATATATATATATATATATATATATATATATATATATATATATATTATTTCTATAAGTTGTACATTTAGTCTCAGTGTGACAATGTTTTAGATGTAAGAGGTTAACTCCTTATCCTTCAGAGGCAAGACTTTTTGATGCATTTACATATCACCTCTGATTCCCATGGGTCCAGTAACCCACTGATTGATGTCCTCTGCATATCAAGTGATGATGGGTTGTATTATGCTTTGGCATAGAAGCACAAGTCACACTTCCACACTGATTTGTTCATCTGTTGATCTATATTTGTCCACATTGAGGGCCCCTCTGTGGATGGTCATAACTCAAAGATGCAATGACAAGATGGCATTCTTTTTTATTTTTTTACACCCACACACACACACACACACCCATCCACACCACAAGGGCACTCGATCCCATGATCTGAGTGTTGAAATAGAGTCTGTGAGCCATGGAGCCGGACCCACTGATCAGATGGCATTTACGTTGCAAAGTTTGGACCATTTTCCTTTTAACTGTTCATTTGACTTCAGATGGTCAAGACTCCTTTAGTTTGATTATGTCCTGTCTGCAATGGGCCCTTAAGTTGTTAGAGTGTCATTGGATTCCTCTTTAAGAAGACTGTCTATTGTTGATATAGGGATAATTCATTGGCCTTCCCGGTATCATGTATGTGTATGGCATACCTGGAGCATCCTTGATATTGTTTTCCAAATTCTATAGCCTTGAGATTAGAGGGCCGAGGCTTGGGATTCAAAAGATTCCTAGGAAATTTGTATGCCTCAAAAGTATGGAGCTTCATCCCAACAGATGAAACTCAGTTTCCATTAATTTCATTTCCATTCTCGCTGGACAACTTCATCCATTCTAAGTTAATGGAAACACATTTGAATCTTAAGGAGTTTTGAGGGGCTATTAAAATAATCAACACAAAAGGAAACTGCATTCCTTCCTCTGATTGCTCTTGAATTTGCACACGGTACCCCACGCTTAAGCACTCTACTAGTTATTGTTCTTTTGTTTATTTAATCACATCTTTTGCTTGATTTGTTGAATATTCACCAGTGCCTTCATGATCCATAGCAGAGTCTTTACCTGTTTCATTGTGTGCTCTGGATTTCTGAAATTTTAATGGTTTAGTTATCTATAAATAAAGAGTAGTATTTTCTTGGTTCTTCAGCAATCATAGATCACAAGATTGAGGAGACGAGTGATGGTAGCTTGACTAAGGTAGGCCTTGTCAAGGATATTGGTGAGGGCTTGACATGGTCTGTCATGTTGGATGTTCACACCCTTCAACCATGCCCACATTGGCCAATCAGCAGCTATTTAATGGTGTCCAAGCGAAGGAGATGGGGCGGTTGTGCAAAGGATTGTGGTTTTATGATTTTTGAGATGCCTTTTGTTAACCTTAATGTTACAGTTATTTTGCTTGGGTTTGTTCGGATTGGATTGAATTGAAAATTCAATCCATTAGGTTTGTTCGGATTGGATTGAAAATTGTTCTGGTGCATGATATTGTGTTGTCTACTGTTTTTGAATTAGCTTTCCTTCATGAAATGTACGCATGGACTTTACTTTGTTGCTCCTTTTATTCCTTATTTTGTAGCTTTATTGTGGTTGCTAAATCTTTTTTTCCCATATCATTTTTCTTAATTCAGGCTAGAGGACTGAAGAAACATTTGAAGAGGCTCAATGCCCCAAAGCATTGGGTGCTCGACAAACTTGGTGGTGCATTTGTAAGTAAAGGATTTTCTTTTGTTGTGTTGTTCTGTGTGGCCATTCGCCATCTTTACTAGCTCTATTTGTATAATCTGACGGTTTTTGCAGGCCCCCAAGCCATCGTCCGGTCCTCATAAAGCCAGGGAATGCTTGCCTCTGATTCTCATCCTACGTAACAAGCTGAAATATGCTCTTACATACCGTGAAGTAATCTCAATTTTGATGCAAAGGCATGTTTTGATCGATGGGAAGGTTAAGACTGATAAGACATATCCTGCAGGTTTCATGGGTATGCTGACTAAGCTTTCTTTATTTTTAGTTGGTTCTGTTTAATATTCAATTGGTACTCAGGATACTATTATCCACCTGCTTGTTGGATCCTAACAATTGCCATTTGAGGTTATTGCAGATGTCGTCTCTATTCCGAAAACAAATGAGAATTTCAGACTCCTTTACGACACTAATGGTCGCTTCCGTCTACACACAATTAAGGATGAAGAGGCGAAGGTCAGTATGTGGCATTTTAATGAATCAAGTATAGTGCATTGAGGTTAAAATTGCCATTTGAGTTCCAAGGATGCATTATTCTGGAATCACAGAACTGCCATTCATGAAAATGCGAACACTAAGGTTTTAGAAAAAAAAATAAAGTCCACAAAAGAGCTGTCTGTGGCCTGCAGCTTTTGCGGATTCATTTCTCACAACATTTTGCTTCTCCTGTCCAAATTGGCTGTTTCATTCTTTCAGAAATTTAAAATTCTGCAGGGCACAGAGTTTCATTAACTAGGGTACTGTTTAAGTGCTTGTGAAAGCAATGATGGAGATGTGCTGAGTTCAATGTATTTGTTTGTTGTGACCTAACACTATCATTAGCTCTATGTGATCACTATTTTATTTTCTTGTAGTCTTTTGATTCTCCTGTCCAAATCGGCTGTTGTGTTCTTCATTGTCTTAATCATATAACCCTTATCCCAACTAATTGGGGTCAGCTACATGAATCATATTCCGCCATTCCAATCTATCAAGGACCATATCCTCTGTTGTGTTCTTTTAAAAGTAATTAAAATCCTCCGAGGGACACTGTTGGATTAATTAGCGGAAGATACTGTTCAAGTGCTTTCTAAAGTATTGATGAAGGTTTGCTGGCTTCGATGCTGTTTTTTAATTATTATTAATGACCTACCTCTAACAGTAGCTCCATATGGATGGCTATTTAAGCCATTATGGGTGCATTCGGGATGACTATGGCAGTGCCACTGCTGCAATTACGTGTGCATTTGGATGCACTATCGAATTGTAACTGCAATTATCAGTCTAGTAAAGCGGAAATAACCAAATTGTAATTTCCTTCAATAGCCATTCATATCGAGTCATCCACAGCTAAGGATCACTCAACATTTAATGTGAAAGAAATATGACCATAATTTGGATCTCTCTCTCTCTCTCTCTCTCTCTCTCTCTCTTTCTCTAAAAAAAAAAAAGATGAAGAAAAAAGACTGCAATTTGGGGGGCTACTGTTGGGCAGATCATAACCATCCCAGCTCAATCAATCGTTGAAGCACTTTGACTGAGGGTGTAATTTATGGTGCAAAAGATAAATTTGAAACAAGCATAGCTGTAGATCTGGGTATACACCAACAAATAGAGAATAAGGCACAGGATTTACATATTTCATTACTAGATTTACTTTAGGAGAATCATGTTCTCAAATTCCCCAAATTGGGAAATCAGCTTGCTAAAAATATCATGAAATTCATGATAATTCAGTGATTAATCAGTCTTAACTTGTAGTACATTGGAAAACCTGATGGATAAGGCTGTTATGATTGTGTGTTTTCTCTGCAGTTACAAGCTCTGCAAGGTCAGGTCAGTGCAATTTGGACAGAAGGAAGGGGAAGGCATTCCTTACCTCAACACCTATGACGGACGGACTATCCGCTATCCAGACCCACTCGTCAGGGCCAACGACACCATCAAGCTCGAGCTTGAGACCTATAAAATCGTCGACTTCATCAAGTTTGATGTTGGGAACGTGGTCATGGTGAGGGGCGGCAGGAAGAGGGGACGTGTCGGTGTTATCAAGAGCAGGGAGAGAAGCATAAGGGCACCTTCGAGACCATCCACGTTCAGGATGCCACCGGGCCATGAGAGTTTGCAACGCGCCTAGGGAACGTTGTTCACCATCGGCAACGGGACAAAGCCGTGGGTCTCCCTGCCCAAGGGCAAGGGTATCAAGCTCTCTATCATTGAAGAGGGGCCAGGAAGCGCCTTGCAGCTGCATCTGTATCTGCATCTGCATCTGCCACCACTGCATAGGAACAGCTCAGCTCTACAGGTAATACCATATTTTGGAGCTATGGACTTTCATGGTCGTCTCGTCTTCAGGAATGCGGTTCTACTCTCTACACAAGGCTAATTGAATTATATTTATATTCTCCTCAGAATCTAGGTGTTGCATGTAGGACACCAATGAATTTATTTTTGTAGTTTAAGCTATATTTCAAACGTATCTTCTTCCCTGTGTTTGTTTTTACTTATTAGTACCCTCTTAAGCTTGTCCACGGTCCAAGAAGCTGCTGCTGCTGCTGCTGCTGCTGCTTCGTGATTCTATCGGCACTTTTAATATTTCACAATTTACCCCAATCCAAACATGTCCTAAGTTGTATACGCGGATGCGTGGGACGTGGACAATCTGATCTATTGATCTATACTGTTGATTAGGTCTAACCCGCATTTCAAGGGCTACCCTGAAATGTGAAAACATCACATTGATACAATAAATGTTTAATCATTTTTATCAATGGTCTTAAATATGGAAAGGTTAAAATCATTTATACGTCTGACCAACAGTTTCGAAAAAGGATGGCCATAGAAAATAACGCCAAATTAAGAATGATTCGGATTGTTTGGTTAGTGTGATATTTTTGTCATGGTAGCCTATGAAATGTGTTCTAAACTCAAATGGACAGTTCAGATTTGATCGACTGGAGCATGACCTCTCTCTCTCTCTCTCTCTCTCTCTCTATATATATATATATATATGTCATAACAGGTCCTTGAAATGTGTTTTTCATAAGAAATGATGAGGAAAATACAACAGTAGGAAAGAAAAGGGCATTTTGCAGGAGCTCATGGGGATGTTTGCATCATGTTCCATCCTTACTTAAGAGTACCCTGACTAGACCACTGAACAATGGACCACGCTTGCTTGCACCATATTTCAGGGTATTACCATAGTCCAGGCCAAAATCAAGTCAAGTCTATTAATCCAACAGTGTCCCTCGGAGGATTTTAATTACTTTTAAAAGAACACAACAGAGGATATGTCGGGGATTTCTCAGTAGAGCTCGGCATTGATTGAAGCCTCACAAAGACAGGGCTGACCCAACTCAACCAGGTTTTGAAATAGACTTGACCTGAACTCGACTTGACTTGGTTTTGGCCTGGACTAACCCTCACGGAATCCAACCTGGTCACAGGTACTGAGTTGGGTGGGGTGTGGGGGGTCTCTGCCTGCAGAAATCACAGCTGCCATAATTGCAGCCTCTCCATCTTTGAAACATCAAATCTGTCTTCACCTTGGGTTTGCTCCCTATAGGTGTGGGTTCGGTTCTATTCATTGGCTTTACCTGATACATGTAGTTGTGGGTGATTGTGTGTATTCCGTAGGGATTAGTCTCACTTCAAAAATGAGGTGGGAACACCCCGTCTTTTTTTAAAAAAAAAAAAAAAAACATCAAATCTGGGTTTTTTGTTTTTACTATATACAAGTTGGGTTTTGAATCGAGTCAGTATTGGGTTGAATTTTGGATGGAGTCAGGGTTAATGGGTGACCTGAACTCGACTTGGTTTGAGTCTGGATTGGACGAAGTCTACTTGGTTTGGGTTGACTCACCCACTCGGTTTGAGTTTGGATTGGACAAAGTCTACTTGGTTTGAGTTGACTCACCCACTCGGTTTGAGTTTGGATTGGACAAAGTTTACTTGGTTTGGGTTGACTCACCTACTCAGATTGGGTCGGGTTTGGTCTGAACGAGGCAAATTATCCAGTGCCCAGCTCTACTGAGAAATCCCCGAGATTGAGAGATCTTGGGCTTCTACTTATTAAAATGTGAGATGATTGACGACTAATTGAAGGGTTAGGTTATTTACTAGCTGAGATAATAATACTCTCTATAGTATTGGCAGTTCTCTGAGGGGCCATGATAAAGTTAGTGGGCCACACTTGCCCCTGCTTGTGCGGCGGAGCTAAGGTGGGTGGGACCCCTGACTGTGGGGCTTACAGTGATGTATGTCCCTCAAATCCTCACAGTCTATCCATTTTGAAAGATCAATTTAGGGTATGATCCCAAAAAATGAAGCTGACTCAAACCTTAGGTGGACCACACCACAGGAAACAGTCGTGATTGAATTCCCACCATTAAAAATCCCATGGATTCTAGCAAAATGTTTAGTTGATATCCAACGTGTTGATAAGGTCACAAACACCTAGATGAAGAGACCGCACAAATATCATCTTGATCCAAACCTTGTGTGGCCCACGAAGTTTTTAATGATCAATTACCAGTGTTTCGTGCTCTATGGTCCATCTGGGATTTGGATCTGCTTCATATGAACTTTCAATACGGATGGACGGGGTGAGGCTTAGGAATTTTTTAACAGTGGGCTTTCAATCACAACTGTTTTCTTGTGGTGTGGTCCACTTAAGATCTGGATCTTTTTCATTTTAGGCCTCATCTCCTAAAATGATCTGACAAAATAGATGGACGGTGCGGATAAAACACATATAATATGGTGGTGCCCACAGAGTAGTCCGTCAGTTGGCAACCACGTCCTGCTTGTGCAACCTAATAAAAACTTGAAATTTGTAGAAGCAGGGTCCATTTGATGAGTCATCCACATTGCTGTGGTGAATATGATATTTATGTGGTACTGTGCAAAAACAGCCTAATATGATTCCTCTATCAACGGCATACACAAACCAAATGTGGGGTGGCCCACTTTGGATTATTTAATCAATCTCATTTTGGGTTCGAAATTTTGGACGGTTTAATTTGATTCACATAATGCCACGTGTACAATTTCTGAATACATGTTTACAAAGTATCAGGTAACGCCTCTTGTTTTTTTACCAGATGGAAGGGAATGCGACCATCAGAGCCTGCGGTTGGGCCAGCTGATATGATGTGAGCATGATCCGGACCATTCATGCATACATCCGCATAGAAGATCAACTAAAACCCTGAATTTGCAATAATCAGATAATCAAATCTATCAAATCTGAGGAATACTTTTTCAATGTGGACAATTACTCTATGCCCAAAAAATAAAAATTAAAAATCCAACCACTTCTTACCCCTCTTCTAAGTTCTAACTCTTATATACGATGATCGACGGTTAAATCTGCTTAAGGCCCAAAATTACAAGGACTTTTGACACCTTGGCTTTCAACAGGTTTGTTCAAATTGACACCCAGGTCCACAGCTCAACTGGTAGACTGAGTGGAGATACTTCGTTTCAACACTTGAGGTCTTGGTATCGATCCCTAGTGGGGGGTGGCTAACATGGAGTGTGTACACTGACATGGGTGTGTACTAACAAGCTAACCCAAAAAAAAAAGAAAAAAAAAGAAGAAAAAAAGAAGGTTTGTTCAAAACGGGTCCTATGGTAACTCTCTCTACTTGGTTTAACTAGGTTCGGCCTTGTCGGGTCTGGATCTCGTTCTTCAAGACCCCCATCTATACCCAAAGTGGGTTAGGTCACCCATCAGATCAGGATTTCGGATCTAGTTGTTATTATTATTATTATTATTTTTAAAATTATTTTTATTGGGTTTGGAAAATAAAGAGAATTTTCATGGCTGGGCCCTCCTGATTTATGTATAAGATCAGACACAAATGTGCTACTTTGAAACATGCGCGGGTGTAATGGGCTTTCTTAAATATCGTCTGGCTCAGAGAATTTAATTAAAACCTTATTTAATATTTATAGGGCCCACTGAGATGTCATTTAGAGATCAGGCCTATCCATTGTGTGAAATTTCAGGTCATTTTAAAACTCAGGTGAGCCTCATTAAGTGGCTTTAAATGTTTTAGGCATGAGTTCACATGGTTGGAAGGTCATCTAACTTATAGAGGGGACCATTGCATGTTATAGTCTGACCTATAATACACATACATACATACATACCTTAACTGCAGAATGACCAATTGCACTAGAATTAAATGGATCACAATCCTCAAAGAACACAAAGCCCTCAGCTGTGTCCAACTCTTCATCCAAACCATCCAAATCCTAAAATAAGGTCTGAATGACACTTTGATGGTACTCATAATCCAAATTCCGCTAACATTTTTTTTTTTTTTTTTTTATAATCTAGAAGCTAACATGTGTTTCTTTAGTGAGCAGCAAAATGATTGTGTATTCGGATGTCTTCTTCCAAAAGTTGCCAAGTCTCCTCAAGATGAATAACAAGTCAACCATGTCTCAAGATTGTGCTATTCCTTTTTTTTTTTTTTGGAAAATTGTGGCAATCTTCATATCTAATGTCCAATCAATTTGGTGTCAAGATTTGAGTGAATCTACCACTAGTGGTTGGATTTTTTACTTTTGATGACTCACCCAATTATTACATTTGTTATGAAAATTTCAAATTTCCTTATCATACCCACCCTTATCATTCATAGTATTATTAAAAAAAAAAAAAAAAAAAATCAAAAAAAGAAAATATTTTACATTTTTTTTCTTTAATTACCCTCCAAATTATCAAGCTTACCACCCATATTAGCTAATTAGAGAATGCTAGTGTCCCAAGAGCTTGCAAGAGGCAATTAAAGCAATCCATGTGGTATTTTGCCTATGAAATTTATCCAAGTTACCTAAACATAATCACATTCATATGTATAAATCCTCAATTCCCTATTCTTTACACACCTCACACTTGCAAAATAAAGCTCATTCATATTCTTTCCTTAGCCTTAGCAATATTTAAGTTATCCTTAGCCTTTTCATAAAAAACTATTGATGTGTGTTCTATGAGTAGGGTTTGTATTGGAGAGCCAAATTATCTTATTCTATGTAGTGCTAGTGCCCTCTTTCCCAACTCTCATTTCCATATGGGACCCAATATCTTGCGATCTAGATTTCACAAGGTAGGGTTTGTAATTTAAGAGCTTCGATCATCTTTTCCTATAGAAGAAGAGTATCGATCTTTTTTCTTCCCCACTTAACATTCTAGCACCCTCAGTTAATTTAAGTGATTTTTTAAACTATTTTTATTATTATTTACATCATTTTATATTTACCATGCTGTTATATTTTCTTTCTCATATACTCTTGTATATTTGTAGTATTCTTACTTCATGTGTTATTTACTTCAAGCAATAATTTAGAACTGGAATTCTTTAAATCCTAAATCCCATAAAGTAGAGACCATTATATGTTTATACAAGTGAAGAAGAGTGCCTAATACTTCTTCTTAATTGAGGTCCTTATTCAAAGTATGTGCACACAGACTAATACTTCTTCGTAATTGAGGTCCTTATTCAAAGTATGTGTCCTTTGAGGTCCTTATTCAAAGTATGTGGACACAGACTAATACTTCTTCATAATTAAGGTCCTTATTCAAAGTTGTGGACATAGACCATACGTGGAATTATGTAAATATAAACTGTTTATGTGGACCATTAGGTCATCGTGATCCTATGATGTCCAGCCAGCCATAGATTTTAAGATTTTTGACTTAACATACACTTGTCATCCAGAACCTGCAACCACAATATACCTATGAAAAAGGTACTATGAGTACAATCTCATGAGAGCTTTTGATGTGTTGAACATCCAGACTATCAATCATATGCACCCTTCCATAGTGGGCCATGGGCCTAAAAATCAAAGCAATCCAGGCTTAGGTGGGCCACGCACTACAAACAATGGTTGGGAGTGAATGCCCGCCCGCCCGCCCCATTTTAGCCCTAGGGCCCGAAAATCAACTCCGCCTGTGATTCAGGTGGGATAGGGATGCCCACCTTAATTTTTACATAGTTCACTAAGTTGTTTGTGAGAAACCCACTCTAGCCATTAGATGGCGTCATCCCAAACTATGTCTAGGGCAAAAAAATTAGCTAAAAATGTGAAAATCACATGAGCCACACCAAATGAAACAATTGGAAGAGAGACATCCACCCTTGATTTTTTTATTATTTTTTTCAGGGCTCACCATGATGATGATATGAAATCCACTCCAACCACTAAACACGACATTAAATTTAGGCCCAAAACCCAAAAATCAACCCTATCCATGATTTATGTGGACCATAGGGAGGGAAGCAGTTTGAAGGGTATGCGGCTTCCTTGACATTATTTTCACTCATGTTACCCACCTGAATCACAGGTAGGGCTGATTTTTGGGTACTAGGCCTAACATTGGCAACACATCTGATGCATAGGGTGGATTTGACATACACATCACAGTGGGGTCCACCTTTGCTGGTCAACGCACAAGACAGTCACACACACACAAGCAGTCATCGTGCGAGCTCCATGCTGAGGATGTGGCAAAACCCATTAACATGCAGAATGCAGCGACCCGAAATAAGAGAAAAATGGCTACATCAGCAGAGGACACAGGAGAGTAGTTATTTTTTTGAGGGGCTTACAGTTCTAATTCATTCTGTCAATTTGCAAAATCTTTAGTTCTTTTGGGGATTTAGATGTTCTAAATCCATGGATTTAAGAAATTGGTGAAATTGATAAATCCTTAACAAAAACCAAAAATAGGAGAGATTTGAAATTCTTGGATTTCACCAATTCGCTTGCCCCAAAGAGCCTTTAAAAGAAGAGGTGGCTTAGCTATAAGGGAGAGATGGTCAGACTGACTAACGTTTCTCTTTCCTATGCATACGAAGGCTTAGTCAACAAAGCAGGTGGGCCACTAATGTAGCATGGGCTGTGGATGACTTCTTGAAGCGTCAAGATTAAAAGAAACCCAACCACAGGGGCCTATGGCTATAACTTTGTGATCGGTTATTGAAATTATTATTTCTGTTTGAAAGTCATGGATGAGCCCTACCTCACACACCAACTGATGAAGTCAGTTCGCTCTGATGGATTTTTTGAAAAAAAAGTAGATGTTTAGGGTCAAAGGTCCATCTGAATTCAAACATTATTATGTTCTATAAGCTTAATGTTTATTTTATTTTTATTTATTTTTCATTTGTTTTAAGGCTTTAAGAGTCATGTATTATCTCATAGAGGGCGATCCCAACTGATGCAACCGTGCAGGGGCGTGGTGTATCTCTAGCTTCCAAGTGCGTCTGCTCCAATGGAGTTGCACTTGCAGGACACAACATTGAAACTCTGCATCATCTTTTCTTCTCCAGCGAAACAGCCTCAGCCGTTTGAAAGGCTTTTGGGCAGGCCATAGGTGTCCCTTTCGCCTATAACTTGCCCATCCTTGAGACCCTAGATTTATGGTGGATCTCTGCAGGTCTGCACCAGCATCTATCCCCGATTCACAGGATCTCCCCCTCTCTCATCTTGTGGGAGATCTGGAAGTCTAGGAACCTGGCTAGATTCGAAGGCAAGGCTATGCAGGTTGATGGGATTGTGTTCAAGGTGAAATGGTAGATATCCTCACTAGTTCGGTGTGGCCCAGAACTGTTGTACCCGCCCCCCTCCACTAATGCTCGTGCATTCTGGGGATCTTAGTTTTTCCCCGCCCCCGCCACCTCCCCCCCCCTTTCAATCGTCAAACGGGTGAAATCTAGCAGGGGTTGGGCTAAGCTTAACATAGATGGCTCGGCTAGGGGAAACCTGGGGCCGGCTGGGGGTGGCGGCGTTTGCAGGAATCATGACGGGGAGCTTATGTTCGTGTTTTCAGAAGGCTATGGGCTTGCTTCCAACACATATGCGGAGCTTCGTACAATTCATGACGGGATTGCTTTCTGTGTCAGTTTACAGATTCCCCAGATTATGGTAGAGTCAGACTTAAAGCTGGTGATTGATTTTCTCAATGGCATCATGTGCCCCTCATGGAAATGGGCCTATTGAATAAAAAGAATTCTACGTTGGAGAGATTTTGGTCGGATTAGTTTTGGGCACATTTATTGAGAAGGTAATGGCCCAACAGATGGTATCGCCCGTATGGGAAGTGAGTCTCAGGTTTCCTCATTCTTTCGTCACTATTCGCTCCTCCCTAGGCAAGTGAAAGGCGGTCTTTTCCTGGATAGGCTGGGTCTGGGGGCAGTTCGGCTTTCCTCCCACAGTAGTTAGATCCGCATTAGCTTCGGATCTTTTTCGGTTTCTCTTCTTATGATAGGCTTCTCTCAGGTTCCTTTTTCTTCCTGTAGAAGCCCGAATGTCTATAGGGTGTTTTGGTCATCTTAGGCCAAGGCTGTTCCCCATGTTGGGTGCTTGGGTCCTTTGGGGTTCCGTTTCTTTATGGGTTTTGGTTTGTTTATGGTCAGGTTTGGTGCTCAGGCACACTCTAAGTGTCAGGCTGTATTTACTTTGTTAATTCAATATATGAAATCCCTAGTTCTTTAAAAATAAAAAAATAAAAAAATAATGTATTATCTCGTAGGTATTGTTTGAGTTAGCTAAGAGTAACTAATGACTTTGAGTGGGTTCAAATGTCTTTACTATTTATAGTAAGTTTAATTATTTCAAGAGTGTTTACTAATTCGGGTCGAATTATAAGTCTTGAAAGTCTTTGCCTATACTAACTAGGTTAAGTATGTTTCGAAGAACAATTCATTTAATCTCATCAACTTCATTCCTGCATTTTGGAGTGTTTTTTAATTTATTATTTTTTTTCCTCATGGATTCAGAATTTATTGAACTGTGGGCCCAACTTCATACATACTTTGCTAATGCTCACTAAGCAGTAGTTTCTCAAGTAACTAAAGAATAGTTAAAAAAGAAAGAAAATGGAGAAGCGGTCCACATTCAGTGGAATTTAGGTCAAAGATTAGGCAGCCATGATCTTCCACTCCAATAGATTTTTAGAGCATGGTTTATACACAGAGAGGTCTGTTAGATCAACAGTCTGGATCGCCAAACTATGGGTCCCAGTAGAATGAACAAGGTGTTGGAGGATGTGCCGACCATTATCCAAATTCCTCCACTTAACTAAATCTGAATGCTGAGGCTATAGTGATCTTTTGTTTGTTTGTTTCTTTCTTTCTTTCTTTGGTTTGTTTCTTCTTTTTTTTTTTTGTTTTGTTTTTTTTTTTTGTTTTTGTTTTTGTTTTTTTTGGAGAACAATACCCATTCACGAAACAAGGGCAACATTCACATTTTGGGCCCACCCACATGATGTTAGAGTGATCCATACCGTTCATCATCCAAGGGCCTATTTGATTTTCCTTAAAAGGAGTTATGTCATCATTACAATTTTACCACAACCAAATCAAACTAGGGAATGGCTGGTCAAATGCAGATGTATTAAGGAGATAAGTAATTTCTAATCATTGCTCTTTTCTATGTAATTACGGTCAAAATCTATAATGTTGAAGTAATGTAATCAAACATTGGAAAAATGCCATCATTAATAGTCAAATGCATCTAATGTAATGAGATAGGTAAAGTAATTTGAAATCATTGCCGATTTTCTTACAATTCCTTTACATTACAACAAATCAAACATGCCCTAAAGATCTGGTCAAATGTATAGACTAGTGTATCTAGCCAAAAAGTACTTTATACGGAAGATTTTTTGATGAAAAAAAAGAGGATATTTCATTACGAAAGCTTGGTCTGCATTTGAATTCATTATTGAATTAAATTGCAATTGGTTCAATAGAGGAATGACGAAATTGTAATGATGAATAATATGACCTTCCCTCTTAAGGACGTGTGGAAAGAAATACATTGGATCCCAACCACTGAAATGGTTGGAACTGCTGTGGTGATTAGTGTTATATTGGTCTATACTATTTGGATCGAGGGCCAGCGATATGAAACAGCCCAGAAGTTACTGGACTTCCAAATATCGGTCAATATTTCAGTAAATATCACAATGCATTGTAGAGATATCGATACATTGCAATATTTTCATTTTAACACCGCTATAAACTTACTGGTATTGTAGAGATATCGATACATTGCAATATTTTCAATTTAACACCGCTATAAACTTACTGGTATCGACGATGCATATGATATATATCGTTGTTTCCAAGACATCAGTCCCCTCTTTGAAAAATTGAAAAAGCCTATTTTCTCTCTCTCAGTTTTTTTTTTTTTGCTTTTAATCCATTCTTAAGCTGATTTCAATCAACCCCTTTGATTGTTTGGAGAAAGAAGGATATTTGGGTGCGGAAATTGATATCAGAGAGTGGGTGGGTTTGGAATTGCAGACGATTACTATTACTATTATTATAATTATAATTTTAATCATTTTTTTGGTTGCAAATCACTTTGAATCATTGCAACAAAGATGGAAAAATTTTGCATGCTCAATCATGGATTTCAACCTCCCATTTGCGAATTTGGAAAAAATTGGTGAAAATTCAATTTTATTTTATTTTTCACCCATTTAACTTGCAATTAAAGTGTGGAAAGATCACATTACACTATTTGGTGGCTGATCTATAGATTGATGGAAGTTCTTGAAATTTTTGAAAAAAAATATTTTTTAGTTAAAATATTTCGCAAATAAATAACAATATATATATTTTTAAATTTCATGTTGATCTGTGGCTATTTAGCATTAAGATTCATGTGTTAATGATGGTTGGCTGATCTTAATAACCTCTCAAATATACCTTCTTAGATTTATAAATGATATAAACTGATTTTGTATAGTTGTATAATTTCTTTTTTTTTTTTTTTAACATACGCATACACACCCCACACACTCACGCTGGTGGAATTTCACCACCAATGGGTACTCAAACCCTTGACCGAGAGTTGAAACTCCTGAGAGTCTACCACCCGGGCAAGAGTAAGGACCCAAAGGAAACTTATTATGGTTGTATAATTTCTAATAAGCATATTAGTTTAAGACCCTATACAAAGGAAACTTATTATGTAGATTTTTATTTTTTTTTTGTGATTTTTTGATTTTTAAGTATGTAATGAGGTCTTTTTAACATCACTAGAAGTTTATTGAAATTCGACTAATTCCCAATGTTTCCCTAAAACAGCGATATATTCGATATTTCCCATGCAATACCTGATATGTTTTCGTATTCTATGTTTTTGTATTCTAAGGGCGCAATACGTCTGTTAGTACCAATACTGAACACTAGTTGTGATAGTAAAACCATGCCACCAAAACCTCCCAAACTCATAGTACAGGTGGCAATGAGCTAGGGGTTAGGCCAGGCTCGGTCTTGGCCCGACACTTAGACCCAAGGCTTGCCCGACCCAAGCCTGTCATGGGCCTAGGACTGTAGGCCCAAGCCTAACCCGACGTGGCCTAGCCTAAAAATTGATAAAGCATCAATTTTCCACTTGAATTTTCCTAATCCATCCATTGATTAAGCGGGTCACGCATGCACAAAGAAATAAACATTTTAGAGGAACGATAGCAATAGTCTATATTCAAAATGGATGGAATGCTTAATGGAGGATTAGAATAACATATTTGTATGATATAAAACACGTACATGTAAATAGGATCAGGCTGGGCCGGATCGAAGTAAAATTAATTGAGCCCAAGCCTGACCCAAAAATTGATTGGACCATGCATGCGAGCTGTAGGCCTGACCCACTAGTAGGTCCAAGTCTTGCCCAAAGCTGGCTCGGTCAGGCTACCCGGACCATTGCCACCCTTGACTGGAAGATAATAGCTATCCAGTCATTTTCCTTCTTTCAATTGAATGTGGTTTGTCAGTTTTCTCCTTTGTTAACCCATCTACTCCCAGGCCACCAATTGAGAGTAATGATTGTTTCTTAGATGAAAACTTTTGAGGTGTGGTCCATCCACTGTGGGGCCTATCAGATTGACTCTGTATCACCAAACCAAGGACCTCACCGGTACAAACAATAGTTTAAAGACACGGAAACTATAAACTCCACTCAAAGAGTTTCTCAAAATCTTGTCTGAGTTTTTTTTTTTTTTTTTTTTTTAAATAGTTTTTTCATTATTATTTAATATTTAAAAGTATAAATAATATATAAATAATGTTGAGTTATGCCGAGTCGTGTTCTGTCAAGCTTTTGTTGAGTTTTGCCAAAAATTTTCAAGTAGAGTTGAGTTTTGACCGAGTCATGACCAGTTCAAGTTTTTTTCAAGTCTAGGCGAAATCCGGTTGAGTCAAGTCAGTTCAGACAAGTTGAGATGAGTTTTTCTTGAGTTTTAAAACTGTGGTACAAACTAAGGGCTTGACGACAACATACCTATTCTTGAGTAGGGTATCAAATAATTCCTTAGCCTAATTATCTTTGGCATTGTTACAAGCAAGTAGCACTCAAATTGAAGTTGCATTCCTCCCAAGTTCATGTTCAAAAATATATTTGCAATTTGGAGCCCAATTCCTGATTACCAAGGTGATTGTAATTCAGCAATTTCCAATTTATACTTTGTTATACTGATCATTGCAATTCAATTCAACATTGCATACAAATGCAGCCCCCTAGTTTGTGAAGAAAAAAATGGTGCCTTGGAAAATGCATTCAGCAACAAGAAAGAAAAAGATGTAAAACATGAATTAAATGATTCTTATTTATTACCAAAAACTCAAAGTTGCTACAAAGTCGAGGCTTCAGAACACCATACCATGCACACAATAAAAATGAAAACAATACAAAGAAGGCATTCTAACCTTTCTCCCCTTAAAACTGTCCTAACTTCTTGATGAGAGAACTGAGAAGATTAGAAAAGTGAGCCAACATCTGACTGGTTTGGATATTGTGCCCTTAGCAAAGGGAATGCAATTCTTCAAATTTTACTCCTATGCTTCTCCAGCACAAGAACTCGAACTTCAGACATTTGAATCTGGAGATATTATAACATTGTAATCAAGCATCAGTAACAAAGGAACACAAGATGGTTTCTAATAACAAGATAAGACTATAAAACGGATTACATGATGCCTGGTATGAGGATATGCACACTATTGTTGAGCCTTAACTTCGTTGTTTGTACAACTGGGGCTCATGGACAGGTGATCCAGACCATTGATCTGATGGAAACCACAAGAGGATTAGACCATTTCTCAAATTTCTTCTGATGACACAATCCTAAGTCTTCAATAAATGTCCTGAAAATGGACGGCTAAGAATTGAAAGAAAAGGTCCAAATTCAATGGAAAAAATTATTAAAATTGATAGATAGGATCTTCCAATCTGGGAGAAGAGGCCTTTCTATTGTGAGACCCATAAGATCAATGGTCTGGATCACAAAACCATGCGACTCTTTCAAATTCAAGGGTGGATCATATAACTCCCTCCTAAAGCAAAATCATCATTCGCTTAATAGCTATTGTAGCGACATAAACAGCGGTTAGTGATTCTCACATGTAAAACATTTGATACCAAGATGCAAGAAAAATAGGAAGCACTAACCAGAACTCCTTCCCTAGGACACATAAATAGAATATTTGTTGGCTTTCTTTATTCTTAGAGAATTTCTAATCTTTCTTTCTTAAAATTGTATATGATTTTAAGAGCAACGATCCTAGATGACACGTGAAAAAACTTTTAGTGGCCCACATTGAACAATAATCCAAATGAGGCGACTTCTCTACCATAAACCATCCAAGGTGGGGTCCACTGAATGGGTGGTCTTTAAATGGACATCAGAATAAATAGTTATGTTCTAATCAGCATGGATTTTGTACAGACATAGAGGTGGCCAATTGATTGGATGGTCCTGATTCATTGCAATGTCACCACCAATCAACAATTTCATATCATTAGTTAAGTGGTAGCCTACATGCGCTGCCTCCCAAACCATATCCTAACCAGTGTTTTCAATATCAACGATATTTGCCGATATATCCCACGATATATCTTGTATCCCACCCATTCGATACGAAACTTGTAAGTAGTGCGATATATCTCACATGTTTGATCCGGTGAGCATATTTGATTTTCGATCCTTTTTTTTTCTTCTTTTGTAAATCATGTTAAATCAATGTCAAATTGTTACAAATCCATGGTTTTTCATGAAAAAAAATGGATTGGGAGCTTCCATTTCGAGATTTGGAGGAGATGAGCCGAATTGCGGAAAATCGAAAAAAAAAATCAAAATTTCCCACTTCTTAGCAAATTGGTTGCAATCCTTGTGTCCAAACATAAAATCAAACATGTATGTAACCTAATCTAGTGATTATTCTTTTGTTTTTGAATGTATTGCTTGTGTTTCCACACGTCTTCTTACATTTATAAATTATATGAATAGACTTTGAATATACTTGCATTAATTCAGTTAGACAACGCATAGATTAAGACCCCATATAAAGAAAACCTATTATATGCACTTATTTTTTGTAATGTTTTGATTTATAAGTGTATGTTGATGTCTTTATTAACAATCACTGAAGTTTCATTGAAAAAATCGACTTCCCCATGTTTCCACCAACAGCGATACATTACATGATACAACCGATATATCCCATGCGATAACCGATATGTATATGTATTTTGAAGGTGCGATACCGATATTTCGAACACCGATCTTAACTAATTTTCGTGTCAAATCCCTTTTTTTTTTGCTGAATTGGTCCTGTCTGACCTGGTTGAAGCCAGGCCGACTAAACTGGTGGTCTTGCCGGCATCTCTTAACTAATTAGTGGTTGATTCCATTTTCTTAGCTGAATTGGTACTGTCATGTCCAATCTGGATGAGCCTAGGAGGCTGGGCTGATTCAAGTAGTTGTAGCTATAGGTCACGTTACTAGTAGAACCACTACAGTACTACTAGCACTAGTAGCAGCAGCAGCAGCAGCATTACCAAAGCCGTAGGAGCAGCACATTTCCTCCATTGGTTGCATTATATGGGGCAACCATTCAAATATGTGATTCTTCCTTGATTTAAACATACTAGGTTTTGAATAATGGCATCAGTCGGTGTATTGGGTAGGCCCAAATATGATATGATGTCAGACCCATATGGGCGAGAAAAAAAAAAAAACATTATTAGGAAAATAGGGGAAAAAATGTAAAACACTGGGATTCACATTCAATAGTGTGTCAAAGATATCGGCTTGACCTGCTGAAAGTCAATCAAATGGGCCATAGTCAAACACAATCAAGCATGGTTTTATAGATTAGGGTCTATTATAATGAAATACAACAAAAGGAACAAAAAAATTTTATAGCCCAAAATGGTTCGTTCCGCTTCACTTAATTGAACATCACTCAGATCTTGTGTTTTGATCCCCAAAATAAGCCTAAATCCAGTAGAAAATGAGTTTTAAGCTTCCTCCATGGTTGAATTTAAGAAATGAGTGAAAAATAGAGAAAAGTTAAATAAAGAAGAAGAGAAATGTGCACTTTCTCCCTATCAGCTGTATCTGCCCTGCATTGGTGCTGATACAGTCACTTTTTTTTTTTTGGTGAAACAGATCGGTTCACCCCAATATCGCATAATGCGGGCAGCTGATAAGATTACAACATGGCTGTATTGTAACCGATTGTTAACATGTTCATATAGCCATATTAGAAAAAAGAAAGCGGGAAGAAACTACTGCATGCTTTCTAAAACCAGTGTTCATGCAAACTATTCATGCATGTGTGAGAGAACCTTTTAGAAGATGTTTATTTGGACATCCAAAAGTTCAGGATCCACAGCTTTAACTTCCTTTTCAGCTTCATCTGTCACTTGGATGGGTGCATCAAGTTTAGGAGGCTTCTGAAAACCAATACAAATATCATCAGATATTGCAAAAGGAGATATCATATAACAAGAAGTACAAAATCAATTGACTTCCAATATAAACAGGTAAAATCTTGAGATTCTTAGGTTGTGCTTGGATTTTCTATTTACTTGAATTCCAATAATTCAGTTCAATAAAAAGAGAGTGACCAAATTGTATTTATGTTTGTGTTTTTCCAGGGATTTGGTCCCATATTACAATTACACCAAGTTTGAGTTGGGGGGAAATTAACTGCAATTTGAGGGCTACTTGCTCACAACGAATATTGGAAATGTATTATGATTTGGTGACTTTACTCAACCAAAATTTCATAAACCAATTCAGATTTCATCCAAATGCAGCCTTAGTTAATTCATTGTTGATTTATGCTTAGAATTTGAATTGGATATGTAGAGTCATGTAATGTAGCACAAAACACCCTCTTTCAGGAATCAGAGTTTATAGTAAAGTTCATGGATGGCCCTGGTTTGGTCTAGTAGGTCTCAACTTTAATTTGTCCATGAAATTTCACTTATTTCCCACTAAATAGGTCTTAGTTGCAGAAGTTCAGGTGCAGGATCGGAGAAGAAGTGATCACAAAACTATTCAGTCCAAATATAGAAATTAAATCAATTAGAGAGTATGCTTAAAGAAATCATTAGAGTCATCAGGAATGACAACAACAAACAATAAACAGATGCTTAAGTGACAGATATTCCAGGTCGGATCATAGTAGTAGTGTGGTTGGCAGTAGGTCCAATGGGAGGTTTTGAAGCGGAAGAGGGGGCATCACCTCAGGTAAAGGATTCCTGCAACCAAGGGATTATTCACTCGAGGCTCCAAAATATTGATTACAATGGTGACGCCACTTTATAAGGGGATTGTACTGAAGGAAGTAATATGAATGAAAGGAACTATGTGATCTTTCTATTTCTTCCCAATTATTACATTAGTATGGATACATTACCCAGTAGGGAAAGCATCAGGTTTGGTGGATACTTAAAACACAAATCTTAGGATAAAGGTATGACAATAATGGGTTACAACCATAAGTATAATAATCTTAGAACACTTTACAATATTACAAGTTGAACCAATCGGGCTGAAATCTTAGGATAAAGTTATGACAGTAGGTGCTCCCTATCAAATTAATCAGGCTGAAATCTTTTAGATTATCTGCTCACTCCGACTTAGAATGAGGGCTATAAAGGAGCTTCCCATTTCTACTGGCAGACGGCCGAACTGGAAAAAGTCTTGAACAAAGTCGAGTAAGTCAGGTTTGATTAAGTTCCAAAAAGACTGGAAAATGCCAATGGAAAACCATTAGATGCCGGATACTTATCCCTTCCCAGGTCGACTACACTACAGTAGTTCTGATTTCATCAAGGAGAATCGGGTTCTTGAGAGCATCCGCTTCTACCTGAGAGATCAAGTCGAAACCCAAATCGTCCAGCCTAGGATGCTCCACGCCCTCACTTGAAAGCAGGTGGGAATAGAAATTTACAACATGAGAAACAATACTATCTTTACCAGAAATCTTAACACCCTGCCTCCACCACGAACAAGAAAATAGGATTGGCATGGGCCCTTGCACTGGCTATCCCATGAACATATTTCATGTTTCTATTGCCTTCTTTCAACCAAACTGCCCAAGAGCGCTGCCTCCATTTTATTTCCTTTTCTCTAAGGCTAGAATAGTAGTCTAGGATAACTTAACTCTCAAAGACCTCTCCTCTTCCATCTATGGGCCGCTTTCTTCACGAATGTCCAGCCATTGGATCTCGCAAAGGAGGGACGCCATTTCTCTCTCTAAGGCCGAAGATCATCTAGTGCTAGACTTGCAACTTGGCTCACAACATCTGCAATTTTTAAAACAAAATAAAGCCCAATCTCTCATGACCAAAAAGACGACCGCCACTTAGACACCATAGCCTAAAAACCCTTCATTTCTAACCATGACAATTGAAATCTGAAGGGCTTTGAGCCCTAATTGATGTCATCAACCTCGAGCAATACCGGGCAATGGTCTGAAACTGGTTTCGGAAGCCTCGACTAATGAGCAATGGGGAAATGACTAACCAAATCAGGGGACACTAAGAATCTATCCAAAAGACACATGGTCGGGGGAGACCTACCGTTAAACCACGTATATTTGATTGCTCCCATGGGTAGGTCCACCATCTCATGCTTCCTAATTCACTCTGAGAATGACTGCATAGTAGAGGACACTCGACTTCCTGAAGACTTTTCGAATGCAGTGTACGGCGTTGAAGTCTCCCCCTACGCCCCAAGCGAGATGCCATCTGTCCCAGATAGAAGACGGTTCTTCCCAAAAATCCCTCCAAAGCGATGGCCTATTAGGGTTGTAAACCTCAGAAAAGGACCACTTAAATGTAGAAGACACCTCCTAAAAATCTATATTAACCGTGAAAACTCCCACCCAACTGTCAACCTTCCTTCACAGCGAGGAATCCCACAAAACTAGAATACCCCTCACTAATTTGATGGCATCTAGAGCCACCCAATTTGCCATTTTAGGACTCCATAAAGATCTTATTGTATCCCTGTCGATAGACTGTAGCTTGGACTCCTAAAAGACCATTAGACCTGCCTTCGAACAGTTGCAAATGTCTTTAACCTGGAACCTTTTTGGGAACTACCCAGCCCCCACACATTCCAAGAGAGGATTTTCATTGGGGAACCGACCTTTCCCCTCTTCCCTTCTTCTCCCCATGAGGAAGGATCTCCAAATAGGAATCCTGAGAGGAACTAAGATTTTCCAACCCTTTGCTTCCCTTAGACTTCCTAGAGGAGCATACCGAAGTAACAACAACAGGGATCTGGATATATCTATCGCCACCAAATGAAACAATGCAATGTAATCCTCATTACAGTCTCCAAACATTGCTCCTAACAATCTTCCCACGTGGCACACTATCTTTCACCCAATGTTTCTTATTTATTGTCTCCACAAAATCCCTTGCTCCCGCGAAATACCAAAGAGGGAACCCTGACTAGAGGAATCCCTAAAACTAACCATACTAATTAAGGTCTGATGGGGGTAATGACAAGAGCCTTTGTCTGGAAGCTTCCTTCCCTTCCCTTTGGAACAGCTAGGGCAAGCCCATCCACAGAGACTGAGGACAAGGGTTGGGAAAAAAGGAATCATCAATGGGCCAGCTACAATAAAATGCTGGTCACACCCTAACTCCTCAATATTGAAGCTAGAGAAAGGGGATGCCCACTCTAACTCAGCACATGGGGATCGGGAGGATTGGGGGTGATGACCAGGGGATGAGAGATTGATCTGAGGTGAGAGAGGAGAAGAACACTCCACTGGAGGAAAGGTAGAGAAACCTGACTCCACAGGACAAAGGACTTCATCGGGAGAGAAGGGAGGGACCTACTTCCTCCTCTATGACTTCAAGAAACTCTTCCTCAGAAGAATAGAAACACATTTCCTGCTCAGATCTCTTCACCTCTCCTTGGAAGGGCTCCTTGCTAGAATTTGAAAAGGTTAAGTTAGCGTTAGCCGTCCTCAAGACTTCGTTGTTAGATGAATATATCTATGTCTAACACTTGCCTCCTGACAACTGGCCTCAGGCTAGGACAATTGTGCCCAAAATTGAAAGAAGGTGATTTTTCCTCATGCAGAGGGATGTTGGAGGGATAATCTCTAATCAAAGCCACGTCATCAATCATAATGACCGGAAGAGCGTGTAGAGTCAAGGCACCTTCTAGAACTACATCATGAGGGGCATGTGACACTAGTGCTTGGGATCTATCAAGCGGGAGGGGCTACGTGGACGTAGGAGAGTCAACCCTTTGAGTATACGGTTGACAGGCTCGACACAAGCCATTACAAGAGACGCACGAATGAAACATCAAGGTAGGAGCTATCTCCATTGGGCATGTAGCTAGATTGGAGGAAACACCTTACCTTGCATTAAACACCCCGTTAATCGGCATTAAATTGCATTGAGAGGCTCTCAGAGCAATCGATGCCAAGTGTCCTCTCTAGACAATCAAAGCTACATGAAGATGACCATCTGTAGCCAACGAGACTAAAGGAGAAAATGATTTCTCGTGATGAGAAAATGAAGTGAGCCCATCAACTGACGAATGAGATTGAATGGGCACCTGGCCCTCCTGATGTATGGTCACAACTCTTCCCTCGTTAGAGTCTGTGCTAGTGGACTGAGTGTACATAGGCCTAGGGCCCTAGCCCACATCCACTTGAGGCCTTGAAGCAGGGGCTACGCGGGACAATTGTCCAGAATTGGACCGATACGAAGCATCGCCTAACACGTGTGACACTATCTGCGATTGAGGCTCTTGACTTGCCTTGCACGTTTGGCCTTCAACAGGTCGAGAGATTGGAATCCACCATTGAAGCCCCTCCTACCATACCGCTAGGAGCTTAAGGAGACCAAAGAGCGCCATCGAGAGCATCAACCTGAGAAGAACCGGGGAGAGGAGGAGAGGCGACCACCTCCTTAACCACCTTCATAAGAAGGATATCCTCACCAGCTTGAATCTTAATGATCTCCAGGACTACCTGTGTTTTCTTAAACCTAATACAAAGTCTAGCAAAGGGGAGCTCTTCCCATCTCACAGCCGCTTGGTCCACCATTACCACTTCCTCGAGACATGACACCAAGGCCTTAAAGAAATCCCAAAGCTAGAACTCCAAGGGGAGCTTTGGAAACTGAAACCAAATGTTTGTTGTCCCCAAAGGAGACTGGTCTACCCATTTACAAATAGACAACACTGGACATATACATTGCAGACGACTCTATAGGATAATATGCTCGATAATTTCTAGAGAACTAAGAGAAACCCATATTGAGGTAGGATTAAGGAAACGAAGAAGAAAGTCCCCAGAGTGGAGATTGCAAAAATGCTCAAGCCAAACTTCGATATCAATAAGGGAATATCTCGGATGCTTAAAAACAACCACACTCCAAAGAAGGGTATCTAAAGCCTTCAACAGAGCCCCCGAGGGAACAATGACCTCAAGGTTTCCACTAGCAGGCCAAAAGATCAGAGGAAACGAGGGGAGGACTCAAGGGATAGCTAGCAGGGACCTTAGCCGAAACCCGATTACCCATCAATGCCTCTTAGAAAGAATTAGGGTTACCTCTGTTAAGGTCTCCACCCTTCGACATCAAGGATGCTCCCCTACCTAGGTGTTGTTGAGCATAAGGAATTGGATCAAATGCTCTCCGAGGGCCTCATCCCTTCTAATTCTTAGCATTAACCTCCCTTGGGCCGAAGTGAGCCCTTTAAACTCTAAGCTCTTTACCATTAAATCTTCATCCATTAAACCCCTCCATTGCTTCCTTAAGTTACTCTTCCTTTAACAACCCCACAAAAGCAAAACCCTTGATCGATGATGAGCATCTCTCCCAGGGAAAGACAACCTCCATAACCTTCTCGAAATTACTTAAAACTTGAGAGAAATGAAGTTCCATCCACCCTTCCAGGAAATGATCCACAAAGAGTGGGAAACTCCAGCAAAGGAGCAACACCAAACTTCTCGGGTTGCACTTTTGAGCTTCTTCCTTGTATTCCTTCCTGCTGTAATCCATCCTCCCTATTCTTCATCATTCTAGAGGGCACCGATCTGGGCTCCTCTCTTACCTCTCAAGGGCCTTCTTCTCACTTTGGAAGCACCTCGGCTGCTCCTTGCCATGGATTTCCCTTTGGACCGACCTGAAAGGAGAGCACTATCTCCTAACCTTGAACACTCTTCCTGAAATAAGCTACCTACTCCATCAGGACTGAGGCATAAAGGTGGGAGATTAGGAGCTAGCATCTTTCAGATTACCAATATAATATATGTCTTTACTGGGTGGTACTCTCCAGTCGATCGATCAATTGAAGATCCATATTCACCGCTAGAGCTGCTCAAATTACTCGATCTACTAACATTATCCCCTTGCTTTTCTCTTTGCACAGACGATAAAGAAGGGACATTCTTTTCATCTAGTACAAACCGAGTATTTCAATTAATAACACCATCCCACCAGTTATAATTCAAGATAATCTAATAACTAACATAATGTAGGGACATTTTCACACCGAGCTCGAGTAGGGTGGCCTGTGGGATGTAGGGGCACACTCGGGGTGGGGGGCCCGTGTGAGATGGGCCCCACTCGTGTGAGGCAGGTGGCTCGTGTAAAGTGGTACCCATGTGATGTGGGGCCCATGAGGAGGTTTCGGCCAAGGTCCTAACCCATAGGATGTGGGGCTTGGGCTATGAGTAAATGGATTAATTTTCCATGCTCTATTAGTTCGAGCTTTTAGAGCAAGTGGTTAGTTATCTTGCATCAAATCGGTATCAAAGCCGGAGGTCCCATATTCAAAACTCCTCACCGGGGGTGATTAATGCGTGGGCCTTTTCACATTGTGCTCAAGTGGGGTGGCCTGTGGGATGTAGGGGCACACTCGGGGTGAGCAGCCCGTGTGAGGCGGTACCCATGTGATGTGGGGCCCACAAGGGGGGTTTGGCTGAGGTCCCACCCTATGGGATGTGGGGTCTGGCTATGAGATAAAGGGATTAATTCGCTATGCTCTATCAGTCTGAGCTTTTAGAGCAAGTGGTTAGTTGTCCTACATCATAATAACTCCAGGGATCAAAATCCCAGTGCATCTCAGTTTCAATACTTGAGGAAGGGGCATCCTTATCCTTATCCAAGCTTCAAAGTATCCTATTCATCTAATCCAGTTTTTGAAGGATATGAGTATCATTGATTTCAATAAGCTATTGTTAAATTTTCAAACAACATGGCATGTTACTGAAAAGGAGAGCATCATCATAATTTTCTTCTCCATGTGGTTGAATTGAATGACCTCTATACTTAAATAGACTTCGAAAAACAAGACGAGAACAAATGAGGGTTTACATGTCTAGATGTTGGTGTTGCATCTACAGATAAAGAGACGACTTTAAATTGTAAAAACATAAGTAAACATAAAATGGAACTAGTTAGTAGAATGCATTCATAGCACAAAATCATAATTCAACCATGATGATATTTATGTATGGACCACAATTGGAAAACATAATCTAGTCAATCATGTTGAAGAGGGTAAAGATTTCTAACCATGCATCGAACAAGAGCCCAATTGATGCCGCGAAAAAATGTATGTTGCTTAACTTCGTTGGCTCCTTCACATGAACCCAATCTGTTTTTTGGATCCCGGTGCAACAAGCGGTACATTAACTGCCTTGCATGAAAACTTACCTGCACAAAGATGATATCTCAGTGAATACCCATCTTGTTGCTCTTCATTAAGTAATATATCTAAACATTATCATCTCCTGTTTGATTATCTATTGAACTAACCGCTTCAAATCTTCCCTATAAATTAGATTTATTGTTCAGAGAATAAAGTTAAACTGTTCATGATAGTTTCTTGAGAAAACAAATGTAAAGTGGACACTGCTGGTGACAAACTAATGAGGACTAATAAACCTAAAGATTGAGAAAAAACCATGATGGTTTCTTTCACAATTCATCATCATCCTGGCCTTTCGACTAGCAATTTGGGGTCAGCTTTTGAAAGGTAGATTAAATTTTACGATTGGCTGCCTATCGGGCATCAACCTTCCTCGTTTTAATGCGACTTGGGACCGGCAATGGCGGAGGTTCACATGACAACACTTGCATGCAAACACAGTCCCATCCAGTACCAACCCCCAGCTCACCTAATACACACACACCCCAAAGGGCAAGCAAAGGCATGATCGACAGACATGCAGCCGAGCACAAGGCACACACAGCAAGTTCCCTTTTATCAGGTAGTAAGCACAAACACCCAATTTGGCACCAAGGGAGACACCTTACACCATCTGACAAAAAGTTGAAATGACATTCTCAAGTAGTTGGGCTACAAAGAATAATAGGAAGCCCACCAATACACTTTTATTGAATGCAACTCGGGTGCCAACACTACCATGCCCAACACTGTACTTTACCCTAACTATAGTGCATTAGCCAAAGGGGAATTTGTGAACCATTAAGGGCAAGCAAACAAACTCCCTAAGAACAATTACTCTCTTCATCTAATCTATCAACCAAATCATCTGCCTCCATATAGATTTGTGCAAAGGCTTAAACTGCCATGGAGCATGTAGGAAAGGATAAGTGGTAAAAGCACATTTTTGTTGTTGTATAAGTGTATTTTATCTTACTCTTTTGCTCATATGCAGTGAAGGGTACTTCTGTAATTTCATTGTAAAATACAATCTGTAATTTCAGAGTAAAATATAAGAAATATATGAAGTCATGAATCCAAGCCTAGAGTTACAAGTTTGCATCAAAACCAAAAGAGTTTTTCTTTTTGAATTTGAACCTGAACCTAGTGTTCGAAATATCGGTATTGCGCAATGTATCGCACCCTAGGGATATAGATATGTATTGGTTAGTGCACGGGATATGTCATTTGTATCGCATAATTTATCGCACTTTTTGGGAAACATGGGGAAATAGTGGGAAAATGGTTGAATTTTTCAACGAAACTACAGGGATTAGTAAAAAAAAACTTGATACACACTTTTAAATCATAAAATCTCAAAAAAGATGTGCACATAATAGGCTTCCTTTATAAAGGATCCTAAGCTATATGTTGGCTGACTGAACTAATGCAATTATATTCAAATTGAATGCATAAGATTTATAGATGTATCAAGACATGTATAAAAACACAATTAATTCATTCAAAAGCAAAAAAAGAAGTAGAAATTGTAATACATATTCATCAATAATGTGACTGGATTGATAAACTTCCCATGTCTCCCCATGCAATAGAATGTGGACATGATAGCAATTCGCTATTGAACGGTGCTTTGTAGGCTCCACCATGATGTATGTGTTTTATCCACACCGTCCATCCATTTTTCCAGCTCATTTTAGGGAATGAGCCCAAAAATGAGGTAGATCTAAATTTCAGGTGGACAACACCACAGGAAAAGTTGGTGATTATTAAAAACTTTTTAGGGGCCACAACTTTTAGAGGAATCTAATATTTGTGTTTTTGCTTCATCCAGGCCTTCGTGACCTAATCAACAGGTTGGATGGCAAATACACATTATAGTGGGCCTTAGGAAGTTTTTAATGGTGGGTGTTCAATCACAACAGTTTTCATTGTGTGGTCCACTTGAGATTTGGATTTGCCTCATTTTCCGGATCACGCACTAAAATAATCTGAAAAAATAAACTAATGGCATGGATACAACACATACATCATGGGAAGCGGATTACGTACTGAGTAACTTAGCACGCTAAGTGTATTGAGTAAAATTTGTGGGGTCCACCATGATTTACATATTTTATCCACTATGTCCATCCATTTTAAGAGATAACTTTAGGGCACTATCCCAAAAACGAATTATATCCAAATCTCAAGTGGACCCCACCACGGGAAATAGTGTGAATTGAAATTCTACCATTGAAACTTTGTTGGGGGCCACAAAAGTTTTGGATCAATTTGTTATTCCTGTTTTCCCTTAATCCATGTGTTTGTTATCTTATGAACAGGTTGGATGACAAATAAACATCTCTATGGGCCCTACCAAGGTTTCAACGGTGGAATTCTTTATTCCCACTGTTTCCTGTGGTGTAGTCCACTTGAGCTTTGGGCATGTTTCAATTTTCTGCTCAACCACTAAAATGAGCTGGAAAAACGGATGGACGGCGTGGATAATCCACACACATTCACAGTAGGCCCAACTGAGTTTACTCAATACGATAAAAGCATACTGAGTAACTCAATACGCAATCCGATTTCATACATCATGATGGTACCTACAAAGCACCGTCCATCCACTTCGCTATTGGAAGCGTCAGTACAGTCCCGTGGATTTAGGGAGTTCCTGCATTGGGATGATGGGTGGAGCCCACCATGCTGTTTGTGAGAAATCCACCCCATTCATCCATTTTGAGAGCTCATTTTAGGACGTGACCAAAAATGAAGCGGATCTAAAAATCAACTGTGCCATGCGAGAGGAAACAATGGGGATTTAGTGACCACCTTTGAAACATACATATGGCCTTAAAAGTTTTGCATCATGCTAATTTTTTTTTTTTTTTTGTGCTTAACTTCATCCTAGTGGGAATGACCTTATAAACGGTTTAGATGGCATGTAAACATCAAAGTGGAGTCCAGGTAGGTTTCAATGGTAAGAAATCCTTTTCCCAAATTTCCCTCGTGTTTTGGATCTGCCTCAATTTTAGTCGCATGTCCTAAAATGAGTTCTCAAAACGAATGAACGGAATGGATTTCTCACAAACATCATGATGGGCCCACCTAAGTATCCTAGCACTGGAACTTCCTGCCAAAGGCTTTCGCAAGAGGATGCTTCCCAATCCACATATGCCTTGGCCTAGGTACTACCCAATCCACGTGCAATGAAATAGTGTTATGGGTGGGATCCTGATTGTGGGCCTCACCACAATGTATGTGTTGTATCCACATCATTCATCTAGCTCTTTGTGACCTCACCAACAGGTTTGATGGCAAATAAACATTCCGGTAGACCCCATGAAGTTTTATTGGTGGGGATTCAATCACTACTGTTTCTTGTGTTATGATCCACATAGGATTTGGATCCGCTTCATTTTTAGGATTGTGTCCTAAAATGATCGTTCAAAATGGATGGACAATGTGGATGTAAGGCACTTACATCACAGTGGGCCCCCACAGAGAACTACCGAGGATCCACCCAATCTGCCCATAACTAGTGATCTGAGCATCCACCCAAACCACACAGATGAAGCAACAATGTGGGTGGGATCTTGACTGTAGGCCCCACCATGATTTATGTGTTGTATCCACACCGTCCATCCATTTGGAGAGATTATTTTAGGGCATGAGCCAAAGAATGAGGTCGATCCAAAGCTTAAGTGGACCCCACCACAGAAAACAATGGGGGCAGTGATGCCCACCATTGAAATTGAAACAATTTCTGGAGGGCCCACCATGATGTTTATTTGAGATCCAACCTGTTCATAAGTTTATGCAGATATGAATGAAGAGAAATCACAAATATTAGCTTGATTGAAAACTTTTGTGGCCCCAAATAAGTTTTTAATGGTAAGTATTCAATCCCCATTGTTTTCTATGGTGGGGTCCACTTGAGCTTGGGATTTTCCTCATCCCTTGTCTCATGACGTAAAATGATCTCTCCAGATGGATGGACAACATGGATATACAATACATACATTAGTGTGGGCCTCACCGAAAGGGCCGCACCGTCTTATGTGCAACCGGGTTGCACCAAATCCACTCTCCCTTAAGGGGCGCGGATTAGGTGTTACCCGGTTAATAGCTGAGTGGGTGTTAACCTTACAAGAGTGCCCATATATATCCAATCTGTCCATTTGTTTTTCCATCCCATTTTAGGATGTGGTCCCAAACATTAAGCACATCGAAATCTCACATGCACCACACTACATGAAACAATGATGATTGAACGATCATCATTAAAAACTTCCCAAGGCCCACCCGAGATTTGGATCTGCTTATGTTTTTGGATAACGTCCTTAAATGATCAAGAAAAACTAACGAACGGAGTGGATATGAAACACATTTATGAAGATGGGCCCCACACGGTAAGGTGAACACCCACTAAGCTGTTGTCCACGGAACAACTAATCTACTCCTAACTTAAGAGAAGAGAGTTCGAGAGAAAACTCTCTTCTTCTTTGTTAAAGAAGCCACAAATCCCCACCTATTCCCAAATTCTTCTTCGAAGGTGGAATCAAAACCTAAAATTCTCTCCCGAAATTCTATTTTTTTGGCAAATCCCAATCTAAATCCCATCTTTCTCAGCGGAAAATTGGTTTCCTTCCAAAATAATTTCCTTCGAAGAAAAAAATGGGTTTTAGGGATTTTCATTTTCTTACATGATCCGACAATGTCGACCGCGGCCCACCAAATCCAATCGAAAGTGACTCATTCAGGAAGATCACAAACGTAAGAGAAATTTATTCTATATTTTTTGAAATTGTGGATGGGAATTTCCACAATATTAGGGATTATCGACCTATATATCACAGATATCACCGATATCTCAGGAAAATTTGCGATATCTCGCTATATATCGCATGAGACACTGAAGTTGGTCAAAATTTCAGTATTTTTCGAATTTTTGGGGGGTTTCGATTCGTTGGGCCCCGATACCGATAATGTCGGCTGATAGTATCGATATTGCATACACTGCTTGAACCAAATGATTGCATTGATTGATTCCATGAATCTTGTTTTGGCATCAAAGAGGGATTAAGGATTTTGGTTTTGTATTTAAGATTTTTCAATCAGTGAAGTGCAGAGCAGGGGAGGGGGGATGAGATCAATTTTGGGTCTGAATCATCTGTACAAATTTCATGTGGTCTGGATTCATCTTTGTGGAGATCTATCGATATTGGGTTTTATGTAAGTCTTGTGAAGAGTTCTATTTATTTATTTATTTTTTATACAGATTTGCCCCACTTTTGGATTCAAAATCCAAAGCCAAAAAACAGAGTGGATTGGTTCTGGTAGCGGAATTACCATACAAATTTCTTAGTGATCAGACTTGGAGTTTGGGAGAGCTGTCATTTTTTTTAGAAATTTGTCATTACACGGGAAGTATGAAGAGAGTGTTTTTAGATCTGACGATCACACAATTCTGGGTGAGTGTGTTTGATTTGATTTCAGTTAATTGACACCATGTTGAGTGTGATTCTGATGTGTTGTATTTGAGAACTGATTTTAAATTAAACAGTACAAATTATATCTCTGAGGCAAAATTTGTCCTGACCTTTGTTGAAGGACAAGATCTGTGGGGACATTTGGATGGGAGTTTACCTAAACCGAATGTGGAAAAGGAGTATGCAAGGTGGAGAGTTAAGGATGCTAGGCCCCGAACATATAACGTTAGCTTTGGTGATGCAAGATACATGAGAGATCTCTATACTCTCAAGATAGCAAAAGAGATGTGCGGATATCGATGAGATATTATCCCTAGACAAGCCAAGATCACTATTACAAAGTATACAGGATCTCATACCAGCATTTTCATTATCTATATCAACTGATGTATTGCAACTTGGGATATGGAAACCTATTGGGTATCGCATGGGAAATATCGGATGTATCGCATGATGTATCGTGGTTTTTGGGAGACATTGGGAAATTGATTGAATTTTTCAATGAAACTTCAGAGGACGTTAAAAAAGCACATCATTACACACTTGGAGATCTAGAGACAACAAAAAACAAGTCCACATAATATGTTTCCTTCGTATAGGGTCCTAGGCTGTGTTGTCTAATAAAAGTGATGCAACTATATTCAAAATCAATTCATATCATTTATAAATCTAAGAAGAGATGCATAAAAATACAAGCAATACATTCAAAAGCCAAAAAAGAAGGTTAGGAACAACAGGTAACATCATCTTAAATATTTTTCACAATATTTATTTAAAAATTAAAATAATAATAAAAATCACTAATATTGGTATATTCATATCCTTTGTTGCTTATTAATGGAACTTCATTAGATGAGCTGGTAGAGACCGTGTAGTGTGTGTAAGTGATCCAAGGTTCAATCCCTAATAGTGTTATCTTTCAAAAAATAAAAAGATGATAATAATAATAATAATAATATTTTTGAAAATAAATAAATGAGTGTGGCTAATGCTAAGATCAGCAAACACTCGTAAACAAGTAAATATTAGGCACAAATACTGGTCAATGTAATATAAAAAAATATTATTTATTTATTTATAGATATTTTTAGTTAATGTTTTTCTCAAAAATTTCAAAAACTTCCATCAATCTATATATCAACCTCCAAGCACTCTCACATTATTTTGCCAAACAATAATTGCAAGTTAAATGGGTGAAATTGTAAAAAATTTGGATTTTCCCCAAAATTTAACCCTTTTCTCTAAGACCGAAAATCAAAGGTCAAAATCCATGATTAAGCATGCAAACCATGGATTACTAACTTCACACCGCAAATGCTAAGCAATTTAAATAAGAGAAAACATTTCAGATTAGTAAAAACTCACCAATTGGGTTTCTGATACCACACCCTCTCTGATCTCAATTTTCGCACCCAATCCCACTTTCTCTTTGAAACAAATGAAAAGTATTGGTTGAAATCCCCTTAGGAACGTAATCATGAAAAACCAAAAAAATCATACAAAACATTTTTTTTTTGTAGATTTACGATTTTTCTTTTTTCAAAATTTTCACAAGGGGATTGATGCAGCTGCGATATTGTTGATACGTGTGATATGCATTGACGATATCGTGGAATCTGCAACTGTAATATTTATGATACATTGCAATGTACCAAAATGTTGTCAATTCATTAAGATATATCACAACATATCAACTGACGCTGAGGAACTTTCCAACTTTAGCCCAATTTCGTATTAGGTAGTTGCGATACGATGTTGCAATCAATGCTCATACCTAGACAAGCCAAGCTCGCTAGTTGTCTAGGGTGGGGACATTTTCATAGATGAAGGTCACTAAGGCATAGGGTTATGGCTATAAATGGGCTGGGTCATTTTGTGGGCTTTTGGGCCAAGTGGCATTTGGGCTGGATTGCTGAATTTTAGGCCCATAAGACAAGCTCGGGCTTAGCTATAAGAGCTCATTTTAGTTTTGTGCCGGGCTTGGGCTACCCATGGCCTGGCCTGGCCTGATCCCATGACTAGGCATAGATAAGTCAATAAAATAAAAAAACCCAACTCTATCTTGACGAAGAAGAGGAGGAAGAAAGGAGGGAGAAGATGTGGGCATGGGTTGGGCCCGGCCTGGGCTAGCCCAAAGGATATTGAGCAGCATGAAGCCTAGCCTAGCTTGGCCTGTTGACAGGCCTACCTAGGGCTAGACAATTCCAGTTGATAGCTCATGACTACGATCAATCTATGAAGTTGTAAGAGTTATTTTGTATATTATGATCATCGTATTGAACAAATAACAGATATTTCATTTAAAACATCAATGAAGTAAGCATAATTCTTTTGTTTTTTGTAGAAAAGTCATTAAGTAATGTTTTGCTTAGTCCAAAGATATTGAAAATCAAGGACAGCATGAGACACACCTAATGAGTTGGAATGGATATCTCTGATGCTATGATATGGATGCTTTTGGAAACAAATGGGTACAAATCAACCCTTGTGTTTAGTGAACGTGGTTGAACATGTCACTCAGCACAAAACAGGATGTTGCAGTTAGATAGCACCTCTCCTCAATATTCTTAATCTATTTAGGACTTCATTTCTTTCACAAATCATGATAGCATCTTAACAATAAATATTTCCATCTTGATTGTGAAAATTAGGACTTGAGTTGAACACATACCTGAGAGCATGAAGATGATAAAAAGATCAAGCCTATTTCAGTTATAACATTTCGTGAATACTGATAGTTTCATAGAAACTAGAGCTTAATCTACGGAGCAATAGCATGGCTACTAAAATATTGCATTGGGTTGTTCTTGACTGGCATGTCAATATCAAATATTATTCACACTAAAGACATTAGCTAAATTATTGAATAAGTGTTTCTCTTGACATTAAAAATTAAGTTTTCCTTGAACTATATAAACATACACCATAATCAATCCATCATCCTGCCAATCTTTTCTCTTATTATTTCCTTCTCATTGATTTTATCAATTCCAGTGGTGGTGATGAAGACACCCTACAAATTCAAACGATAACGTATATGGTTTACGTATAGGAACCATGTTGCGCAAGTACCATCCATATGATTTTTATAAGCTGGACATGGAGTGAAATGGGAGTAATAAAGAAGCATTTCCCAATTGGCAAGTGCATTGGGATTTGCGAGAGCATCAACATGACACAAAGCCATCACAAGTCTTATTACTGCCAAGTGTCTTATTTCACCAAATTGATAGTTCAAGTGTAGAAGGCTGTTTAATTCTTAGAGGGATTAGTTCTGTCCTGCCTAATTAACCTACTTATTTTATTGTATAAGAAAATGAATTACCAAGCCAACCAGTTGGGGTAGGTACCTCCATCGTGGTTAAAGCTCTAATATCAGTAAACTCTTTCGCATTGATCTAAAAATATGACTTTCTAATCTCATTTGGAAACTTTTTTATGCAATTGATGCATTCCATGTCGAAAATTTAGATGCATATGCCAATTATAACACAATGCATAGTTACTGTAAGTCTGTAACAATTAACAAATACTTGCAATGGATGCAACATTTTTACCTATATTCTTGACATACAACTTTAGGTGATATGATAGGGTTGAATTGGCATTAATGGTGCCTCACAGTTTATCTCAAATATCCTAATAAATAGTGTTGGAATTTGGAAATGAACAAAACGAACAAGAGTGCCTATTCCAATAAGTTAAGGAATATGAAATGACACAGCATACTAGGAAATTGCTTGAAGAAGAACTTGGATTAGATAGAAGGTCTCACCGAAAGACTAGCAGGAAATTTAAGATCCTTGTGAAGAATATTGGCAAATGTCTTTTGCCTTGTCTTTCCTCTGAATGGTGTATATCCATAAAGCATTTCGTAAAGAAGAATTCCTGACATAGTAGTTGAATATTCATTAATAAGCTGTGATCCAGCGCAAGAAGAGACAATGTGACACATTTGCAATAATGTCTAACCAGATTCATGTGCATTAAAGCCCTCACAAAGGATTATGTTTCATAAATTTTGTCATTGCCCAGAAATGATGCTCTTTTGTCTGATTTCGGTCATTAGCCTTTACACCCACTAATTGGTAAGTTACCAATTTCCATATGAAAAGACACTGTTTGAAATTCCAGCACCTTAGTTCAGGGGTCAAAAACAACTGGTCCATCACTTTTTTTATATTTAAATTATGGATGTTTAGATAACAGCATTAATTCAAACACAGAGTGAATCCATGGGGCATGTCAGAAGTCAGATATGCTTATCATGTCCTTGACCTTTTGACATTTACTGTTTCAAATGGTCTGTAAGCAGACCTTTCTGATACACAATGAAAATGAGTGCAGCATCCACCACATGTTTCTATGTAGTTAGTACATACCCAAGGAGTTAGTCAACAAAGGTACATAAGACGCACCGAAAAAACATAACTGAGCTTGGGATCAATTCTTCTCTAAATGTCCATATGAAGTTATCAACACAAATAGAAGGCACTTTCACGAAATGACATCTGAAAACCCCCTTGCATCCCAGCCCAAATCCACCACCTTAGCACGCAAAACTCATAAAATGAAAAAAAAAAAAAAGTTTCAAAAGATGATTTGGGACCACTCTAGACACTATGAAATTGACAAAAGGACACTTTGGAGCTTCCCCACAGGCCCATACAACAAGCGCCTAAAGTTTCTATTTTGGAGATGGTCACAAGTTTAGATTTTGTCTACAGTCGCCATCCAACAAAAGCTCCTTGGACAATGCAGCTGCTACTAACATCTTAACTTTGAAATTCGAACTATCTCAGATACCAGTAAGCCATGATTTTCACATAGGATTCCATAGCATTTCCATCAAAGACCTGATAAATCGACTCACACCTTGCATGCTAGTCTCTCAAATTCCTTGATGTTTCTTTGTTCCTGGCATCATTTAATTGTTTGTAGGATGCATATCCTGAACATATATTAGGACAGGAGTTTCAGGTCTACAAACTATGTTTTTGACCATAAGATCAATATGGATACAAACCTTAAGTTTCTAACTTATATTTCTGAAGCACTGGGTTCCCCTTCTATCAAGCAAGTTTTGAATAAATTGCTGGATTATTGCAATACACTCCTTTATCCATAATGTAGATATCATTAGATACACATCATATCACCCAACATGCATTGGTTTTTTGACAGAGAAATTACGCATCTTTTGCACCTTTTTTTTCTTTTTTAAAACTCGTGCAAAAGATGCATCTTCTGAACATATTGCCAATCCAATACTGACATTGCTCACAATTTACACCAAGAAGGATAATATGTAATGCCTATCTTCTAATAACTATCAGTTTTGGAGCTGGATATGTGCTCCATTACTGATATTTTGAAACATTGATTTTTTGGTTAGTACCATGAACTTTGTACTTCTACAATTTTTGAACCACCAATGCATGAGAAGAAAAACATGGTTTGATAAATGTACGTGAATAAATTGAAAAAGGTTCTTGCAATTTTATTTTATTTTTCCATTTGAGAATATGTAATTACCAAGAGCCCACCAGTCAACAGCACTAGTATGGCCATCTCCAGTGATAATTTCCTGCAGAAATGAATTGACATTTTTCCAATAAAAATGATTAGTTGCCATCTTAAATATAAAACAAAACAATTAAATGTACATATTAGAATAACAAAAAACAACACCATGGGTTGAAAATAGGTAAATAATTATTTGATGGAAGCATAGCTCAAAACGACTATCAAATAGGATGAATAGAATAGAGCCCATGTTCAGTACATAGAGATTTTATGCTTTTATTTTGTCTCTACTGAAATGAAACTTATACCTATTTAAGAGATTTCATGCTTTTATTTTCTGTTCTCTGAAATAAAACTTCTATCTATTTATGTATGCCCTTCTGATTATATATACAATATGGAAACATTCATTATCCAACCAAGACCTATGCCCTCTTGGGATACAGGGTGCTGGGTTTCGTGTTATGAATGCTTTCTATGGTAGTTAGTAGTCCACAGGAACATTGAATAGCAATGGGATGGAAGCCAGAGATCGATTGATGGGACTTATCATTATGCATGATTTTTTCTTTTTTGAAAAGTCTTATTATTACGCACAATGGTATCTGCTGCATAAATTTCTTTTCTGAAGTTATATGACTTTTAAGTGCTGGCTTTGGTAATCTTTGATTTTGGGAAGTACATAAAAATGAGAACAGCAAGTCCCTATTGTCATCATCAGACCCCAAAAATCCTGTGTTCATTAATAGCTTCCTATGCTCACAGTTCGGCTTAGTCACACAACAGATCTTTGACATAATAAATGTTCATATTCTAAGAGAGGAGTAACAAATCTTAACATATTTAAACTTAGTAGAATACATGAGAATATTAATGACGTGATAACACCATCAAAAAATGCAAAGAGTTTCAAAATCCATTCACAGGAATATGGATTTCATTCTCTGCAAATGAACGATTCCATTATCTGAAAATGAAAAATGTTTGGAATTTTGAGGACCTGGAAGCTATAGTTGCTAAAATCATTGAGAGATGCATTGTTTATTTACCAACATACCATGCCATCAGTTCCAGCACATGAAAAAAAAATAACAGTCTAGAACGAGAGTAAGAATAACTTTTTTTTTTTCAAGGAAAGGTGGAATCATTCCACCTGAATTTTGTTTAGGAGAGTAAGAATAACTTAAAAGCAGCATTTTTTTTCCTGCAGAAACTGAAATGTTGATTCTAGAAAAGATGCATACTGGTGCAATATACTCTTCAGTTCCAACAAAGGAGTTTGATGCTCGCATTGGTTCAGCTATGAAAATTGGAGGTAACTGCCTTTTATGCTGCTTTTTCTTTTCGTGGGCGTTTGGAAGCAAAAGCTACAAAGAAAATAATAGGTAAGATTCTTGAGGTAATTATATCATCAAATACTTCAAGAAGTGTATAATAAACGAAATGAAAAAGTCTAAGAAGTTGCAAATATTCGAGGGTTTTCATCAAAGATAGCAGTTTATGTGAGAGAAACTGATCCCAGCAATTAGATAGAAATCAACTCTAAAATTTAATTGAGGGTTCCTTTTCAAGAATATTAGAAACATGGAAATTTAATTTGAGAAGAAAAGCACTCCGATACTTGAAGAATATGTAAGAAATCCTGCTATGTCCCTTTGCAGAAGCCAAGAAGACCTTATGTATAACAAATGTAAATCTGACAAGAATTGTCTACTTGGACCTTGTCTTTCTATAAAACAAAGAATAGTATCAGTAAGTTTTATCATATATTGAAGGATTCTTGAGGTTTAAATTTCTAGGACTGCCATGTAAAAGAAATGATAAAACAAAAAGGATAGGAATATGGTGTTAAATAAACGAAGAATATGTTTTGTGGAAGTTTGTGTGACAAAAAAATAAAAATATCTTTCCCTTCATTTTTTGAACATTACATGCTTTTATCCTAATTTAGAAGTACAGAACAGAATATACATTAGAAGCGCCAATCCTCTCTGGCACAAAGATATATGTGTAAATATATGGATGATAAAAGAGAGTGCTTGCTCCCATGCACTTTGCACATGGCACATAAACCAGCCTGGCAGGCTGGCACATGTTTGGGACATCTAAACCATGAATAATGATGGCCCCACTGTGCAGATGACCTGATGTTAAAATCAGGCTGGTCCTCTCATCAGGAGTCCCACAATTCGATGTTCAATATGGGGTTTGAAACATCAATTGTTTCAATTGGAGGGTGGCCCACATGAAAATCAGATTAGCTTGGATTTTACGCTCGGTTATCTGCACAATGGGACCAAATTATGCACAAGCTAGATGTACCACAATGCCAGGTGGGCATGTGTGTAAAGGTGCATGTAGAAGGGGTGTGAATAGGGCTAGCCGACCTCTTTAAATACATTCCTATCAAAAGACTAACCAATCAAACTTCAAAGTAACTTCACACACCATTAATCTCTAAACATAAAAAAAGAACTAAATCTTCTAAAATTGGGATTAATTAGAGTGACCAATATTGTTCTTGGCTATTTTATAACCACATGAATTTCTTGGAAGTTTTCAAATATTGGGTTTTTTCTCAGGGTATATTCAGAAAAGTTTTGCTAGAAAAATATTTTTAACAAAAGAGGGGAAAATTAATAAAATAAAAAATAAAAAAGAGTTAAGAATAAAATATAAATTTTCATTTATTGGGACACCAAATGAATATCACAATAATTTCAAAATATCAATGACTTTTGCTGCTGTGGCTACTTAATAAATTGAGACCCTAGGACCTAATTCAACCAAAAGATTCATGCTATGTCCAAACTAGATAGTATAACTAGTTTGGAATGTGAGACTGCATCCTCCATGAGATCACTGCTACCGCAAAAGTGTGATTATGGAAACATGAATTTTCTCATCAAGTCTAAATTGAAAAGAAGAATTATAGGCACCAACATAATAAGAAAGGACTAAATTATAAGAGCATAGATAGTGAAAATACCTGTGGTTTGCATGATGTCAAACATGATAGATCAAAATCTGTCAATGATACATGTCCATTGCCTTGGATTAAGACATTTTCAGGTTTCAAATCCCTATAGATAATACCTGCATAAAGCATAAAAAAGAATTACGCGAGAGATCATCTTCAAGGGACTGTTTAAAACATTGGAAAGTTACAAAAGGAAATGTTGCCAATTCTCAAGATGAGACACAACCATTACAAGAATCCTTCTTGATTACTTCAACAGAAAACTAAATCATCAATCATCCAGTTTTATAATCCTATAGCTTGCTCTATAATTATGCAACCATATCTTCTATTTGGTTAGGTACCTAGCCAGCAAATAAACTTTCTATAGGTCTACAGTTAAGGGCAAACGAGAAACACATGATGCATTCCATGTACAGGTTTTATAACAAAGAAAGGCATCTTCCATAAAAACGCACTTAATTCAGTTGATATAGCTTGGCATAAGACAGGAAACCCATAATAACAAGCCTCTTAACATTACAGGAGAATGATCTTGAAGGTAAAAAAGCAGTCCAAAATCATTGGTGTAATTTATTGCATTGATTATTGTGTTAGGAATGGCAATGTTTGGCAAGTATATGAAATTGGATGTGTATTAGACAAGAACCATCATAAGGGTTTGATTTCATGGCACCTATTGTCGATGATATATCCCATGACTGGGAAAGTGATAATCTAACAGTAATATCATGTCACCTGCTGTAGATGGTCCATCCCATGATGTGACAAAAGCTATAACTTCACAGTGATGTTGCAACTTATACTGTAGATGAACCATCCCAAGTTGACAAGAAAGGGGATAATCTAATAGTGACATTGTGGCGCCTTCTGTAGATGATCCATTCCATGATGATTGGGACAGCGATAAATCTAACAGTGATGTCGTTATACTTGACGTAGATGATCCATTCCATGATGGTTGGGAAAGCAATAATCTAACAGTGATGTCATGACATATGTTGTAGATGAAGTATCCGATGCTGATAGATGAAGAGAATCTAACAGGAATGTCATGGCACATACTGTAGGTGATCACCTCACGATGATTAGGAAAACAACAATCTAGCAGTGACATGATGTGTACTTGTCCTCATGATACTTGGGCAAGATGGGCAATGTGGTATACCTATGCTTCAGCTTGAGGGGGAATGTTGAAAATGCAGTATGTCAAAATTTCTAAAGAGTCAGTTATGAATGTTCCTACGGAGCATCTTACTGGGAGGATTTTATTCTCACTTATTGTGTTCTCATCTCTCATTCTCATATATGGTGTTCTTATCTCTTATTCTCAATTATAGCGTTCTTGTCTCTTTTAACGATCTATTAAATAGTAACTCATTGTCGGTGGGATAAAGGATCCTTTCATTCCCCCTCATTCAATCTCCATCATTTCCCTCTCTTCTCCTCTTTCTCTAATATTATGAATTAACAATCCTAAAACCTTACCATTGTAAAAAATTCCTTGAAACAGAAAGTTTCCAAAGATAAAAAGGTTTACTGCTTCACATGATCTCATTCTAGCATCCCACAAATCATCATTTGAGTACATCCATTTTCTTTTTTCTTATGTACGAAAATGTTTTTGCTCTCATTATGTAGTATAAACATTGCCCTTTGAGGATGGATCCTTGGTCTTACTCCGGTGGTAGACTCTCAGGAGTTTCAACACCCAGTCAGGGTTCGAGTTTGCATAGGTGGTGAAATCCCACTATGGCGTGAATGTGTGTGCGTGAAAAAAAAAAAAAAAAAACATTGCCCTTTGAGGCAAATGGTTGTGGCATTTTGGTACTAAAGAAGGGAGCTTTTGGTGAGAGACTATTGCAAGTATGGGCTTTAAGATGGGGGATGGGAAATGAAAGAGCTCTCTCTCTCTCTCTCTCTCTCTCTCTCTCTCTCTCTCTCTCTCTCTCTCTCTCTCTCTCTCTCTCTCTCTCTCTCTCTCTCTCTCTCTCTCTCTCTCTCTCTCTCTCTCTCTCTCTCTCTCTCTCTCTCTCTCTCTCTCTCTCTCTCTCTCTCTCTCTCTCTCTCTCTCTCTCTCTCTCTCTCTCTCTCTCTCTCTCTCTCTCTCTCTCTCTCTCTCTCTCTCTCTCTCTCTCTCTCTCTCTCTCTCTCTCTCTCTCTCTCTCTCTCTCTCTCTGCCCTCTAACACTTGGAAGTCGATAGTCTCGTTGATGCCAAAGTTCAAAGAAGCCATCTCTTTCTCGATAGGAGATGGATCAAGAGTTAGATTTTGGAAGGACACATGGTGCGGTGATAAAGCTTTGCAACAACATTTCCCTAGATTTGCTCATTTGGCACCAAATAGAGAAGTTAAGGTGGCCGATTGTTTTTCTTCTTGTGGTGCCATAGTGATATGGGTGCCTCTATATAGGCAGGATTTATCGGATAGGAAGGTGGATGGCTTCCTTAGTTTATTGGGTTGATTGCAGGCCATCCAAACTCTAGTTGGAGTGAAAGAATTGGTGTGGTGCAAGTTCAGTTCTGTTCTCAGTCAGATCCTTTTATAGGATGCTTTAAGTGAGTGGGTCAGACAATTCCTGGGATCATGCCTTCCATTTCTGGTTATATGCTGCTCCTCCAAGGTCGCCGCCTTCACTTTGTTAGTGGGCAGAAAAAAGGTCCCAGGAATAGATGATCTCTAAAAGAGGTCTATGATCATCCAATATTTCCTTATGCATGCAAGCAGCGAAGTCTATCAATCCTTTGTTCATCCATAGCCCCTTTACTTGTAAGGTTTGGGTGCACTCTCTCCCTATTCAACATGCATTGGGCTATGCCGCACGAAGTGGGGGAGCTTTTATGGGCTTGGCATGGAGATGTGGGAAAGAAAGGCTGGCTAATTTGGCATCTTGTTCTTCTGGCTATGTCATGGGTTATTTGGGGAGAAAGAAATAGCCAGTGCTTTCAGAATAGACTAGGTTTGGAGGAGATGGTGGTTAGAAAGGTTGAGGTGGAAGTAATAGATTGGGCTTCCCTTTTGGAAGATGTGGCTGATTGTAATCTTCCTTCCTTTTTTGGGTTGTAAATTTTAAGGATTCCCTTCGTTGTATTCTTTCTTCATTCAACTTTTGCTTGAGGGTCTTTAATAAAATCTTCATTACTCCTTTTTAAAAAAATCATCACTTATATTCACCAAGAGCTCAATCTTTCCTTTTTCTGTCTCATTCAAATTTTCTTAACTCGAATACACAAATATATCCTACTGCTTTAAGTCAGGATGAATTAGGGCTTTGGATGCATATATGATAACCCTGTAGAATTTATTCCTATTGAAGCAAAAAGATCTTGATGGTATGAAAACTCTATGATATAAGAAATTGAGCACATTTAGAATGGAATTAGATACACTAATCTAATTTATAATCTTAATACTACCCTACCAAAATTTCATCCTAACCACTAATTAATTGAAAATATCTTTTTAAAAAATTACACCTCAACAATATTTCTTCACTAATTTTCTCTCAAGTGTGGCCTAGAATGATTGAATCTGGAAAAATCATACAGATAGCTATCATATATCATGAAAAGACCTCCGAAATGAGCTATAAAGTGGCCATACAATAGTGAAAATATGCCTCCCATAAGTCATTGCATCAAATCCATAGACAGTAGATTTTAGCCTCTTTGTATCTATACTTCTGATAAGTGCTCATTGATCCCGAAGAACCCAGAAAGCTTGTTTTGTACATTCCTCATGTTCCATTTGCATTAGTGGGCAGTTGAAATTCTATATCAAGAGAGTTCCATGAACATGGCTAACATTTTGTATTTCATGAGAGCACAAAACATTTAGATGGCTGAAACATCATCCGTGAGAAAACCAGCCAAGATCAAATCACTGATGTGTTCATGAAAGGAACATGAAAGTCAGTTTCCATTACTTTCTAATGTCTTAGAGGATCTGATTGATATCCATTTTCCATCTAGACAAGGAGAGCTAAAGTTTTAGGGAATTGATATCGACACATACCCTGACTGATGTGGATATCATGTGCACACGCACATGCACGCCCCCCCCACGCACGTACCCAAGGAGGAGGGCTCCACTGTCGATCTGGATCGATGACGATGTCCAGGAAGGGCCTCCTAGTTAGAAGACTGAATTTTGGTTTGTTGGAGTGGGCCTGGTAGTCAAGTAAAGCCCGTCATGGGTTCTCATGATCGTGGCCCACTAGTCTGATTAATCTCATATTTTAGGTTTTACTTATTAATGTTATTTAGAATATTATGGACGGTTTAGATCACTTTGATTAATTATTATTTTTTATTACTTCATCACCAAGTAATAGGTTGCGCACATGGCGCGAGTTTTGGAGTATAGAGTTTTCTTATAAATAGGCACCCCTTGTAGGTTTTTTTTCTCTCATTGAAGATTAATAAAAAATCTTACGTTTTTCTACTCCTTTGAGTTCTTGAGTTGTGGAAATCCAATTGGGTGCGAAGCCCTCCCTTCATCGAAGGGCTAACTACCGTGGTGTGAAGCCACATCTATCTCGATCCGCCCCTATCTTCTATCATCCATACTTCTCACATTCTACAACCATCCTCACTTCGAATCTGTCAGCTTTTGCAGCAGTTTTTCTTCCTACAGCCAATTTCCAGAATCTGGCCCTGTGGGAGGGCTAAAACTTCGGCGGAGCACCACGCATACACCGCGCATCCAATTGACACGAAACTCGGGGGTTTTGAAGCCCTCCCTTGGCCGACCAGAGCCAAGAAGGCGTTTTTCGCATTCGGGGCCCCCTCGCACGTGCGTCAGGCCGGCCCTCTGTTTGCTCGAGTGGATTGTCGCCATGTTCAGAATTTTCGCCTATTTTATCTCTCATACTTCTTTTCCATAACCCTAACCCTAGATTGCATTATTTAAATTTATTTGCCCCTTTTTTCTAATCATAGGGTTCTCTGAATTGAAACTGGTGAATCCCTTGGATTAGGAACTGATTGTTATGCATATGTGGATCAGTTTTACTTCCCTTTGAGTATCGTTTGGCTCATAATTTATTTTTTTTTATCCAACCCTAACATGTGTAGGCCTAGACCCGCACACATTCTCCTTGCTTGAATGTTTGAACTTTTGTGTGGGATGTGAAAATTTTATGTGAATGTTTCTGAATTAGTTTGATCTAAAGCCTGAGATCTTGCATATCATAGTTAATTTTCATGTCCTACATCAAATTTGGTATCAAAGCTTAGGGTTTTTATGGGGGAATACATCACATGTTTAGGGTTCAGTTTGTTTATGTCCATTGTACATCAAGTCTCATCACATATAGCTGTTTAGGAATCCATAAATCCTGATACAAGCTGCTGAAATTTCTGCTGGAATTTTTTGTTATCCCTTTACTTTAATAGCTATATTGCTCAGTTTTTGTGACGTTGTATGGTTTTCCCCGTATAAAGTCTCATAGGATCATTTAGTTTCATTTAGACGCATATAGTCACAGTAGAAGGTCCTTAGGTTGAGTTAGTAGTTGTATGTTCACGCGTACGGGTTGTGGTTTTGGCTTGCACCCTATACTAAACATGGAACAAATGTAAGAATTAGTAAACAAGTTGATTCTTTGGGTAAGCGCTTGGAACAACGTATGGACCAATGCCTCGAGAAATTTAATACGCGCGTTACCCAACTAGAGACCTCCCTCGAGACAAACCCCACCATTGGGGAAGATGATCAATCTCAGGCAGGTGGTCAGGAGGTTAGACCAAAGAATGAGGGTGGCTAAGGAATTGGTCATGGGCGCGCACCCGTGCACCCACCCCGCGAGGGACATCATGATTAATATGACCCAGATGCACAACTCCTCAAGGGAGTTAGAGTAAATGCCCCTACGTTTGATGACCACTTGGACCCTAAAGCCTTTTAAAATTGATTGACAAATATGGACCACTATTTTGAGTGGTATGACATGTCGGATGATCGTCGAATCTGATTCACCAAGATGAAGCTTGTGGGCCAAGCAAAGAGGTTTTGGGCGACATAGAGCGAAAGAAAGAAAGAACGAGAGAGCTTCAGTCCATTGGAGAGAAATGAAAGAAACGCTTAAAGAGAAGTACATCCTTTCTCTTATTGCTTGCGGTTGATTGAAGAATGACAGTCTCTTTGACAGGGTTCCATGAGTGTTGCTGAGTATATTGAGAAGTTCGAAGAGTACTTGACCCATTGCGAGGTTGATAAGGACCCTGTACTCACCTTTGCTCGTTTTAAAATAGGCATCCGTCCTGACATTAGGAGAGAATTGCTTGCCAAAGACATAGACACTATTGAACAATCGTATCAAGTAGTGTTAGACGTTGAACAATACCTCAAAGCATCTGTATGAAGGCGGTTTGACTTTCGCGATTTTAGTGCTAAGGCCAACCCCTCTGGGGCTAAACCTAACACTGGGTACCAGAACAAAGCTTCCAACAATTTTCAGCCCAGGCCCAAGGATAAGGGTAAAGAAATTGCCGGGTCTAGCTCACGTGGAAGTAGGGCAACTAAGTGTTTTAGGTGTCAGGGGTTTGGTCACTTTGCCCACCAGTGCGGCATGAAAGAGAGCACCAAAGTATTCTTTATTGATGGACAAGTAGAAGTAGTGCCCCCAGAGAGTGACTGTGAAGAGGAAGAATATGAGCCAGTAGAAACCCCTAGTGATGAGGAAGAGGGAGCGCAAGAGTCTGCGACCCTCACGATTGTGCGTTGCGCCTTGGCTCAGGCCAAGAACACTGATGATTGGCACCGTAACACGATCTTCTATACTTATGCAAAATGTGAGGAAAAGAGTTGTAAGATGATCGTAGATAGTAGTAGTTGTGTCAACGTGGCATCAACTAGCACTGTGAGCCGTTTGGGCTTGAAGCTGGAAGCCCGTCCTCAACCTATAGTCTCCTGGGTTGATGAAACGTCCATTCCAGTCTCGCACTGTTGTCTTGTTCCTATTCAGTTTGGATTATATAAAGACACTTTGCTGTAATGTTGTTCCCATGGATGTTGGTCATATCATTCTGGGTAGACCATGTCTCAATGCCAGGGATGCTACCATATTTGGTTGTTCAAATGTGTGTACATTTTGGTTCAAGGGCAAGAAGGTCAAGCTAAATCCACCGCCACCCAAGAACACGACTGGAAAGAAGTCCACCACATATAGTGGTGCGAGCGGCTCAAAAGAATTGAAGGAATCGAAGTCCAAGTCTAGACCACTCCATATTCTAAATGCCAAAGCCTTTGAGCAAAAAATGGTGGCGAACTCGATAGTATATGCCCTTTTGGGTAGGGAGAGTATACCAGAGGCTAGCGTAGAGTTACCCACTGAGACCATTCAGGTAGTGCATGAGTTTCATGATATCTTTCCTGATGATCTACCGAATGAGCTTCCCCCTATGAGGGATATACAACATGTTATTGATTTAATCCCTAGGGCGACTCCACCAAACCTCCCGCGTTACGGAATGAACTTAAAAGAGCACGCTGAGTTGAAGAGACAGATTGATGAACTCCTAGAGAAGGGATTCATTCGAGAGAGCATGAGCCCGTGTGCCGTGCCCGCCCTTCTTACACCTAAGAAGGATGACATATGGAGGATGTGTGTTGATAGTAGGGTCATCAACAAAATCACAGTCAAGTATTGATTTCTCATACCGCGTCTTGATGATATGTTGGATATGATGGCCAATGCTACGATCTTCTCTAAAATTGACCTCAAAAGTGGTTATCACCAAATCCGTGTACGCCCTGATAATGAGTGGAAGACGACATTCAAGATGAAGGATGGGTTATACGAGTGGCTAGTTATGCCTTTTGGATTAACTAACGCCCCAAGTACTTTCATGCATGTGATGACCCAAGTGTTGAGGCCCTTCATAGGCAAGTTCTCGGTCGTATACTTTGATGATATCTTGATTTATATCAGGACCAAGGAACAACACCTCAACCATTTGAGGCAGATTTGTGGGATCCTTAGAGCTTAAAGAAGTGTGCGTTTTTATCTAGTAGTGTTATCTTCTTAGGTTTTATTGTGTCGACTGAAGGCGTATCGGTTGTTCCCAAGAAGGTCAAGGCCATCGTCAATTGGCCTGAACCCCGCAATATTCATGAGGTGCGCAGCTTTCACGGCGTAGTCACCTTCTATAGGCGGTTCATTCGAGGTTTCAGTTCCATTATGGCTCCCATCACAGATTGTATAAAAAAATGAGAGTTTCAATGGATAATGGCTCCCATCACGGATTGCATAAAAAAATAAGAGTTTCAATGGATAAAGGCAGCCTCGAAGGCCTTCAAGGAGATAAAGGTCAAGATGACCGAAGCTCTAGTCACGCGACTTCCGAATTTTTCAAAAGCTTTTGAAGTTATATGTGACGCGTCAGGAGTCAGCATAGGAGTACTTAGTCAAGAAGGGCACCTTGTCGCCTTTTTTAGTGAAAAACTAAATGAGGCGAAGCAAAAATATTCCACCTATGATAAAGAGTTCTATGTAATAGTGCAATCACTGCGCCATTGACGTCATTACCTATTGCTGCAAGAATTTGCCTCATTCTCAGATCACGAGGTCTTAAGATATCTGAACTCTCAGAAGAAATTAAACCCTAGGCACGCCAAGTGGGTTCAATTCCTTCAAGAGTACACTTTTGTGCTTAAGCATAAGGCTGGTGTAGAGAATAAGTCTGCTAACGCGTCGAGTCGCGTTACTCAATTCCATGAGTGTCGAAGTTACAGGCCTCGAGTGCATCAAAGAAGATTATTCTAAGTGTCTAGATTTTGGAGTCGTGTACGCGTTGTTGTTAGAGAGTTCGTATGGAGCTAACAGTGAGTACTTGATTTTAGACGGGTATTTGTTTAGGAGTGACCGCTTGTGCATACTATGCACATCCCTCCACGATTTTCTTGTCTAGGAGTTACATTCAGGAGGGGTCGCGGGTCATTTCGGTCGAGACAAGACCATTGCCCTAGTGGAAGATAGGTTTCATTGGCCGAGCCTCAAGCGAAACGTGGCCAAAATTATAGGGCAATGTCGTGTCAACTGCCAAAGCAAAGAAAACAAAACACAAGATTATACACACCTTTGTCAGTCTCATTCATCCTTTGACAAGACATCAGTATGGACTTCGCGCTTGGACTTCCCAAGACTATTCGGAAATACGATTCCATATTTGTTGTCATGAACCATTTTTCTAAAATGGCCCACTTCATTCATTGTTTTAAGACCTTCGATGTATCTCATGTTGCCAAGCTGTTCTTTAGTGAGGTCGTTAAACTACATGGGTTACTAAAAACCATAGTGTCAGACCGGGACGTGCGATTCATGAGTTACTTTTGGAAGACACTGGCACATGATGAATAATAGGCTCCAATTTTCTTTTGCTTACCACCCTCAGACCGATGGTCAGACTGAGGTAGTTAATAGGAGCCTATGAAATTTGCTCAGATGTTTAGTGGGGAAGCACATTAGGACGTGGGACACTGTACTACCTATAGCCGAGTCTGCGTTCAATAGCTTTATAAATAGGTCCACAGGTCTTAAGTCCTTTTGAGGTTGTTACTGGTTATAAATCTAGGAAGCCTATTGACCTTGTCCCTATGTCACTATCCCATAAGCCGTCAGAGTCTGCTAAGTCTTTTGCACATCACATTTATTCATTGTATCAAGAAATTAGGCAAAAGATCACTACTAGTAATGAATATTACAAATTTTCTGCAGACCAGCATAAACATTTTAAGGAATTCAATGTAGGGGACTCTGTGAAGGTCTGCATTAGGCTCGAGCGGTATCCTCAGGGGGCTGTTCATAAATTACACGCGCGTAGCGCTGGAACCTTCAAAATTATAAAACAAAACTATCTCAATGCTTATGTGGTAGATCTTCCACCTTCCATGGGAATTAATTCCACATTTAATGTGGAGGATCTAGTTGCTTTTTAGGGGACCCCTGATACTTTGTCCGGCCCTTCGTCCACCCATCCTGATTCCCCAGATCTATCCCTTGATACATGGCCTCTTCCCAAGTTTTCTTCCTAGCCTCTACCTTCCATACCTAACCTTCACACACCTAGAGAGGAAATAGAGGATATTCTAGACCATCATATAGTTTCAACGTTAGACGGTGGGTTTCAGAAGTACCTGGTTAAATGGAAAACACGCCCAGCTTCAAACAGCACGTGGCTCACTGAGGAGGAGCTTCAAAGACTTGATTCTGACATCTTGGAGCGGTTCAGGAGTTTTGTTTCGCCAATGGCGAAATCTTCGCAGCCCGAGAGAGTTGATGGGGACATCACGCGCACACACACACGCACGCCGCTCCCTTACGCACGTATGCAAGGAGGGCCCCACCGTCGATCTGGATCGATGATGACGTTCAGGGAAAGCCTCCTAGTTAGAAGACTGAGTTTTGGTTCGTTGGAGTGGGCCCGATAGTCAAGTAAAGCCCATCATGGGTTCTCATGATCGCGGCCCACTAGTCTGATTAATCTCATATTTTAGGTCTTACTTATTAATGTTATTTAGAATATCATGGATGGTTTAGATTATTTTGATTAGTTATTATTTTTTATTACTTCATCGCCAAGTAATAAGTTGTGCACATGGCGCAAGTTTTTGGGTATAGGGTTTTCTTATAAATAGGCACCCCTTGTAAGTTTTTTTTCTCATTGAAGATTAATAAAAATTCCTGCGTCTTTCTACTCCTCTGAGTTCTTGAGTTGTAGAAATCCGATTGGGTGCGAAGCCCTCCCTTCATTGAAGGGCTAACTACCGTGGTGCGAAGCCACATGTATCCTGATCCACCCATGCTCTATCATCCATACTTTTTACCTTCTACAACCATCTTTGCTTCGAATCCGTTAGCTTTTGCAGCAGTTCTTCTCCCTACAGCCGATTTCCAGAATCTGGCCCTGTAGGAGGGCTAAAACTTTGGCGGAGCACTACGCACAGATCACGCATCCGATCGACACGAAACTCAAGGGTTTTAAAGCCCTCCCCTGGCCGACCAGAGCCAAGGAGACGTTTTCCGCATTCGGTGCTCCCTTGCACGCGCGGCTAGGCCCTTACGCACGTGCGTCAGGCCTGGCCCACTGTCCACACACGTGAACTATCGCCAAGTTCAGAATTTCCGCCTATTTTATCTCTCTCATACCTCTTTTCCATAACCCTAAACCTAGATTGCATTATTTCAATTTGTTTACCCATTTTTTCTAATCCTAGGGTTCTCTGAATTGAAACTGGTGAATCCCTTGGATTAGGGACTAATTGTTGTGCATGTGTGGATGAGTTTTACTTCCCTTTGAGTATCGTTTGGCTCATAATTTTTATCGATCCAGTCCTAACATGTGTAGGCCTAGACCCGCACAGATTCCCCTTGCTTGAATGTTTGAACTTTTGTGTGGGATGTGGAAATTTTATGTGAATGTTTCTGAATTAGTTTGATCTAAAGCCTGAGATCTTATATATCATAGTTAATTTTCATGTCCTGCATCACTGACTAATAATACACCCTTTATTTTCTACTTATGGTAAGACAATTTTTTACAACAATTCTTCTATCCTTTTACCAAAAGTAGAAGTCATAGGTGTTAGTAAGGTTGTTGGATAGTGGATCCCTTTCTTTCCTGTTGAAATAGTTATTAGTTGGTACTCAGATCCTTGTTAACTTTTCCATGATTTAGCAGAAGTTGCTGATCGTATTACACGAGAAGTGTTGTCACTTGTCTCTGCTTTATTCTTGTTGCCCATATGCTCCTTGTTCATTGAATTCAGTTAATCAAGATTATTCTTAACTCAATTACATATACAACCTACAAATCAATACTAATAGGTTTCTTCGTGGCAATGACATTTATAGCACCTAGAAAACCAATAAGAAAGAACATGTGGGAAAACATGCTGATTGGACCATATTTTAGTTTTGGGAAAACATTTACAAGGTTGGACCAACTTGATGGATGGATTAGATCTTGCATAGACATGCCATGCTAGCACCAAGACAATAAGAAAAGAGCTTTATTGCACAAGCTTGGCAAAGCTATACAAGAGCTTTATTGCACAAGTGCGTGCACTTAGCAAAGCTAATGAAATAAAAGAACTAACGCAGGCAAAGGAACAAGAGAATTAAGGTAGCATAAAAATATCTACTTTAAAATTTCAGATTGACCAATAGAATTGTTATATATTAGTTTAGTTGGAAGATATTTTCTTCTTGACAAGATTATCAACAGATGCTGAGATATCTACCTTGACAGTGAAGGTATTCCAGTGCCACAACTACTTCTGCAGCATAGAACCTGCAGTCGCAAACAGTTGGTTCAGTTTCAGGAATTAACTAGGCAACACATACAACAAGACAAACAAATATTGATCCATCTGTCATTGGGAGAACTGCTTTTTGTACAATCCAATTTTAAAGATGTCCCTAACTTGCAAAACTAAATAATAATAGCATGAGTGGAAAATTTTCAGTTCTTGTAATGCACAGAAAATGGCTTTTACTATGAGCCCATCCATAATGTGGAAAATGAACAATTTCATGAACTAGGGGAATATAGAAATACAGAAATCTCTAATAACAGGGCATCGACATCACTTTTGGCTTACATGGTATCGTCCAGTAGAAAATCGTCCAGAATGATGGCAAGTTTCAATCATAAAAAGAAAACATGTAGTTTCTAATATTGTTTATGTTTCCTCAGATGAAAAAGATCTTGACATGACATAGCAAGCTCAAAATAGAGAAAGTTACATGGAAATATGATATTCAGAGTGCAGTATAAGATGTTAAGCATGCCTTACTTGTTAGAAGTAAACCATGGCTATTATAGTAAGCCAATGAACCCACATTCGAAACCAAAAAAAAAAAAAAGGCTGCCTTCAGATGTTATGTTATTTGCTAGAAATCAAATGATTGTGCCACTAAAATTTCCATTGAGTTGTTTTTAGCCATAAGCCGAATACTACTCTCTACGGGAGAGAGATGGCTCAGTTTGGTGGAAAAGTTATAGAACACAAACACACACTCGCAGAGCACAAAGTGGCAAGGTGCTATTTGATAGCCCGCAGATGGCATCAAAATTTCATTCCAACTTAAGAGATAATTGTCAGTAAAGAGGCAAACTCAAAAGAACAGAATGTAAACCCAAATAATCACAAATCTCCCAGCAATGGAGAGACCTCATGAATATATAATGATTCACTCAACTACTTGTAACATACTTAAAATGAGAAGCAATACCTTACAGCATCTTCTTTAAGGACCTTCAAGGGTTGCCTGTCCAAAAGCAGAAAGAGTTCTCCACCAGGGCAGTAATCAGTTATCAGACAAATATGTGTTTTGGTCTGCAAAATACGTGAAAATAAAACTTAAAAAATTCTCTACGAATGTGAATGTGTCCAAAATCATCAGCTGCCATCTTAGCTAGAAGTTGACAATTTGATCAGTTAGGCATGGAAATTCACAGTTCAAGTATGCATTTAGCAAGATCAATGTACAATCTCCAATTAAAACACTGTATCCCAATCATTTCTGTGCAAGTTATCTCAAATTGAAAATTCAATGGTATGTAAATTGCACGAAAAAAGATGAATTGGATTCGTCTAAGAATTAGGTTTAAGAGCATCACATGCTAGATCTATCCTTTTATATTAACATTAACAATATTATTAGATCTGTTTAGCTTCTGTAATTTATTAGTAGCACTTTTCCCGAAGTTGTTATCTGTATGTGCAACCAAACCAACTGACATGTTACTGCAAGATATATTGGTGTAACAAACCTGAAAAGAAGCATAAAGTGCAGGAAGAAAAGGGTGGTCCAGCATGTCAAGTATTTCTCTTTCTGCACAAGCTCTGTGCACCTGCAGCATAAAGGCAATAAAAACATAAAGTAAAATAAAAGGATAAGCATTCACCTATAAGTATAAACATCACATCAGCAAGCGCCTTCATGAACTTGTGTGGAATTGGGAAGCAGTGATTTAAATATCGAAGGTATCTGCTGATACTATTGATATCGCAAGTGGTCGATATGATATACAGGGGGATTTATTAAATTCCCCTGTATTGCACAAAGTATCATCGCTGATATATCAATATTGCAATATTTTGCCAAAAACTCTTCGTAAAATTCTCTCATATCATCAATGCATGTGATACATTGCAATATGTATCGGCAATACATTGTGATACATAATACATTCCACAACCCAAAAATCCAAAAAAAAAAAAAAAAAAAAAAAAAAAAAAAAAAAAAAAAAAAGCGGAAAAAAATTCACAAAAATCCATTTTCTCCAAACTTCGGGGGGAATATGTTTTCATACTTGTATCATTTGATTTTACGAATTATATGAACTTATTTTGGATATAATTGTGTTACTTCTGTTAGACAACGAATAGTTTAGGACCCTATGCAAAGGAACTTGTTGTGCGTACTTGTTTTTTGTGATCTTTTGAGTTCTAAGAGTGTAATTATGTCTCTTTCAACATATCCTGAAGTTATATTGAAAATTTCCATCATTTCCCAATGTTTCCCTCAAACAGCAATACATTTCCTGCTACATCCGATACCAATATGTTCTGTATACCAAGGGTGACCAAATAGCAAAGAAGGTTTTTTGGGGACTATTTTACCTATAAAAAAAATCACACTATACTATTAAAATATAAAATTTCTATTATATTAGACATTTTCACAGACCACCGATAAATCTGACATTTGAAATCCACCATGTCCAATGTCTGCCTACGAAACACATTTCCATGTTCATGTTACACAGAGGGAAATAATAAACTAATCTCTTCTGACCATGTACAAGACCATCCTTGGTTAAAATACAAAATTTCAAGTTTCACACTCTAAAAAAAGATATTAATTGCAAGATGACAAAAGACACTGCCAGATCAAAATTTTGATTTCTACCTTGTTGCGATTAAGCATAACGTTCTTATCCATAGCTTTCATTGCAAATAACTCTCCAGTTCCACATAATTCCACCAAATGAACACTGCCACAAAGAACCAAAAAGAAGTTTTCCAGTTTTCAAGTTGAAGTGGATATCCATGAGCAGAAATAGTATAGGAAACGGGGGTGCACGAGTACAAAAGGAATGCGAACCTAAGAAACATCTCCTCGAAAACATACTCTATACATGAATATGATGCATGGTTAAGATGTTGTAAGCTGCCTTAGCTACTACATGTCTAGTGCAATACTAGTGGATAATGTAATGAAATACATGCAATGTACATATTAGCAAGTTGTATGCTAACAACTTGCATTTTTTTTTTCGGTGTGTATAACAGTCATTGTTCCCATCATAAGTCATGTTTTATTAAAAATAAAAGCATAAATTGATACTGTCTACAATGTAGTCACACAAAAATCAACAATTTCTCTTATTGGCTAACTAGGCTTACTTAACGTTAGTGAACATCCCTGTATGAGCCTGCAAGACCAAGATATGCATTCCATAATCATCAAGCAAATCAGCCAAGCCTCCAGTTGATAAAGACAAGATTAGATGGGGACTCCCCACTACTGAGGCATTTAAAAAGGGACCAACCTTCGTGCCTAAACAGTCCACATGAAGACTATAGACTTAGTGCTTCATTAATTGTCCCAAAGCTATCTAGATCATTGGTGAATGTCCTATGATTCCTTGGTGCAGTGATAGGGAAGTTGGCATACCAAGTATGGTCCATCATCCCCCCACTAGTTACTTTTTTCCCCCTTTTCTTTGTTACTTTCTATCTAACATCTGCCCATGTTTAATTCATATTTCATACAAGTGCAGATTTTTTTACCTATGTGCAGCATGCAGCAAATTGTCTACCATCACTGTGTATGAGTGTATCAATGCATTAAGGTATTTGGTCAGCAAGCTTGGACTGCATCATTTATTTGCAGATTTTTGTTTAAGTAATACAGTGGATGTGAAAATTACTAGGTGGTGAGAAAAAAGACCATGCACCTACGACGGTATCGCCTCATGGACTCAGCCCCACTAAAGGGATTGATGCATAATGATCATGCACACTCATCTAGATATCTCCAATCAAGGTGGCCAGTACTCAAACTTTTAGAAATGACAACAACCCTCGCACTCTAAATCCTGTTGTTTTTCAAGGAAAACTCTAGGTGGTCTAAAACAACCACACATTGACGGGCACATTTCAATCAGCTTTGTACTTGTAAAACCACAAAAGACTACATTGTGGAAACTGTGAATTGTTTATTTCACTGAAAGTAACATGAATATATAGAAGAGGAGAAAGTTTTGTAAGGTACGTAGAAGATCTTTAACAGATATACGTCTTAATAAAATAGGAAATAACTTAATCTAATAAGATTTACCCTAATAAACTCTAATATCCCCCTTCAAACTCAGGATGCTTTGAAAAGAGGAACTTAAGTTTGAAAGATACAATGAACATTTATTCAAGAAGCAAAAGAAAATTTTAACGATAACATGAGGTGGTGGAAGGACGAGAGGTGACGAAACAACAAGTGACATGAAGTGAGCTGGCACTTTTGACGACTTCTGGTGTGTCAACTGTTAAAGGTTATGGCTGTGGGCCTACGACCCACTTGGATTTGGTTATGGGCCTATAGCTCACTTATTTTGTTTGGTCTTTTTAGTCTTTGGACATACTAGTCATTGTATTTAATGTAGTAGGGGAATTTTTCCATTTTTGCTTTTTTGGTATTTAAATATAAAGGATAGAAGGGTAGGGATGTGAAACCCTAACCCATACATTTCTTCTCTCATATTTCTTCTTTCTCTTCTTTTCTCTTTTCTTCTTCTTCTTCTTCTTCTTGTTCTTCTTCTTTTTTTCCTTCATCTCTACTCAAACTACATCAACAAGTGATACTTCCAACGACCGATGAACGATCTAATGACACTTCCAATGGATGGGATATCACTCATTGCTCTTTTGGTGGATATGCACTTCTAGTGGCTGGGAATTCAATCGTTGCTCTTCTGGTGGCTCTAGATATTCCGATAACACAAAAAAAGGGGTATAATCACAAGGCTAACGAAGGTAATGGGATCCAGTCCATATGCCTGACACAAAATAAAAATAAAAAATACATCTTGCAAAAAAGGCCTGGTACGAGAGGATACATTGTCGAAGGTGGACAAAGGAATCGCAAAATGAAATCACTCTACCATTTGAAGAAAACCCAAAGTAAAAGCAAAACCTAGTGAGAACCAACCAATCCAAAACTGAATCGATCAAATTCCAAACTAAGAAAAGAAGGCATTTGACCGTGCCCAGTGGCTTGATTTTAATCAAATTGATACCTTTGTGACTCAATCCTTGAAAATCTATCAGTAGGAGAAGAGCCTAGAAAGTAAATTCGATCTCCCACAAGAAACCACAGAGTAAAAAACTGAAAACAGATCAAACCCATTGGACAGAAGAATGGAAAGAGGCGAATGACCGCATAGTGAAGTCTGATTTCTACAAAATTGATACCTTTAAGTAGAAATCGAATCTCTATCCTGATTATGAAATCAATCTACGAAGAACAGATACAATCAAGAAGAGGTGGAAGCGGAGGCAACGAAGAGATTAGTGGTGGAGACGTTGCTGCAAGGTCGTTTTAGCAGGGTCTACGCAGGAAGGGGCAGAGGTGGGTTCAGGCAGCAAACATGATGGATCTGAGATGGTGACTACTGAGTAGGGAAGAGTAAAGATCAATGATTGCTGGATCTGATGGGTTTGCTGGTTGGCAAGGACGCTGCAGTAGGCAGCAGCAGTGGATGTGGCAGTGACGAGGCTGTTGGAATCAATGAAAGACGGTGGCTTGATTTTAATGGGTGATGAATTTAGGGTTTATTGCAGAGATGGGTTTCCGGCAGACAATGGATGATTTGTCGCCAGAAATGATGGTGGTAGTGGTGGTTTGCCGGATCTAATAGCAGTGGGAGGCTGAGATGGGTTTGCATAAGGTGAATGGCAGTACAGGGACGACGGATAAGGTTGTGGGGGTAAATATCCAGCAGGCCCAATAACAGACAACATGATTAGAGATGGTGCACACAGAGATTGAAAATGACAACAGTGATGAGTTCTGGCAGCGGAGGTTGAGGTTTGGTCGATGACAGATTGCCAGTAGAGATGGCCAGATGGAGAACACTGATGTGGCAGAGACGGAAAGCAACAGGTTGGAACTGGGCACTGCTAGCGGAAGTGGGTCAGGGTGGCTCTGGTGCAGTGATGGTACGACTGTCAGCGACGAGAAGGAAGAGAGCTTTGCAAACCCTAGCTCCAATACCATGTCAAACCACAAGAGACTACATTGTGGAAACTGTGAATTGTTTATTTCATTGAAATTTGAAAGTAACTTGAATATATAGAAGAGAGATATCTGCATGATCTGTAGGAGATATTTAACAGATATACATCTTAATAAAATAGGAAATAACCTAACCTAATAAGATTTGCCCTAATATACTCTAACAATACTCATCGTTTACCAGTGTGTTACTAAATCTGAAACTCAACCAACACCAATCAATTTTTTAAACCGCTATTACATATAGAAAATAGTTCACAAGACATGCAATCTTGATAGATACTCTATTCCACACATGCTACAAGCATAGGACATTGGGCAATTCATTTAGCATTGCACATACCATCACTCAACTCCTCATCTTCATTCAATGTTCCAACTGATCAATATTCAGTTTTGATGCCAAAGATCATAGATACCTAAGCACATGTCTATTCACATTTCAAAATATTACCTTACTTTCCTCAAAAAATCTAAACCAACAAGTTGATGACCCTCAGTCTTTCACAATTGAATATCAATGTCTTTATTTAGGTAATGCAACTATTTCAAGTAAAAATCCAGAATAGAATAATTAAACATTTATAAATATCATCAATTAATCCAGTGACTCTTAAAAAGAATGAGAATAAATGGGTTAGATACTTCCATAGGGGCATGTTGTACCACATACATGGAAAAGATCCACAAAGTACACAAACTTCAGTGGTTATCAAACATGCAGCATCAGTAGCAAATTAAGTGAGAAGAAATAATTTTGACAGAACAACAAACCTGCCTGTGTCACCAGATCCCAAAGGTTTCACTGGTCTAAAATGTTTTAAGCCTAACTGTTCTCCACTTTGTAGAACCTGAAGATCCAAGTAGATGCGAATGGATTACTGACATATCAATGATGCACATTTCAATTAAATGTGCAAAAGATAACCAAAAATATTAACTTCCACAGAGAAACTAGAATGACCAAATACAGATGTGATATAGGGTTGTTATATATAACACATAAATTATCAATCAAACATAGAGAAATACATCCAATGCGATTTATGCATGAAAGTGCTGGATGTACCTACCTGATTCTATTGACACTATATTCAACTCAAATAATCACCACGATAAAAGTAGGCCATCAGCCTTCAGCTTATTAATCAGTGGAAATGTGAATAAGAAAATTAGTTTATTCAAGATGACTGTAGTTGCTTCTGTATAATTCTAGTACGCGCTATAAACTGGGAAAGAGAACAAATGAACATTTCCATGCTTTCTAAAACCATCTCCAACCTTTCTTGGCTGAATTCACCCATCAAATTTGCAAAAACAACCCCAACTGCTGGGGGTATTATCATTTCCTTGAGATGTTCTTGAAAAATGCAAACAGAAATTCATTATGCACCCAAGAAAATTGTACCAGTTAACTTTTTTACCAAGCCGCCGTGGTATTTTACTAACATAATGTTAATGTTTTAGCCAATGCTCTTGTCCATGCATGCGAAACACTAGCTGAAGTCATATTGTTGCAAGAGTTTTGATGTGATTTTAACTGAGTTTTGCTTGTACAGTTTTTATATCTTCACTGACAAAATCCAGCTTGAGTAAGAAAAGGAAGTAGACATGAAGGGGAGTCATATATGAGCGACTGGTTGGGCCACTCATTTATTGGCTATCAGGGGTGCGACTTGGGCAGGTTGGATGGGGTTGAGGGTCTACCCGAGCCCAACCCTCCCTCAAGAGACCCAACTTGCAACCCAACCCAATCCAAATTCCAACCTAAGTTGCCCAACCCGAACCCTACCCAAAGTCCTCTATACTCGACCCAAGCCAAGCCAAGCCAAATACATGTGATTATTCCCAAACCAACCTAATCTGACCCGACTTTGCTCAACCCAAACCCAACCCAAATTCAAATTGGGTTAACCTGAGGACCTTGATAACCCAATCCAACCTGACCTGAACTCGGGTTGGGTCGACCCGACCCCAAATTGCAGCCCTATTGGCCATAACTGGTCTAGCCAATTGTTTCCCAGTAAACCCAGCATTGCCTTTGCCTCTTTATGATTACTTAAAACTCAACATTAGCATTAGTATCTTTTCTCAGTAACATATTGAGAAAAAAAAAAAAGAACAAAAAAAGAAAGAAAGGAAATAAAAAGGAAAAATGGTAGGACCCAGGTAAACAGAACCAAAGTAAAGATGTTACTTGCAAACATTTCATAGAAGAACATGATATACCGAAATATGACACATTCACAATAACTTTACAGTTTGTTTCTCAGCTTTGTGATGATTTTCGAATATCCTATTTCTCACAGTACTCTCGAACACCCAAGCACTTATGACTAGACCGATGTACATGTCATCCAAGCATGTAACAGTTATATACCTTTTGGATAGCTCTCCATGATGAGCTGTCCTTCCTATGAGGCTTTGGGAAGACCACCTTTGAGTGATTGCTCCATAGGTCCTCTGGTTTCTGTGGGGACTCAGAGAATCTCATTATTATTTGTAACCGTGAGTCTAGTCTTCACTTAATAGAGATCTGAGTTAATATGTGGAGATTACCATATTAGCATCTGGAAGTTCTCTCACGGCTTCATCAACGTTTTCTGCAGTTTCTTTCACCTGAACATGAATCCGGTAAAAGGATGCTATTAATGACATAAAATTGATACCAACTAGCCAAATCATTGGGATGATCACATAAAAAAAGAAATGTAAAAGATGTCATGAACTCAAAAGATCAGACTGAAACATAGCTCAAGATATAACATGTGGCAACTGAAAAGTAATTAAATTCATGAATATAGCCTACAGAAACCTCGCTAAGAATTATTTATGCTACCACTTGCAAACACCATAGCCTTGTAAAGATTTAAAACAGGGTGGTCTTTGTGTGCATGTAGGTGGGTGTGAATATAAGTGTTTTTATCTGTTGCTCCAAGCACTTCAATTGTCAAATTGGGCAGCTTAGGATGTTATGGTGTAACATAGCTTCTTCCTTTTTTTTCTTTTTTCTTTTTTTCTTTTTTTTCTTTTTTCATTTTCTTTGTGGTCAATAGCATCTCACGAACCTGGGACACCATATTTGCATCAAGCAAAAGGATGGTCTAATTGGAGATACATATCCATTGGACACCTGGGTGTGGTCACAATTAATATTTAATGTTTAAAATTCTACATGCTACTATTTTTCACATTTGAAACAACTTTATCCATGAACATGAGCTTAGCACACAAAACTACAGATAGAGAGTAGCAAAGGAATCAGTTGAATATATAAAATGAGTTCAGACCAGTTTTGCACTCTCTTTCGCTGTTTCCTCTGGAATACAGTTATGAAGTGGCTCAACATGTTCACTACCATCCAGTTGCACCCCGATGAAATACTGCACCTCCCCCTGTTTATGGAAGCAGAATAACAATGTTGCTAATAGTAAATATCATAAAGCAATGGAAATAATGTGAAATTAGATGATATTTTTTTGGAATTGTACCTTCTGATCACGCATAGGCTGCAGATGGAACACATTCCAGAACTTCTTACCTGCATCAGTTCAAACAACTTAGAAACACTTTACAGAAGAAATGGTAAAGAAAAAAAAAAAATCAGTTTTAAAATTTGCTCAAGTATGACCACCACAATGTGTGTAGCAAAGAAAAATTTAGGCTGAATCTAAATGAGCATCTCCATGAAAGATTGCCTCTTGAAAAAAGAGGTAAATCTTGTTATGGCAGCTTCTGCATGATGAATGACAAGTTTATTGCAGTACCCAATAAAATATACTGTTACTATTTCATCATATTAAAAGATACAGTGCTTCACAGACCATTGAAAAGGCTTTTGTGCTTGTATAAGGCTTTTGTGCTTGTATAAATAAACACAATGGAATAGCCAAAATCAGATTTTTGGCAAATGGCTATTTTTGTCTGTACAAGACGAGAATACTCATTGTGAAATCCCATTGTGCACATACCAAATAAAAAATAAAAAAATCCCTTTGTGCATGGTACCATGTTAATATTCACCAACTAAGGAAGACATCAGATGAATTCAATGCATTTTGTCCATTCCAAGATGCACTAATAACTACACAAGTCTATCGCAGGAGGGGGCCGCCTATGAATCAAGTTCAAATTTAAGGGAAGTAAATGGATGTAAGCCAATAGAGATATAGAGATGAATTTTATAACAAGAACTAATTATAATCTAAAAGTTAATGTTGTGGAGATGGATATCTATATTGTATTGCCTTCTAAAGAAAAACTAAGCCTAGCATCGACCATCAAACTAAATTTGAGGCAATCAAAAAATATAACGTTATTCCAAAATTCACAAAATAAGCATACCACTTTTCGTGTAGTTTATCAGTTGGACAGTGACATCTGTTTGGTTATCGATAGCCTGTCTTATTTTTCTCACTGTCGCAGGATCAGTTTCAGGGCCTTGGAGAAACCTGTTAGAAACACAAAAAGCAAGGAGATTCAGGACGACAAGATTAGAAATGCATTACTGATAGGGAATTTAGTTCTTATCATTTATTGAAGAAACTGTACTCGACATTCGTCCATAACATTCTTTTAATTCAAATGGATCAGTATAGTAAAAACCATAGTTCAAAAACCCAAAAACTCGAGTCAATTGCCAGCCGGGTCATATTGACTCGAAGACTCGACCCAACTTGACTTGATATTTAATTATTGTAAATTGAAAATAATGTTAATAGATATTTAAAATAGTTAAATTTAGTATAAGTAACATAGAACTTATCTCATACCAACAAAAACCACATATATCTCACTGGTTGAGGTCATTGCGTCCCTTGGTTGATGTTTGGGGTTTGAATCCCAGTTCCGCATCATTTATTTTTAATAAAATCCCTCCTTGAAAGCATGTGACTTGGTTTGATTCATGCTGGGTCATGTTGAGTTGACCCGACAACTCTCTCCAAGTCCAGGCCGCATCAGGTCCAGTAGTGAGTTTCCCAGCGACTTGGCTCAAACTCTCATTGAGTCAATTTGACTTGGCGAGTTTTGAGTTGAGTCGATGAGTGTTGGAACTATGGTAAAATCTAACAAACTACCTAAAATGGTTCCCAATTATCCTATAGAAATTTAATTGGAAACAGAAAGCAATTGATTCAACCAAGTTAGAAATGATAGTTATAGTAATAGAAGTGTATACGAAACACTAAGAAAATTAACTAAATATGAATTAGTAATACAAATCTAAGCCACAATTATCATACAACTCTCCGAAGGAATTAGCTTCATCTCTAGAAGACTAAAACATTCTTTACCATGCCATGATTAGAATGTTTTTATTTCAATCAACCGTGCCATTTTTTATTCCTCTCTTTAACAGCCCTTAATTGGCATAAAATTGGGTCCGATGGGTCCTAGAGATTTCATTTAACAAAACAAAAAGATAATTCTTTACCGTAGCATCATATATTCCCGGAGGATAACTTAGAGAGTCTTCCCATGAGGCAATGTTCAACAAGTACAGACACAAAAGGACCCATTATTATTTGGCATTGATCATTCACCCACTGTTAACTATCATGAGAAAATTGAGTAGTCTTATTTTCGATTTCCTCATTACCCTTATACATAGATTTGCTAATCTGATACATTTATAGGCCAAACTCTCTACATGCTGCCAAATGTACCAATCTGGAACCTGTGATGTACATCCATGCTGCCCATCAGGTGGCCCACCACGTATATGCTCTGACCTAAAAATTAGAATGGCAGACTATCAGATGGGACATGTTGCATAAAACAAATGGATGGCTACAATAAACTTGTTTTCACCGTACATTTGTTTTGTGCACGACAGCCTGCTTGATTTTTGGGCCAGGGCATCTATATGGTAGAGGCCACTGGATCTTGCAAATATGCAGAGCAGCGGGCTTATACAACTGCATGGGATTAGCAATCCTCTGCTCATACAATTACGAACATTCCCTAAGGGCATGTTTGGTTTGGAGGAAACCAAAAAAGTAGACGAGGAAGGAAATACATCACATCTGCCGAAAATTATAGAAAAAAAAAAAAAAAAAACCGTGGAAAAGAATCCTTAAATAACCTGTTTGTTTTAGCATGCATGATGTCAGTGGAAATGTGGAATAGTCAATGGTCTAAACAAAAGAGATGTCTCTCAAAAAGGGTGGAAATTCCATTTCTTAGGTTTTAAAGAGGAAAAAGAAAATGTTCCTTTAGGAAACTGTGAAAATGAAAACCAATGAGCAAGACAGTTTTCTTGCCTTCTGTTGAATCTTGTTTCCCACCAATCAAATTCCAAACTTTCTCAAAATCCATCACTAAATCACTATCCAATTCAATGAAAAATAAAATAAAATGACGAGTGTGCGTTTTTCCCTTGTAAAAGTTCCAATAAAACTACTGGAGAATTGAGAATTTCGATAATGCGGGGGCATTTTTCACACCGGGCTCGAGTGAGGTGGTTTGTTGGATGCGGGGGCACACTCGAGGTGGGCAGCCCGCAGAACCCATGTGATTTGGGGCCCGTGTGAGGCAGAACACATGTGATTTGAGGCCCATGAGGAGGGTTTGGCTGAGTACCTAACCCATGGATGTGGGGCTTCGGCCATGGGATAAAGGGATTAATTCGCCGTGCTCTATCAGTTAGATCTTTTAGAGCAAGTGGTTAATTGTCCTGCATCACTCGATTAATCCCATCCAATCCAAATTGGGAGCAATCAAACTGTCTCAAAAGGACAAATTGTTTCTCAGCATCCTTCATTTGGCTTACAAATGTGTTAATGAGAAGAAGGATTACACCAACTTTTACCTGCTTTTTTTTTTTCCCCAGTTAGAATCCTCATACAGCCAGCCCTAATCACTAGAATTTTCATCAGGACTAGTATTTCATGCAGACAGGTTGCATCTTTAAGTGATCGAGACCATTTATTGAGTGGGCCCCACCAACAATGGTCAATGGAACAAAAATATCCTCCATCAAACAAGCCCAATCATGCCATCAATGGTCACTTTCCCATTGCATATGGAACATTGGCTATACACTCTCTTACCACTTGTCCATTTCAAGGTTACCAATCAAACAACATCGCCACCCATTCTCGGGCCCACCAACAATCTCAGACCACCAAAACTAGGCCCCAACCATACAAAAAGCCAGCTTTGTTAGGGTGAGTGTATCGTATTGGGTAGTCTTGCATATAGCAAATATTTTTAAATTATTTATTATTATAAAAAAGAGAGGGATAGGGGAAACCCTAATCTCTAAAATATCAAATTCATCTCCTTCGTGACATCAGAGCCAGGGTTTTCAAAACCCCAGCAACTCTCTCTCTCTCTCTCTCTCTCTCTCTCTCTCTCTCTCTCTCTCTCTCTCTCTCTCCTCTTTTTCAGTAGCAACGATGGCGGAATTGGGCGTTGTTGTTGCATAGAGTAGGCCGCCACCACATAGTAGTCTGACGTCGCCGAACAGTATGACAGGTTGCTCGTGTCACCCCACCTATTGTTGTTGTAGCATCACCTCTTGTCTTCGTCATCCCCTACTGTTGCTCACTAACAACATGATGCCTACTGCCTCCATTGCCGCCTCCCTCCCCCATTCTTCCTATAGGTCATTGCGCTATAACAACGGATCTCGCTGCCACATGCCACCATTGTTCGCCATTAACCAATAGTTGAGCTGCACAACCGCCGCCTCACACCACCCTCAGTGGCACTCCAACCACCAGCCAACACCGTCCAACCACCCTTAGCAACGCCATAGTTGTGCTTCCACATCCCACCAGCCCGGCAATGTTGTAGAGCGTGCAAGTGGTGTATTTATAGTTGTGTGTATTTGTGCCTTTTTGGGTGGGTGTATGTATATAGTGTTGAACACATCTGCGGAGTATGTTTCTATATTTCTAGCCTTATAATAAAAGGAGTGGGTGAATTGTTGCCCTAATACACCAACAACTTCCCTCAAAATTCTATCTTCTCTCACACCTTTCTCTTTTGCTCCTCTTTTTCTTCTTCATCTCTTCCTAAATCCTCTTATATCAACTTGGTATCAGAGCATAGATCTTCGCTTTTATTGGTTCCAAAGAATTTACTGATGTCAGCAATCATACGACCGACGTCAGCATTTGTACGGTTCGTACAGCTTGTTTTTTGTCAAGAAGGACATGGTTTAATACATCTCAATTTTAGAAGATTTATGGTACTTCTTAAAAGATTTTTGGAGATCATTTGAGGTATGTTTGAGCCATTTTTCACATCCGGCGGAAAACCCCCAAATTTATGATTTCCATCCATTATCCTCAAATCAGTAGCTGTTTTTTGTATTTTTCTTCACATAGTGGGTCATATCCACTATCTTTATCTACTCAAGGTGCTATTTTGGAGCGAGGAGTGGATTTTGTGTTGTGATGCCAAACCAAAAATGCCGATTTTGGGTCCTGGTGGGTTTGAACATATACCACAGCTCACGGTGTATGCTCCGGTGCTTGATCTTCTCTTGTGAAGTGTTGGTGATGCTTGTTTCAGCCAGGTCTTGGTCCTTACTGATAATTTTTCCCTCTTCAACTACTTCTAGACCTCCAAGCCATCATCTGGATCTCAATTTTACGTGAATTTTTTGTTGTTTCTGCCTCTTGTGTCCCTCTTTGAGTGATTTCTCTTGAGGTTTGTGTTTGTGGACCCCTATAGAGGATGATTAGTTCGAGCTCTAGTTTGGGATCTTCGGAATCCCATCCCTTGTTAATCACAACAATAAAGTTGAATGGTAATAACTACTTAAAGTGCGAAAGAAGAGATAGACCCTCTTATATCTTGGATGAAGCACCAACTTCTATTGATGGAAATTTCAATACTTGGACCAAGGAGAACTACCAAGTCATGGCTTGACTACTTAACAATATGGAACCTACTATGAGCAATTCTGTCATGTTCCTTAACTTAACAAAAAGAATATGGGACATTTTTTATGATATGTATTCAGAAGCTCAGAATGTATCTAAAATTTTTTAGTTGACCTCAGACATCAGGAAATTTCAATAGGATTCAAGATCCTTGAAGGAAGGAGTACTTGTTAGCTCTTTGGGGTATGTGGTATAAGTTGGATCTCTATCATCCACTCCCTTCCCATTGTATAATGGACTATGAACATGCATGGAAGCAGTGTGAAGAAACTCAAATAACACAATTTCTCTTTGGTCTCGTCTCTGACTATTATAGTGTTTGGAAGCGGATTATAGTCATGGACCATCTTCCTCCTCTAATAGTTGTCTATGCTATGTGTTATGTAAGTGCTATTATGTTAAGCACACATAGGTTGTCAAAATTCGTAAGACAAAAGTGCTTCAAGGTCAAATCACAAATATGGAATCACAACAACTCTACATGGCTTTTGATCAACTCAAGATCGACACATCTTCTCAAGAAATCGACGCCCGTATTCAAGACAAGATCAAGTCAAAGTTCAAGACAAGATGACTCATATATTTGCTAAAACACAGGTGGTATAACCCTAGAAAGACCTTAGGATTAGGTACTTTCAAATTTTCATTATATTGGGTTCTTATAAGTGTTTTTATCTTGGAATTCAGCTAGCCTAACTTCCTCGGTCAGCCAAACTTCGAGCTCGAACAAAATAACAAAATCTGTTAAAAATTTGGCTAGCCTAAGCTTGAAATTCGGCTAGCTCGAGAAAGTTGAGGTGAAATTCCAGTAATGAAAATCTTTGAATTTTGCGAAAATTCGGCCAATCGAATTTATCCTCGGGCCAACCGAATTTTGAATATATCTTATCCCGCGCGATCCGAGAGCTGTTGGAACAAATCCGGTGGACTCCAGCTAGCCGAAGTTTCAACCTCTTTGCCTATAAATTGAAGCTCTCTCATTCTAATTTACAACAAAAATTACTATAATTCTTTTGCGAGAGAGAGAGAAGCTCAGGTCCTCGGCAAGCTATCTGTTAGTATTTATAAATTTAATTTATAGCTTATTCAATTCCCTTATCTCTAGATCTTTTTAATTTTATTCTAAGAGGGTAATCTATACTCTTCTTTGAGATCTAAAATAATTGAATCAAGTAGCATTTGGGTTTTCCATTTATAAAATCTATAGAACCCTAGACTCTTTCTATCTGATTGAACACTACGCCATCTACGTTCAAGAAAGAATTTCTTCTGCTACAAGCTTCTACCACGTCTTCAAATCTCCATTTGACGATAAGTACATTTACTGTATTTCTTTTTAGGTTTTTCTAAGATAGCCTGTGAAAATCTCAGTGAGGTTTGTCTGAGATAACCTGTGAAAATCTCAAAGGAGTTTCTATTTGTGATAGCCCGTGAAAATAAAAAAAAAGGGTTTTATTGTGGTGAGCCCGTGAAAATCACAAGGAACTGTATCAAGTTGTTAAGGTGAACCTGTGAAAACCTTATTATAGTGAAAACCAAAATTATGAGGGTAGTAATTTTAGGAGTGGAGTAGGCGTGGTTGTTTTAAGCACCAAACCACTATAACTCCTTGTGCCGTGTGGTAAATGTTTTATTCTTTTAGGTGATTGGATGTTATTTATTATTTCATTCTTGTGTTGAATGTTATAATCTTTTTATATTCTCTTGCTAGTTTGAAAGATTAATTTTAAAGACATTCGTGAAATAAGGTTGTCCTGCCTAATACTTTAAGTGAAGGTTGTCCTACGAATTATTTGGAATCAAAGTTTCAATACTCAAGCAATTGAGATTTTTGTAATCTTTATATATTCTGCATTTATTTCGATTATTTGGCATTGTCCTATTCACCCCCGATCTAGGACATCGCTAGCTCTCCATTTCATGTTAGATGGTCGATAACTCATCCACCTCTGCATTCGTTTTGCCTGATCAATCCGCATATGCTACCGGGGACCGACCTTCCTTTACCCATAGTTTTAGAGCTCTAGTTTGGAGTGCGCAAGAACATGGACATGATAGTGAATTGATTAGCCAAGGCAAGGGTCGTGATACTAATCATGGTAGTCGTGGCCACGGTGGATGAGGACGTGGATGTGACGGACCTCGTACATGTACACATTGTGTGGGCACAAATCACTCAGTTGAGGGATGTTGGGATCTTGTTGGCCGTTCATTTTGGGCCGATGTGTCTGTCACCAGTAGTACCTCCACCAATTCCGAGAAGACTCCACAACCAATTGCAGTAAAGAAGTCTTCCACATGTGAGTCTGTTCTTTTATCTCTTGAGGCCTATGATGCATTGGTGCGTCTTCATGTTCGAGAGGTTCCTAACACTTCCAGAGCCACTATAGCCTAGTCAAGTATGATTTTCATGTGTCCTCTTCTTCCTCTCCTTGGGTCATTAACTATGGAGCCACTTCCCATATCCGTTTTGCTCTTATCTTCCCTCCTCACTCCAGTTAGTCACATTTTGTCATTGTTGCTAATGGAAACCAAACTCCTGTATCTAGAAGTGGTTCCATCAAGCTTTTTCCTTCCATGCATTTGTCATTTTACATGTTCCTCATTTCCCCCTTAATTTATTATCTTCCAGTTCTCTTACGAAAACCTTGAATTTTTCAATAACCTTCTTTCTCTCTCACTATGTGTTTTAGGACCTCCATACGAAGCAGATGATTGGTGGGGGGCCATGAGCATGAAGGAATTTACTTCTTGGATGATGCACCTATGATACACTTTAGTGACTTGTCCTTAGATAAGGAGTCGGTGTCTCGATGGCATTGTTGCTTAGGGCACCCATCCTTATCTAGGTTAAAACTTCTATTTCCTTCAATTTCCATTTCTCAACTTCTAGGTTGTGACACTTGTGAGTTCTCTAAACATCATTGATCTGTCTTTCCTCCTAGTTCATTTGAGAGGAGATCCAGACCATTCGAACTAGTCCACTCTAATGTTTGGGGGCCCACTCCCGCCTCCTGTTATCTCTACTTCTGAATACAAATATTTTGTAACATTTATTGATACTTGCACTTGGATGGCATGGGTCTATCTTCTAAAATCTAAGCAAGAAGTGTTTGATATCTTTAAGATATTTTATAATGAGGTGGTTACCTATCCTCCTAAAATTTTACACTCTAACAATGAAGGCGAGTACAAGTTTCATGCCTTTTTATCTTTTTTTGCAGGAACATGGGATTTTATCCCATACTTCATGTCCATAAAGTCCTCAACAAAACGGCTTGGTTGAGCGAAAGAACCGTCACCTTCTTGAAGTCACCCGTGCCCTCTTACTTTGTATGAATCTTCCTAAACGGTTTTGGGATGATGCCTTGCCAACTACCATGTTTCTAATTAATTGCATTCTCTCTCGAATATTATCACACAAGTCTCCATTCGAAATTTTGCATCTGCATAACAAATCCTTTGCTTTACCCACTAAGATTTTTGGATGTACATGTTTTGTTTAGATTCTTGATGGTAGTAATGACAAGTCCTCAGGCCATTAAGTATGTCTTCTTATGTTACTCTCGATCACAAAAGGGGTATAAATGTTATAATCCTCTGACTGGTAAGAGATGTATTCACCAATGTGACATTCTTTGAAGACATTCAGTATTTTTCTGATGAAGGAAAATCTCTACATAATCCTCTTACTAGTCAGGGGAGCTTGTGCAGTCTAACACAATATCCCTTCAAATCTCCTATCTAGATGATACTCTCACTCCGTTTGCCTCAAAGCATATCCTTGTGTATCATTGACGAACTAAATCCTCCATTGATCAGCAGTTCATCATTTCATTTGTTCCTGCTGGTGGTTCAGGTATAAACTCTCTCTCTCTGCAGTTCATCATTTCATTTGTTCCTACAGGTGGTTCAGGTATAAACTCTCTCTCTCTCTCTCTCTCTCTCTCTCTCTCTCTCTCTCTCTCTCTATGATCTTCCCATTGCCTTAAACAAACCTCTCCATTCATGTGTTGTGGAGGTGTTGTAAGTCAAAGCATGCACGCCCCTCATACCGCACATCTGACAGCGGTATATTGTATTCTATAGTATCTCAAATCTTCCCTAGGCAAAGGTTTACTATTTCAACAGCATGGCCAACTTTATCTATTTGGTTACTCCAACGCTGATTGTGCTGGAAGTTTAGATGATCGACGATTTACATCTGGGTATTGTACATAGAGTTTGACACGAACCGAGCTAGCTCGGTTAACTCACTCGACTCGGCTCAGATCGGATAAGCTCAACTCGGCTCGACTCGAAAGCTGGGTTCGGGCCGAGCTAACTTGATTTTTTGAGCTCTAAAAAATTTCGAGCTGAGCTCGAGCAGGCCTGAGTTCGACTCGACTCGACTCAAGTTATAACTTAATTAATATATTATATTTTATATTATATAATATAAAAAAGGGCCCGCCCGTATAAAAGCTAAAAAGAAAACACTTGACTCGAAAGCTTGAACTCGAACTTGGATCGAAAGCTCAAGCTCAAACTTGGCTCGAACTCAGCTCGAGCTTACTCGAGCTGCTGACCGAACCGAGCTGAGCTGGCCAGTCAGGCTCGAGGACCGAGCCGAGCTGTGCCAAGCTCGACTCGGTTCGGCTCGTGCACAACTCTAATTGTACATTTGTAGATTGCAACATTATCACCTAGAAGAGTAAGCAACAATCAGTCGTGGAGTGACCTTCTACTGAGGCCGATTATCAGGCAATGGCTCATGCGATATGTGAACTTACTTGGCTTCAAACCCTCTTATAGGAACTTGGTTATAATCCCTCAAGTCCCATTCCTTTGAATTGCGATAATCAAGCTGTTATTCATATTGCCAGCAATCCGGTGTTCCATGAGCACACGAAGCACATTGGGATTGATTGTCATTTCATTCAGGAAAAAGTTGTTAACAACGAAATTGTCTCCTTTTGTTCGCACTAGAGAACAACTGATCGGTGTTCTCATCAAGTCTTAGTCAGGATGCTCTTCTTTGTATCACTAGCAAGTTGGGCTGGATCAATATTTATGCTCCAACTTGAGGGGGAGTATAGAGCATGCAAGTGATGTATTTATAGCTGTGTGTATATTTGTGCATTTTTAAGGTGTGTATGTATATAGTGTTGTACACTCTTGTAGAGTATGTTTCTATATTTCTAGCCTTATAATAAAAGGTGTGGGTAGATTATTGCCCTAATAGACCAAAAGCTTTTATCTCAAAACTCTTATCTTCTCTCACACCTTTCTCTTTTGCTCATCTCCTTTTCTTCTTCATTTCTCTTCCTAAATCCTCTCAAACCAATTGGTGTTCTAGTAATGGTCAGCCGCCTGGTGTGACGTAGCGGCATGCAAGTCCTCTACATAAGTGGTATTAGGTTGCATGTTTGCAGCAATCAACTGTCCAAAGCCGTGTCGCATGTCGTTGTGTTCATGATCATCCTCGACAATCAATAACTGTTACCTATTTTGTGAAGTTGTGATCGTTCAGTTTGTTTTAAGTTGTAAATTCATCAAAAATTGTTTTTCGTTCCCGCATAATACATCATGGATAGTTAGCGTGCTAGTTTTTCTGGATCTGTTAATAAACATCATATCTTATGCATTACTATCATGAAATTAGATAGTCGTAGGTAGTCACAATTTGTTAAAATATACCTTGGGGGGGAAGTTAGGGTTTATAGTTGGAGGGAAGCTAGCATCATTTATAGGTGACCCTTCACATGATGACTAGGAACGTGATACTTTCACTGTTATGGGTTAGCTACTTAAGTCTATGAAGCCTGATATTGGTGATCTATCAATGATATGTTCAACAACCCAATAGATACGGGATATTATTGCAAAGATGTTTTCTCATTATCATGACCTCACTTGCACATATCAATCACATAGAGAGATTGTGAATATGCGTTAGGGGGAGTTTTTATTAGAGGCCTACCACGTCTCTATCTGCCAGCAACTGAAGGAACTTGATCAATATATGCTACAATATATTCCCCCTAAGGTACACACCAGTGGCATAGGAAGCAACACATCTTCAAATTTCTTGATGGGCTTTTATGATGAGTTTGAATCTCAAATAGTTTAAATTTTGGGCACGAGCTCTCCCCTTTGGAAGCAACTTACAACTATATTTAAAGTGAGGCCAATCCATATGCTTCTACAGAGGTGTCTATTTCTAAAAAGTCTACCTTTGCAGCTGGGTCCAAACCAAATCCTGGGGCTATGCTATTTGAAGTCACATAAGCAGGCGGGTGGATAGACCACCTCTCTGTTCCATTGATTTGGATAGCTTGGTCGACACTCATAGTGGATGTTGTTGACATACTCGGGACCGTTGCTATGACTTGCTGACGCAGGGGAGGACGTGAGGTCAAGCACCGTCTTCCTCAAGAGGATAACTATTCCAAATCCACAGAACTTCTCTAGACTCCTCATAGAGACTTCTCGAATCCACGAGAAAAGAAAGCAGAAAATAGAAATAAATTCTAATAAATTCGAAATTGATTAATGAATTATTGATAATTGTCTAATGTGTCTCCTTCCACCATTAATAAAGAAAAAATAAACTAAAATTCGTAATTACCAAAAATAGCAAAATTCTAATTCTAATAAAATCCTAATTCTAATAAAACTCTTCTAAAGCCTAATTTCTAAAAATAAAAAATCTAAATAAACTTTCTCTAGAAGAGTCCTAGTATAATTAAAAGTTATTTCTAAAAATGAAAAAAAATAAAAATAAATCTAAAACTCTAAAAATAGAAAAATATTAAAAAATTCGAAATTACTAAAAATAGTATTTTTTTCCCCTAAATATTCGTTTTTGAGTTGAATGCACGCGTTTTCTAACGAAACGGATAGATGCGACCCATATAATGGGCCGATTCACCTCAGATGGCCCGTTTTAGTAAAGATTGATAGGTTGTGTGCTCCGTAACGATACCTGGATCAAAAGCAGGGGTGGGCATCGAGCCGAGTCGAGTCGAGGTGGGCCAAGCTCGACTCGGCTTGTCCATGATGTACTCAAGTTCGAGCTCGAGCTCGAGCTTGGCCTCGAGCTCAACATTAATACTTGGCTTGTTTACCAAAGTTGTCGAGTCGAGTTCGAGTCAAGCTAGTAGTTCGAGTCGAGTCAAGTTTACCTCAAGTCGAGCTCGAGCTTGTTGGGTGAGAGAATAATGGATTCTGTTCTTGATCCTCCTCTATTGATGAAAAATTCAAAAATCTTAAGAGAATCAAAGCAAAACCTGATGAAAAAACCAAATAAAGCTTCGAATCGGATGAGGAAACTTGGTAGTGGCAGTCCGGGCGGGCGTGCGGCTGGCAGTGGGTAGAGAAAGAGAAGAAAGGGAAAGGGAAAGGGGTGTGTGCAGTCGTGTAGAGACTCTAGGGTTTGTTTGTTTTGTTTTTTTTTTAAAAAAAAGTTAAAACTTAAAACTTATATTAATATAATATTTATAATATATAATATTTAATATATTTATTAATCGAGCCGAGTCGAGCTCGAGTTCGAGCTTCAAGTCGAGTCGAGTCGAGTTCGAGTCGAGTTGAAATGCTCCCTGGTCGAACTTGGCTTGAACTCAACTCAAGCTTTAAATAATTAGCTTGGCTCAGCTTGAATCGGCCATTCAAGCCGAGTCAATCTGAGCTGACTTGAGTCGAGTCAAGCGAGTTTTTCGAGCTGGCCCAACTCGTGAACAGCCCTAATCAAAAGTTACGGTCAATTTACAGTCCACCTTCTTTTGGCCCAACCTTGCTAGGAAAGTATCTGTGATATGTTCTACATCAGACCCCTTCACTTGAAAAAAACTCGTCCTCGAGTTACACAAGAGACTTGGCTTTGTGATTCCGAAATAACTTCTGACACCAATGTTTATTAGCCATTTTCTTGTACTTAACATCAGGCTCTTGAACTAACACAATACATGTACTCATGCTTTCCTTGACTTGACTAATATCGATTAGTTCCTTCACTTCTTCCTTCGAGATCTCATTTTCTTTCTTATAATGTGGGCAATTAGGTAAACTTGCCCCTGAGACAGGATCAATGTGATTTTGTATATCTCGTATGGGAGGCAATTTATTAGGGAGTTCATCAAGCACAACCGCCTTGAACTCCTGCAACACTAGTTCAAAATCCTATAGGATTATTCACAGGCTCCACATATTTTTTCTTTTCAACTAATGGATATATATCTCTCGTTTCTTCAGATTGTTTAACAAAGGTCCGTTCAGTTATGAGATATTGTCCCTCCACTTTAGAAGTCTTGGGTTTGTTCTCCGTTCCCATAGGGGCCATATGTTTGCCACTGATGAATCCTGTGGCTTGTCGTGATTCTGTTTCGATGAGGTGGTTTCTCGTAGACATATAATATGATTTTTCTGCAAAACCTTTTACTGATCTGCTATCCTGGTAATAATTTGGTTTTGTTGAAATAATACCTGATCGTAATCTCAGGGGAGGAATCACATGCACAATAATTGTTTCATCCGTGGCCACGTGCGGATTGGCGTCTTCATCTGTCTCATCCGCTCGAGTTGAAGTTGTTCCCACCAATCTGAAGCTCTGCCCGTCAACCTGTAGGCCACGAATTTAACTTTCTTTTCTTCCACGATGTTCATGTAGTCGAAGAAACGTTCGACTTTAAGCAACCAATCGAGGAAGTCCTTGAAGTAGAGTTGGCCATTAAAATTAGGAAGATCAACTTTCATCTTGAATTCTTGATCCATCCGATCTATCTGATCAATGCCTCGTCTAAGATGTTATGAAATCATGTCGCTAGATCCCATCTTCTCAGGAGTGATCCTGTGGTTCACTAATAGCGTCGCCCTACGATTAGTATGATTACGAATTCCAGCAATTGTTGATGGTGGATCACCACCATGAACACGGAGCTACCCTAGGGCCTCCGCCAAACGATCCGCCATACAATCGATGGAAGGCTGCAGCCCTTGCATGGCTTGCCGATTCTCTCGCCGTGCTGCTTCGAAAGCTGCCGCCGTTAAAGGTAAATTCCCTATAGCACCGCCGATGGAATTGTTGCCCGACCCGTCGTTAGAAGCCATCTATCCGAGGAAAAACCTCACTTTGATACAAAACTGACGCAAGAGAGGACGTGAGGTCGAGCACCGTCTTCCTCAAGAGGCTAACTATTCCGAATCCACGAAACTTCTCTGAACTCATCATAGAGACTTCTCGAATCCACGAGGAAAGAAAGTAAAAAATAGAAATAAATTCTAATAAATTCGAAATTGATTAATGAATTATTGATAATTGTCTAATGTGTCTCCTTACACCATTAATAAAGAAAAAATATATATTAAAATTCATAATTACCAAAAATAGCAAAATTCTAATTCTAATAAAATCCTAATTCTAATAAAACTCTTCTAAAGCCTAATTTCTAAAAATAAAAATTCTAAATAAACTTTCTCTAGAAGAATCCTAGTATAATTAAAAGTTATTTCTAAAAAGGAAAAAAAAATCTAAAACTCTAAAAATAGAAAAATATTAAAAAGTTCGAAATTGCTAAAAACAGTATTTTTTTCCCCTAAATATTCATTTTTGAGCTGAAAGAGCGCATTTTCTGACGAAACGGACAGATGTGACCCACATAATGGGCCGATTCACCTCGGATGGCCCATTTCAGTAAAGATTGATAGGTTGTGCGCCCCGTAACGATACCCGGATCAAAAGTTACGGTCAATTTACAATCCACCTTCTTTTGGCCCAACCTTGCTAGGAAAGTATCTGTGACATGTTCTACATCACTTGCACCCTCACCTTCGACTTAAGTTCCAACACAGGGTTAATACTGCTGTAGTTGGAAGGGTCGCTCTACTGAGACTAGTTGTGTACCCGAGTCTAAATATGAAATGCCTACCATAGTTCAAATGTTTATTAAATATGTTAGAACTCGATTCGATAAAATCGGTAAAGTGTTTCGTTTAGTTGATGCTAAAGAATATTGTGTAAGGAATTACATAATTTTTTTTATAGATTGGAGGATTGAGTATCAAACTTCATGTGTCTACACACATTAATAAATGGAGTTGCTGAAAAGAAAAACAAACATTTGTTAGAGGTAAACAATGTTTGTTCCTAAAATGTACTGGGATAATGAAGTTCTTACTGCAACATATATGATAAATAGTATGCTATCTCAGTCTCCAGGAACTATGTATCCATGTCAAATTTTAAAACCTGATTCATCTCTATTTAGCATGACTCTTAAAGTGTTTGGGTGTGTATACTTTGTACATTGTGGGGGGGCCTCACAGGATAAACTCACATCTCATTCAATCAGTTGCATTTTTCTTAGCTACACCAGCTTTCAGAATGGGTATAAGTGCTATTGTCCTGTCTAGTAACATAAATATTTCTCTAAAGACATCGCATTTTTTTATGAAGTTTCCTACTTTGGCTTCAACGTTTCTTCTCCGCCTCTTCCCCTTCTACCTCATTTGACTCATCAGCTACAGACCCTAGGGGTCCTCCGACAACTGGTCTTCCCATTGCCGTATGAAAAGCCAAGTGTATTATTATCCCCCTAGCTCAATATCGTACCGACTGTAGTACTGCTCACCCGATTAGTAATCAAATGTCTTATGCTTGTCTCTCTTCATCCTTTCATGCATTCATTTATGCAATTTCGTTCGTTTATGTCCCTTCCATAGTGCAGAGGCCGTGAAAGATCTATGATAGAAGGTAGCGGTACTTGATAAGATGGTTGCCCTTAATAGACAAGTGGAGCTATCTTTCTGAAGGACATCACGCAGTGGGGTGTGAATGAGTCTATACTCTCAAATATAATCCAGATGGCACAATAGCTTGGTACAAAGCTCACCTAATTGCTAAAGGATTCACATAAAAGTAGGATTGATTATCACGATAAATTCTCTCTAGTGGCTAAGTTGACCTCCATTCGTATTCTTCTATCCATTGCCACACATCGAAAATGTCCTCTTCATCAACTCAATGTCAAGAATGCCTTCCTACATGGAGACCTACAAGAGAAATTTTGTATGTTCCTACCTTTAAGATTTCAGCCCCTTTAATCCGAAGGAAAAGTGTACCTACTGAAGAAGGCATAATATGGTCTCAAATAATCCCCTCACGCTTGGTTCGAAAGCTTCAATACTATTGTTCTTTAAATTAGGTTTCGATGATGCGCTTCCAATCATTTCTCCTTCGTTAAGAAGCATGGGGCTTCCTTAACTATCATTGATGTTCATGTGAATGAAATTGTGGTGACTGTAAATAGTTTGGATGAGATCTCATCTCTTAAGGCATTTTTTGCTTGCAATTTGAAATAAAAGACCTTAGGCCAATACACTATTTTTTCAGGATTGGAGTTGATTGTTCCATTAATGGCATCTTTATTTCCCAAAGAAAGTATGCCCTTGATTTCTCAGAAACCACTAGCATGCTTGGATCATGTCCTATGGACTCCCCTATTGAGGTGAATCATCATTTGTTTTAAGAGGAATCAAGTCCTCTTGATGATCCTGCCTCGTATAGAAGATTGGTTGAAAAGCTCATTTATCTATTTACCACATGCCCGGATATAGATTATGCCATCATTATGGTTAGTCAATTAATGCAGAAACTGTGTTCACATCACCTTGACGCAGTTCAACATGTGAAGTCAACTCTAGGAAAAGGAATTCTCTATACTGATCATGAACACCTACAAGTATGTTCCTATTGTGACGCTGATTGGGTAGGTTCTAGCAATAACAGGCTCTCCACTATAAGCTTATGTATGTTCGTTGGTAGTAACTTAGTTTCTTGGAAAAACAAGAAGCAGCTGCCGTTACCCATACTTCTACAAAAGCTAAGTATAGGTCCATGGGACATGTCATTGGTGAAGTCCAGTCGTTACGATCGTTTCTTTCCAAGCTATGTGTTATCATTATTGTGCTTGTTCCTCTTTTTTATGACAATCAGGCAGCGACCCATATCACCTCAAATCCAGTATTTCACGAGCGTACTAGATACATAGAAGTTGATTATCACTTCGTTTGAGAGAAACTAGCAGCTAGTCTTATTAGTACTCTTACTCCAAACCTATCTTCTAAAGATCAACTCGCTGCTGTTTTCACAAAGGCAATTGCTAGGATATCTTTGTTTGATATTGTATTCAAGCTGGGTATACGTTACCTCCATGCTCCAGCCTGAGGAGGAGTGTGTACCGTACCAGGTAGTCCTACAGAATACTCAATATTTTCCAATAATTTTATTATTATAAATAAGAGAGGAGAAAGGAGAAACCCTAATCTCCAAAATACCAATTTCATCTCCTTCAAGCCCAAAACGAAAATGCAGGTAATTTCATCGGGTGGTCCTGTTATGATTTATTCTCACACAAGCATCTTTCCCAAAAAAAAGAAAAAAAAGAACAGTCATGAAATTGGACTGATTGATACTACCCGAAACTGCAACAAGTTAAGAATTTCATCCAAAATCCGATGCTTCCTCATCTCGCTGTTTGCAGTAGAGATGGGATGCTTTCAAGCTAAAACTTTAGATGATTTCCCACCAAATTGGATAATCTAGCATCTCTAGAACTGAAAGATGAAAAACTACCATCTCTCTCTCTCTCTCTCTCTGAGAAATGGAGTTGCAAGGCACAAGTCCTTTTGATCCGAAACCGTCTATAGGGGGTCTTTGGCGCATGGTATCGGGAAGGATTAAGTGGGATGGGATTCAAAAAGTGTAATTATTACGTATGCAGGGGATTAATGGAATAAGCTGAATTCTGGGCTATATTTGTAATACCGTGGTGCATTGAATAAATATACCTACCATCTTTTGAAGCTACCGAGAATAGCACATATGTGTTATATTCAAATTGCTCATTTTTTTTATAACCTCATTTTATGACATGAGCTTAAAAATAAAGTAAATCTAGAACTTACGTGGCCCAAAGAAGTTTTCAAAACGGTAGATATTCAATCCCGGTTGCTTGTTGTGATGGGGTCCATTTGAGCTTTAAATCTATTTGATTTTTTAACCCCTTTTTTAAAATAATTTTAAAAAATAGGCAAGTGGTATAGATATAACCCACATATCACATTGAGACCTACACAACCTGCTAACATAGAGTGGAATTAGCTCCATCTGATTTAATTCTAAGTTTTTTCATCGTTCCCAAACATTGATGAGGGGATTTGGCATATCATCAAATGGAATTCTATCTCACCTAATCTCATCTAATACCATGTGTCAAACGGGACGGATTGCATATTACCCTTGCCCATCCTTAGCCTTGAACGAGTAATTTTGTGGGGAGGGCTCACCATGAAGTATTTGTGCATCGAAACCATCTATTCATTTTCTTAGATTATTTGAAGGAATCAAAACAAAAATGAGGCAAATCTAATGATTAAATAGACCACACCACAAATGAATTTTGCATTTAATGCAAATGCAAATGACATTTAATGTTTTGTGCATTTTAATGCAACCAAGCTGATTATTTGGCGTGGTCCACTTGACCGTTAGATATGCCTCATTTTGATTTTGATGACTTGAAATAATCTGAGAAAAGGGGTAGACGGTTTGAATATACCAATACATCACGGTGGGCCCACCCACAGAACTGACCATTCGGAGCCAGGGATGGGCCGGGCTAGTACGCAATCCGCATCCGCGCCAAACGGCCCCTTTGGGTTTTGGGTGGAAAGAAGAGGAAGCCAATTGGGGTGGTGTGTTGACCTCAGCAAGTTCTATGGGCCCACAATAAATCGTGCGTCCATTTGGTGAGATCATTTTAGGGCTTGAAGAGAAATAAATAATAATAATAATCATAATAAATTGAGACAATACAAAACTCATGTGGACCACACCACATAAAACAGCGGGATTGAATGTCTACCGTTGAAAACTTACAACAGGTTACGGAAGTTTTGGAATGATCTGATATTTGTTGTTTTAAAAATAAATAGTATGGTGGCCCTATAAAGGTTTCAACGGTCGGAATTATTGTCAGCTTTGAATTTGTCTAATTTTATGGCATCATGCCCTATTATGATCTTGCCAAATGGATGGACGGTGTGGATATAACAGATACATAATGGTGGGCTACAGCACTTGGTGACGTTAACACGTGTGTGGCACACCACGCAATCAGCTTCCGGAAGGGGAGTTGTATTTGTAGGGTCCTGATTTGTCAGAACATGAAAACTGTCCTGAATGACTTGGACGACAGCAGCCATGATGGTGAATTTTGGACCATTTAGGTGTGGAGCCCATGATTATTGACGGTTCCGATCACCTAACCAGGGTTCCACTTGTACCAACTAGATCCATCCGCACATCATTATGTTCTAATGCATCGTCACCGTTTAAATTGTCTCTGAGGAGTATGCACGCGGCACTGATGTTCAGCTATCCAGACCATCCAAATTGTGGGTCCTACTGCGGATGGAGAATATGCCCAAAATCACACTGATCAAGCTATATGAACCGTCCGATTAATGGCTATAGAATGTATAGTTAAAGGTAGAATACTGAACGGTCCAAATTCAAATTTGAAAATCAGATGGTAAGATTTTCTTCTAATTGCAACTATTCGGTAATGCTCCGTCCGTCAGTAATAGGATCAGCCATTTGGATTATGGCAAGTGTACGGTTGAAGAGTCACCACCGTTTTCTAAATTTGTAAAACTAACACAGGAGTCTTAGAATACTTTCCTAATCCATTAGAAGGTGATTAGTGTACTTTTGCATGCTGATCTTACAATTGTGGACTATGGTTGATTGATCCAAACCGTTGATCTGATGGAGACCATCTTAAATGGGAGATGACCCAATAATCTTATAAATTGGAGGGTTCTAGATTTATTTTATTTCATACTACTATTTATAGGCCACCGATCATAGGGTTAGCTGGCTCTAATCGGGTAGGTATCTCTTCGAGGGATCCGAGATCCATGTTAAGTCCAACGACATCAAGGGTCTGAATTATGGAACGATGGGCCCTATTTGGATAGACTGATACATCTGGACACAGGACACTATTCACATTCCCATGCTTCAGGACCTACAATTCCTGATGGGCTTGAGCTAAAAGATGGGGCGTCTGTAATAGTGGGGTGATCCAGGCCATTGAATCACCCGCCAGTGTGGTTCCCAAGAATCTCCAAAACCATAACATCCTAGCCATCCAATGTTTGGCAATTTCCAATGGAAAATATGGACCATTGATGTAATCTTTTTTTTTCTGGACCGTCTATTTTGCATGCCACCAACCAATTGAAGGGTTAGGATTATTCCATCAGGGTACTTTTGATAACTCCAATCCATGTTGGAGCCCATCCAATTAACGGTATGGATCTTCTGAAACATGGGAGCATTTTTGCAAACTGACGTGTAGACCTTCTATAAGTTGGTCAGCAGATAAACGGTTAAGATAGGAAATACAGAAATGGCCCACATTCCAACAGAAAAGGGAAAAAAGTTCAATGGCTTGGATCTTTCAATCTGGAAGGTTTTTGGGTCCATGGTGCATCCACTGCAGGTCCAACCGCTGTCGTCTAAACCATGGGCCACAAACGGTAGATATGGTTGGGCTGAGCCAGTTGGGTTTACACATTGGGTGTTGCTCTAGTTTACGCTGACAATGGATGTGAACGGGCTGGATTCTAAGCGGGCCACAATTGGACGGCCTTGATCATTTACTAACCGGGCCTGAAACTCTATGCTCTCTTAAATAAAGGGCTTGGATTAGGATTGGGTTGGGGTTGAAAGAAAGATTGTCAAATCTACACCCAGATCCAGCCCGTTCATTAATCAGACCGAACATTAGGTCATCGGACCCACCACAACCTCATATTTCAGTGGCAATCCTGACCGTTGATGAGTCGGGCCAGGGAGCAATAACGGACGGTTCTAGTCCATTGCCAACCATCGTTCCAGGAGTGTGGTGAGCATTGCCAAACAGATTGGGTACTAGTAGAGGTGGGTATTGAGTCCAGTCGAACCGAGTTAGAGCTGACCTGGTTCGATTCAGTTTTGAAATAGGCTTGACCTAAACTCAATTTGACATGGTAACCCGATCCGAGTCAAGGTCTAGCCTGGACTAGTCTGGACCGAGTCAAACCTGGTTAGAAGTACTGAGTCGGCCCGAGTTGGCACTTGAGTAAGATATGAGAGATGAGGGAGGAAGTGGAGAGAGAGAGAGAGTAGTTGGGTGCTGGTCTTGTAAGAGGAGGATGAGAAAGGGAGAGATTTTGGACCGGATGCCACAATAGAGTTAAAGATAATTAGAAATTAAAATTTTCTTTTTAAATATATATACCTAATCCCGAGGGGTCCTTATTTTTACCCGGGTGGTAGACTCCTAGGAATTTCAACACTGGGTCAAGGGTTTGAGTACCCACCCGTGGTGAAATCCCACGGTGTACGTGTGTGGGGTGTGTGTATTAATATATATATATATATATACACACACACACTTGATCCCGAGTTGAATTGAGTTCAGTCATTGGGTAACTTGAACTCAATTTGATTTGAGTTCGGATTAGGCAACTTGAACTCAATTTGGTTTGAGTTCGAATTGGACAAAGCCTACTCGTTTTGGACTGAGTCACCCATTCAATTCAAGTGAAGTCAAATTTGAGTCGGACAAGCCGAGTCATCCCGTGCCCAGATATAACCATGGGTCTTGCAATTGGACCAAGTCATCCATGTCCGCATAACCTCCACATAAATGGCCCCTATTTTCGATGGCTGAAAATGGTCATTGGGTGGCCCCCACTGTGGGAGAGACAACGTGAAATTCCCACCATTTGAAAGATCTGATAGGGTACCATTGTCGCCTGTGATGGATGGTTAGAATGCAAAGGACAACCATTCATATTCAGCGAGCCGATGTCAATTTGAACGGACAGTTTGGATCATCCATATAAACAAATATTTCACCATGGTCCATATACAGTGGGCCCATCCGAATGCCTCATTCCAGACTCCAAGAGGGACCCATGTGTTCACCACCATTTTCTAAATAATGCATGATGCATCCAAACCGTCTAAATCATGGGCCACATTATTAATGGATGAGGTAATCTTAATGGTCTCACTTTGCCCACTGAATTTGATTGCTGACCATTTTGTTGTGAACTCCCAAACTGATGGCCACCAATTGGACGGCTAAGATCGATCAGCAATTAGTTCACTGATTCCTCAGACAAGCTCAGCCTATTTACAACCGTAGGTGACAAGATCATGAGATCCAATCCATTCATCACGTGGTTTTTTAATTTTATTATTTATTTATTTATTTCATGCACTTTCTCGAAAGTTGGGCTGACTGGATGAATAGGTGGGCCACAGGTTACAGAAGAAATGGACGGATGAAAAGCTTTCAATAAGTTTTCTTACGTTGCCTGGCAAATTCTAACATTGTGAACTATTTTAAGAGATAAACAATGGAACCCACCTGATGGACGGTTCAGATCTGTCACCTTGTGCCAAGGGGTGGTGATGGACCGGGTTTAAGCCGGCCCGACAACTAGCTTGAAGGCCTGAGCCTAGCCCAAGCTTGAGCCCGAAAGATTGGCTAGGCTCAAGCCTGACCTTACCAACAAAACCTGAGAGTAGGCAATGTAGAATATGAGACGTACATATAAGTCGGGTTGGGCTAAGCCGGGCTGAACTAAATTGGCTTGAGCTGAAGCTTGGCCTATAACTAATTAGGCCATGCATGTTCGGCCCAAGCCAATAGGCTTAAGCCCAGTCTTAAGTCAGGCTGAGCTCATTGGGCCAAGGACTTTGCAAATATCAAAAGTTTGAATTTTTTAGAAGGTTATTATAGGATTCTTTCTCCAATCAAAATAGTGGGATGGTCCTTTTTAAAAAGAGATATTACCCAAGTATCCTCTCGTGTGTGTATTTAAAGGAAATAAAATTTAAAAAATTCTTGGCCTACATAATATTTATATGACGTCTAGCATATTAAACAGGAACACCCAACCATGATACTTATAAGGAACACAAATCTATTCGATTGAATTACTACATGGACTGTACATACATTTTCATGTTTTTAAGTAGTGTGTATTATTTTTTATGATGTAACTCACGTTATATTTAAATTTACTAAAAAAATTTATTCTAAACATGATCACAGATTACATCGGTCAAACGACTTGAATATCATAAAAATATCATATGGGTCCCATCATTTTTCACTTTACCACTTTTTTTTTTTTTTTCTTTTTTAAAGTAAACTTTGATATTATGGTAATTTCAAAGGACTGTACCTTTCGTAGGACTGTTCACGAGTCAAGCTAGCTTGAAAAACTCGCTCGACTCGGCTCGAGTCAGCTCGGATTGACTCGGCTTGAATGGTCGATTCGAGCCGAGCCAAGCTAATTATTTGAAGCTCAAGTTGAGTTCAAGCCAACTTTGACTAAGAGATATTTCAACTCAACTCGGCTCGAACTTGACTCGACTCGGCTCAATTAATAATATTTTATATATATATATATATATATATATATATATATATATATATATATATATATATATATATATATATATATATATATATATATATATATATATTATAATATTATATAATATATATATTATATTATATTAATATAAGTTTTAAGTTTAAACTTAAAAATAAAAAATAAAAACCAAACCCTATAGTCTCTCTCAACCAACAAGCTTGAGCTCAACTCGAGGTAAACTCAACTCGACTCGAACCACTAGCTCGACTCGAACTTGACTCGACAGCTTTGGCAAACAAGCCAAGCTTCGATGATGAGCTTGAGGCCGAGCTCGAGCTCGAGCTCGAACTCGAGAACATCATGGACAAGCCAAGCCAAGCTTGGCCCACCTCGACTCGACTCGGCTCGATGCCCACCTCTAACCTTTCGGTTCATCTAGGCATTATTTGGTAAAATCCTAAATCGTGAGGAATTTTGTAGTAAAAATTCATATAATTTATACATTGTATTTATTTTTTAAAAACTTTCAAAATATAGTTAAAATATATATATATATATATATATATATATATATATATATATATATATATATATATATATATATATATATATATATATATATATATATATATATATGATTTAAAAGACAACTATATATATAACAAGCAATAAATAATGTTATAATAAATAAATAAAAAATATTAGCATAGATTAAATATGTTAATAATTTTTATAAAAATATAGTTGTCTTTTAAATCATTTGGTATCATGATCGTGAATCAATTAATACTCTTCGTAATTGTTATATATCAAAATCAAAATAGGAATAAGAATCTATTAAGAATTGAATATATTATGTAGTAATGTAAGTTGTAGAACAAATTGCTTAATAAATATAAGACATGATATTATTTTTTTATAATATAAAGTGAATTTGTATGTACATCAAATATTAATTTTTTAACTTAATAAAATATTTGTTCTAAGCTTTTAATTAACTTTATTTATTATTGACCTTTGTTAAATTGCTAAATATTTTTTTATCAGCTTTTGTTTTATGTATTTGAAATATCTTGTTTGTATATCAATTTTCATGTTCAATAATTATTATTAAAAATTCACATGATTTTTTATCTAATATTTTTATTTTCTATTTTTTCAAGAGAAATCTATTTTTCTTACTATAAAATATAAGTAATACATATGAATAAAAATACTAATAAAGTAATTTTTCTATTTAAGAAGTTTCTTCGTTTCTATCTAGTTTAGGTTACCAAGAAAAACATATTAAATGAGAACAATTTCCTGAAGTAACGAACAAATGTCTCTTATTAAAAAATAAAATTAAAAAGCTTATAACATGGTTTAACTTTTTATGATAGTTCTCTTATAATTTATTTTTTTAATGTAAATATAAATTTGATAGTTTTTTAATTCAAGTTATGTCAACTAAAGAAAACAATGATAAGCAAATTGAAGTAAAAATGTATTTTAGGTATTAAAAAAAAATGGTGATTTTAAAAGCATACCTGCAATTTCTTCCTAAGATTTCTTCACGACTATATTCTGTAAGCTCCAAAAAGCTGTCCGATGCAAAAATCTGACAATTAAAAATGATCAATAACGTTTATCTTTCTTTTAATACTTATTATTAATATTTTTGTAATATCTATATATGTGTGCGCATGCGCACGCGCAAAGCCTAATGGCCTCTTGTGAATGAGGTCGCAAGCAACTTTACGTGTGAGTAAATGAGTGGTTGGCTGGGTGGGCTCTGCCATGATGTGTTTTTCTAAAATTTACCCTAACCATTAGATGTGTCAACTCATGTAGGCCCAAGGTCCAGATGGATGCCCACCCTTGATTTTTTATGGTTCCCACCATGATGTGTGCATACAATCCATTCCAACCATCAGTTGAGTTAACCATTGTTAGGCCCATGGTCTAAATATTAAGCTCATTTGTGATTTAGGAGGGCCACACCAAAGAAAATAATCAGGAGAGACATCCACCGCTGATTTTTTTATGGGCCCCATTGTAATGATTATATGAAATTCACTCGAACCATTAGATGTTACAAAAAAAAAAAAAAAAAAAGGCTTAGGGCCTAAAAATCAAGCCCATCGGTGATTTAGGTGGGCCACACTAAGGAAAATAGCTTGGAGGGTGGTCATCACCTTGTACATTATTTCTAATTATGTGGTCCACCTAAATTATAGATGGGACTGGTTTTCGAGCTCGATGCTTGAAATTGCATCACATACCTAATGGTTAGAGTGAATTTCAAAAACACATTATGATAGGGCCCTTTCACTTATACGTAAGTATTCACGATCTCTCACTTGGAGGAGACCATCACTCTATAAATACACATACACATATGTTTGTATGTGTAGCTATATTTCAAATTTAAAAATAAAATGAATGAAAATGAGAAGTAGAATGTAAATCTTACAATAGGATTGTCGGGCAATCTTGGATCAGTGATAACAAAATTCTTCTCAATACGTTCAAGTGTTGTCGCGAGATCAATACCTCTTCTCATTTCTTTCTTTCTTATTTTATCATCAAAGCTTTGGGGTCTTTCATCATCGCTATCTTCAAATAAATCTTCATCCATAGTTACTTGCAGTTCATGATTTTCATCAATTGATTGTTTTTTTTTCAAAAACCTAAAGAGAAAAACAAAGAAATCATTAAATGCATGTACTTTTAATTTTTCAAAATTGTAAGATTATATATGATATATCACTAAACTAGATTATAAAAATTTAAAATTTTTTCTTTATAACTAAGGCATGTTCAAATCTATGGTTTCGATCTTGAAACATGGCCAGTCCACCATTGAACTATAACTTGAGCATAGAAAATGATGATAAAAGTAAGTAAAATTTAAAAAAAGATGAAATAATAAAAAAAATATTATTTCCTACCATATTAAAAAATGGACAAGTATTCCTTAAGATACTATTAGGTACCTTTTATTTGAATTTGGAAGTAATGTAATTGTAATTTAGAATTAGTCAATATAAATATTAGAAGAAAAATAAAATTTTCTCATTTTTTTCTTTATCAAATTAATTATTGTTATATATTTAATAATATATCCACACCTTAAATTATTTAAATAGTATTTGAATTTGGAAGTAATGTAATTGTAATTTAGAATTAGTCAATATAAATATTAGAAGAAAAATAAAATTTTCTCATTTTTTACTTTATCAAATTAATTATTGTTATGTATTTAATAATATATCCACACCTTAAATTATTTAAATAGAAAAATTGAATTATATGTTATTTTTCTCAATAATAAGAAAATAAATATTTTATATGTTTTTATTGAACAAATGGTAAAATAAACCATTTAGTGACGGCTAACTACACAAATGGACTATAGCTCTTAAATTTGATTAATTTTATAATATGGTATCTATTATTTATAGGTTTTATATTTAGATTATGAATTATTATAATTTTTTTAATCAACATAAGGCTAATCTTTGATATGTTTCATGAATATTAGGTTGAATTATCCTACATGAGGTTCTTTATTCTACTAAATTAGTAAATTAAGCTATTTATTTATGTTAACTTCAATACTTAGAAATATTATCAAGATATAAAATTTCTACTTGTTGATATTTTTTTTTTCTGTATTGAAAAGATATATAAATTTGTGTCTATATGTACAGGTTTGTTTGTTTTTCTCTCTCACATTTCATACCAAGTCAATCTTTATATTTTTTTTAGTTTGAATTCATAATTCAATAGTATACATGATATATTTCAACATTAAGGTTGACTTATATTATCAAAAATTTTTTTCTCTCATTCCCCATTTTCGTGCTTATGTCACAAATACTATTGCTACACACATATACAAGGTCCGAGTCATTATTAATGATATATAGCATAATCATGTCCCTGTCTTAAAACCTATGCTCGTCTATTCATAAAATGAGTCATATACAAGAATACAAGAATATAGTATAAGATGTTACTTGAAATTTTGTTAAGTTATTTGCTAGATGTGCATCAAACTAGTGAGATAACCCACTCTATTTTTGGGCTAAGACATGGTTTAATAAACTCAAACTCATGAGTGTCATAAAATTTTAACTTAACGCTTGTTTGTAGTTTCTTCAATGAGCTTTCTTTATCTTAGTTATAAGTCTTGCTTTATATTTTTTGTCTCTCATATGCATTATGTTATTCGATTTAATATTAATACTAGTAGCAATAAGAGTATGAATGTGAAATAATTTAATATTATGAGTTGCATGTATATATGTAGAGCATGTAATTGGTCAAAATGGATTATCTACTTACTTGTAAGTCATAAAAAAAAAAAAACACGATGATAGAGCTAGGCATGTTTGACCTGATCCGGTGGATTTGAATCGATCCGACCCCATTTGAACCAAACCGATGACCTGGATTGATGCGGATCGAGTAGGGCCATTCAGATCTGACAGTTTTTTGGATCAAGTTTGGATTGTGGTCAATTCGGACCGATCCAAACCGAATGGATCTGATCCGATCTAGAGTGATTCTTACGGATATTTATCACATATATTTATCTTATGAACAGGTTGGATGACAAATAAACATCACCGGGGCCTTATAAAATTTTCAATGGTAGAAATCAATACTTCTACTTTTTCCTATGGTTAGTCCACTTGAGCTTTGGATATGCATCAATTTTGGGTTTGACCAGTAAAATGATCTAGAAAAACGAATGAACGGCGTGGATAAACCACATGCATTCATGGTGGGCCCCAATAGAGTTTACTCCGTACAATAAGAGCCTGGAATGCAATTTCGTGGGAAGCGGATTACGTACTGAGTAACTCACTACGCTAAGCGTACTGAGTAAACTCTGTAGGGTCCACCGTGATTTATATATTTTATCCACTCCTTCCATCCATTTTATAAGATAATTTTAGGGCTTAAGCCCAAAAATGAAGCATATCCAAATCTTAAATGAACCACACCGTGGGAAACATTATGAATTGAAAGTCTACCATTGAAAAATTCTTGAGGGCCACAAAAGTTTTGGATTAAGCTTATATTTTTATTTTCCTTTCATCCATGTCGATATGATCTTATGAACAGGTTCGATGACAAATAAACATCACTGTGGGGCCTAACAGGGTTTCAACAGTGAAAATCATTATTCCCACTGTTTCTTATGGTATGATACACTTGAGCCTTTTATATACTTCAATTTTGGGCTCAATCCCTTAAATGAGGTGTAAAAACGGATGGACAGTGTGGATAGTGCACATACATTCACGGTGCGCCCAACTGAGTTTACTCAGTACAATAAGAGCAACTTAGTATGCAATCCGATTTCAATTTTGTGCACAACACGTCAACACAGCAACTTACAGCTGTGTAGATATGTGTCGTGCAAAGATGAGCGGAGACGCACCTCAAGCTCCGAGTTGCATGAACGACTCAAATGAGATCAAAATTACATAGGCCCCACAATGATGTATTTATTATATTCATACCATTTATCCATTTTTGTAATCATTTTAGAACATTTGAAAAAAAAATTTGACCCACAGACCCAACCCGATCCTACTCGGTTTCCTTGACTGAGTCCGACTCGGTTCGGGTTAGGCCAACCGTGCATCGAATCGGTTCGAGTCAGATGTCCTGGATTGGATTGAGTTTGGGTTAACCCATGTAGATTTTGGATCGAATAGAGTTAAACCTAATCCGATCTAACTCGGTCTGATGCCAAGTTCTAACAATGATATATTTCTTTTAATTATTTACTCTACTTAATTTTTCTAAACTACTAAGCAAAAATATAATAATTGAATTATTTTAACTATTCAATTAATATTATAAATAATTGATAGTTAAGATTACTTATTAAATAATATATCCAATTAACAATCTGAATTATCGATTTTTTGTGATTTGTCTTAAATTATGAATTCAAGAGTATTTTCATTCTACTGAATTATGCAACCATAGTTTTAAAATGAATTATTATAAAAAAAGTTGTAAATTTTTAAATGGATAAAATAATTATATAGTCATAATAAAAGATGATGATGATCCAACCAGTGTCGGATAGACATGTTGGCAATCTAACATTCACTATAAAGAAATGCCACTTATTAAATGAGTATATGCCTCACATAAAACTAATTAAATAATAATGTTATCGTATAATTAGTATATAAATTTTAAGATGTTTGATTTTTTTATTATGTGATCTTCAAGGCATAGTTACTTATTGGATGAGTTAGATGTTATATGTACATTGCATGTACAATTACATACTAGTTAGAAAAAATTTATTATAGTCGAGACATAGTTAATTGAATAAATTTAATAATTTAAACTTTACTATTTTTTGTTATGATAATTTGTATTTTATCTTTCATAATTTTATCAAACAAATAACATCATTTGAAGAGATTGATTTTTAGAATTTTTTTCATAATTTATTTTACAAGTTATTAATTGATAATTAATGTCATCTAATTAGTATGATTTTTACAATATAAGCTAAGTGTGTTATACTAAATGAGCGATTCAAATCATTAATTTATTACATACGTATCTAAGTGTTATTACTACTATCATATATTTATAAAATTACATAGGATATTTACATGTTATTAGGATTATTATAATAAAAGGAAAATGATTTTACAACAACAATATATTATTAAAAACATCTTATAAAAAGTTTGGTTAAAATGATGGCATTTGGATCTAATTAAATGATATTAACATAATTCAAATTATTTGATAGTGCAAAAATGATTAGTTAATGCTTAAATTTGATCTAATTAAATAATTATGACAATCAATCTTGTAGATTATAAATGAATATTTCAAGACTAAAGAAATTATTAATATTCAATATATTAAATTTATAAATGAATAAGATCATCTAATTATATTTTGAAATATAAAAAATCAATATCGAGCGTGCTAATTTTGCTCATATTAACATCATTTGTTGTAAGTCAATGACAACATTTTTATTTGAAGGTGGATAAAAACTTTAAATAATTTTACTTATTTAATGTTATTCCTATTAATGATAATCACAATGATGAAACTATAGTAATGAATATAAGTTACAATTGAAAAAAAAACTTTACCCCATAAAAGAACGTCGCCCTGATCTTTTTGATTTCTTTCCTTCTTCGGATATTTCATTGATTTTTTGCATTGAATTTTTAATACCAGCATGTGAAATACGTATCGTTGGAGCAATATTTTCTGAATATCTTCTACCTATAGCATCATGTCTCGCCTGTTCTCCACCTCCTTCAGATTTCCGCATAAATGGGCGATTTGTTGATTCAGAAAGTGCACGAGGTCGCTTTATTGCTAAAACAAGCTCGGACACAGAACTAGTAGCCATTTCTTTCTGTCGAGCTGTAAAAGAAACAAGTTATTAGATAAATTAATCAAATATTGAGCTATTTATTTATTTTATAAATTTTATTTACTATTATTTTATTTTTATTTGCTTGATAGTATTTGTTTTTTTAAAAATAGTTATTTATTTTTAATTTCTATTTTCTAACTAATGTTAAGTTTGTAGTGCTTATCATTTAATTTAAGACTAAATATATTTTATCATCTTATTTGAACAATGACATGCGTACCACTTTACATATAGTAAAGTCATGTAATCAATGGCGTGCTAATTCATGCAAGCGAGACTCATGTTTAGGTGATTCAAACTATTGATATGATGGGCCTAATGGAGGAGAATAAATGCTATAAAAAAATTATTATGATAATTTTAATCATTCAATCCGTTAAAGATTAAAAAAAAAAAAGTAATGTTGAATTAGTAGGGTCTTCTTAATATAAAAGAGTTAGAATATTTTTTTTGTCAATTGTTGATATGTTTGTTTAATTATCTGAGAATGTATCCCTATATCTCATTTAACATATTACAAAATTAGGATATCATATTTTTAATACATAATGACATAAATCATAACAGAAATAATATAAACACGCGCACGCACACACATATGCACACTCATGATATAAAGAGAGTAAAAAATGAAGTTTTAAAACTATAAATTTAGACTTAAAATGATTAACTAAGTTAAGGCTCATATGAGTTAATTAGATAAGTCATTCTAATTATTAAGTATTAATAAAGATTAATAAAAAAATCAAAAAGTGAAAAAAATTATTCTTTGTAACGTATAATACGGTAATTGATGTTAATTATGTGTTATTTATGTGATAGATAACATTATTGTATATATCACAAGTATATTAATGAAGATTGATCGCTTGTAATTTTTAAATTATCATATATTTATAAAGTAACTTAATAGATCAATACTCCTAATACTAAGTGTTATTCATGCATAGGAAAATATTGTGCATGTGTAAACTCATAATTTTAATAATTTTAATTTTTAAAATGTTAAGTTCAAATATTTTTGTAATGAATGTAATGTTAACACAATACATGCGTTTTGTTTAGTTGTTAAATACCTTATTTATAAGTCTCCTCTTTACTTATGAAATGATTACAAGTTTGTAACATGTGATTATTTGAGATCTCATTAAGTTAAAAGATATGACAGAAAGAGTGTTAGACTAATAATGTATATGATAATTTAAATAGTTTCATTTATATAAAGTTAGTATTTTAACTCATCAATAACTTAATATGAGATAATTTTATAGTGTATTTGTAGTTCTATTTAACAACTCTATTTGTTTGTTGGATATATATATATATATATATATATATATATATATATATATATATATATATATATATATATATATATATATATATATATATATATATATATTGTCAAGTATGGGCATAATAATTATGATTTTGATCTTATATTATAATAAATATTATTTATTGAAAAATATAAAAATAACATAACTATATTAGATCATCACAAAAAACTAAAAATAAATATCCAAATGAAACACTATATATATATATATATATATATATATATATATATATATATATATATATATATATATATATATTAGTAAAGTTAATTTTCAAATGTTTTGTATAAAACTTTTATAAAATTATAAATTTGATATTAAATATCAATTTTATTTTATTATTTACATTTAATATATCTTAAATATTGTGAGAATAAGTGTTATGATCATAATAGTTTAAAAAGATTAACCTGATGCATTCTGTCAATCCTAAAATTTTTGGCATATTATTTAAGTTTCTAAAAATTGGTATTAGAGCCAATACCATTTTCTATTTTGAGTCATGGAAGAGGCGACTAATAGAAAGGCAAACTGGACTAGAGTGAAAATCGTCACCATATGAAAATGGTTATTTGAGCAAGTAAAATGCAACCGCCAAGTGTCATTTCCTTTATATGAGGCCTGACCTGACCCAACCCAAACCCGATTAGTAAATGGGTGGCTCTAGTCTATTTTACAAGGGACACATTTAGACTCGGACTTATCCACACCCGATTTTAAATTCGATAAAAATGCTTGCATACCTTGATAAGTAAAATGAAAAGTTCAAACCCGTTAGACCCAACTCATTTATAAATGGGTTTGGGTGGATTTCTCTCTACTGGACTCAAAATGGGTCGGATGAAGTTGACTTAGACCAACCATTTTAAGAAAAAAAAAGAAGAAGGTTTGAGTCTAAAATTTGGACACAAATCCATTTAGTAAATGGGCGGGTCTGATTTTGACTAAACTTGCCCTAAACCGAACCATTTACAATCCTAAGGGTAACCTGAATAACTTTAGTACAATTATCATGCCTTAAAAATGGTTACCTAGAAAAGAGGCTAGAGTGAGTGACGATATAAAGTGAGTTGTCGTGGACATGGTTTAAAGAGCTTAGCTTGACACGTTTTATAAGTCCAGATCCTTTTAGCTTATTAATTAGGTTTTTAATAAAAAGTTCAAAATAAAAAATGGCATAAAAATTAGTTAAACATATTCAATGGGTAGATAATTGAAATTAAAAAGAAAATGTAAGTATAACAATTACAAGAATGGAAGAAACCTATTGATATATACTCTAGCTAATTAAAAATAATAATTATTATTTTTTACTTTTAAATTGTTAAGGTATCTCTTTTTTCAGGACCAAATTGAATAGCTTTAACATTGAGTCAAATAGAAATCTTAACTAAGTGAAATAAGTGTAACAGGCTTGGGTCTAACTTATATAAAAGGGTAGAAGAATCACCACACTTTTTAAATTTTATTTTTTATTTTTTATTTTTTTATTTTTTATTTTTATTTTATTTTTTTACACATTTCCTTATTATAAAGAGATATACTAGATTTTATTCTTGAAAATGCAATACACATTTCTATCTTATTGCAACTCATTTTATATTTTTTTTTCTACTCTCTGCTTAAATTTTATCCATTTCTTCTCTATTTCATTTATCTGTTGATCCACTGATACTCAACTTAAGAATGTATTGTATATTGGGAATGTTCATTATTGATTACCATTTGATTAACGGTCGGCGCCGTTTAATATGGTATTAGAGGGATGTTGATTTCACTATCGTATCAGACATGCTGATATTAATTTTTCTTTTATTGATCCATCATTTGCTTGTAAAATCTTTAATCATCATATTTGTTATTTAATAGTATGCTACTCTGTGATTCTCTGATTATTAATTGATTTGATCTTTGAATTGTGGTTGTTCTCACTTGATCTTTGCATCGATCATAGTTTGTTAATAGTGTGTTGTTGAGCTTACTAACCTATGTGGTTGATCTTCCCTGATCGTCATTATCTTTGTTGCTAATAAAGATCACCATACTTACTATGTAGATCTAAATCAAATCTTTGTATTTTTTAAAATATTGCTTTAACTGCATGGTTCTAAATTGCTGCAACTTCTTCTAAAGACCCACTACTCATTACAAATAGGAAACAATGTATAAGACAATGTCACTCTTCAAAAGTTTTTGCTTGGTGTAGCCCATGTGAATCACTTATAGGCTAACTCTTGAGGCCTATGCCTATATTTTGATGTGGTATATGATGGTTGGAATGGATTTCATATAATTATCATGGTGGGCCTTATAAAGATCAAGAGCAGATGTCTCTTTGCTAATTATTTGTTTTGATATGGCTCACATGAATAACAAGTTAGCCTGATTTGTTTTGATATGACTCACATGAATAATAAGTCAGCATGATTTTTTGGCCATGGATCTAATTCGAGATTAAACATGTAACGGTCAAGGTGAAGTTTAAGCATACACATCATGGTGGGGCTGTTAAAAATCAAGGGCAAGTGTCCCTCTTAGAAAAATAGAGTAGATGGACTAAATCGTACAATAAAATATCATAAATATTTAAAAATAATTTTTATCGGAGTGCCACCCTTGATTTTGATGGGGCCAACCATGCTGAGTACGTGAGATCCACTCCAATAATTAAATGTATAATCCCATATTAGCCCTAGTGTAAAAAAAATATATTAATATTTGATTTAGGTGTATCATATCAAAAGAAACAACTAAGAGAGACACCCATGCTTGATTTTTACCTGGCCCACCATGATGGTTATATAAATCTACTCAAACCATTAGATGTCATACCAAAATTTATACCAAAGTCTCAAAAATAAGCCCATTTGTGATTATGTTAGGCCACACCATGGGAAACAATTCGGAGGTTGAGTGCTGTCTTGTACACTTTTCAGTCATGTGGTCTATTTGAAGTATGATTGATGATGAATTTTGGGCCCTACACCTTACATGGGATGACTCCCTTGGTGGTCAGGTTAGGTTTCACATGATCATCATGGTGGGGCCCACTCAACCACCCACTCCTTTGATCACATCATCCAACTCAAATCGCCATTAATTTGAGAGGTACTCAAGTGATAATTGCTTGGATTAATGAGGTAGTTTATTGAAAAATATTTTTGAAAATAGTATTTGAATGTAATTTCTATTAAGTATATAAGACTCCCTAGATGAGATTACTTAAGTTTTATAGAGAGAAAAAAAAAAAAACTAGCTCATTGTATATTTTAAAGAGGAAATCACCACTTTAGCATGATTGAGTAATTTCTATTGAGTATGTAAGACTCCTTACATGGGATTACTTTAAGTTCTAGAGAGAGAAGAAAAAAACTCTGCTAATTTACATTTTTAAGAGGAAATCACCTTTAGGGCAGGTCAAAATTAGAATTAGACTTAATCCTGATTATACAGGATCTCCTGTCCAAACAGACTCTTTTGTGTATTATATTTTATTGAATTTGAGCCCTTTTGCTAGCTGTCTATTTCATGAGGTGAGACAAAAGTAAATGATCCAAAGTCCATACATTTCCTTTGGTCCATATGATGGCAATTGATCCCATCTGTCCATTCAAAAGTGGGCCACAATGTCATAAATGAATTAAATGAGAAAAAAAAATATAGGTGAGAAGTTGATATAGACGCATCGGGCCCACTTGTACGGAACAGTTGAACCGTCGGAGTAGGAAGGCATTTATTTCCCAAAAAGCATCGGGTCTGGGTTCGGGTCTGACCGGGTCCCAGTGATTGCAACGGATAAACATCACTCCATGCCGTACGCCAACAACATTATCTTCAAAATGGTGGTTAGATGCCCAAAATACCTGAATCACCACCATCTAAGAGGGTTGCTCGACTATTATCATTATCCAACCCATACACCGTTCAAGATGGGGTACAAGGGCCCATTTGTTTGTTAATCCATTCCGTTGATTTGTTGAGTGTTTTCAGGATCAACCATGGGATTTTTTCGGAATCGAATAGGGGAAATTTCTATATTTTACTTCTTAACCATCTATTTCAAGGTTACAAATCCTGAGGTCAGGATCATCCTATCAAAGTGATCTTTTTTGGGTATAACATATCATGATAGGATGCAACTGACCAATGGTTTGGATTACCTAAAAATGGGCCCCACTTGTCAGAATTCCTCCTACATGATTGGCATACCCATCACTCTCAACCTACGAGAGTGGTGTGGTGTCAGATTCTGATATTGATAGGAGACCGACCACTAATCACAGGAATCTGAAACGTTGCATTTGCCATAGCCAATAATCTATAATAAAAAAAAATAAAAATAAAAGTAAAAGGTGGGGTCCATGAAATCGTTACCGTCATAACGGATTAAAGATTCTGGCAAGCCGTTTGGACGGACCATCTTTTCCTTTGATCCCTCCGTATGCTTGCTCACCTCCACTTGCATTCTGCACCCACATAAGGTATATTTGCATCCTTTTCAAATTCCCATTGCACTTGTGATGCTACACACGCATGTCTTAGCTCTTAAGCCATGAACTTGATATGGCAAGCTGACATGGATTTAAGACTCAGCGGCTTGGACTGACTCCTCGAGTCTCGAGTCAAGTCACGACTCAGCTGAGTCGGCCCGGGTCCAACTGACTTGGACTTGGACTGTTCAACAAAAAGGTCTGACCAACCCGAGTCAACTCATTGAGTTTTAAAACCATGTATGGTGGTATAAAATAAGGTTCCAATTCCAGCGTACACATCAATGTATAATGCACACTGAGAACTTGGTGTGCACCAATCTCCATCGTACAATGATAGTGGGAAATCTCAACTCACTTTGAAATGAGCGATCAGATATTAGGCCATTAACCTTTAGAAAATTGGTCCACATTACGTGTCTATATTTTAGAGGTAAGTTTTTTGATGCTATTAATATTTTTGATAACTGAATAAGTTATTTAAAAATATAAATTAAATTTAAAAAAGTAAAAGTAAGAATATTTAGGTAATTGAGTGAAGGTGCTTAAAGCTGGGTATGGGACGACCCGACTCGTCTAACTCGTTTAGATCCGACTTGATCGTAACTGAGTAGGTAAGTTGATGCAAATCAAGTTGACTTCGTCCAATTTGAACTCAAACTAAGTTGAGTTCAAGTCACCCAGTACCTCAATCCAAAATCCAACTTCGTATTGACTCGACTCGATCAGAAACTCGACTAGTGTGTGTGTAATGGTACTATGAGGTAGACCTCGTGGAAACTTTCCATGAGGTCGAGCTGTGTGGGTCCTACTATGATGTATGTCGAACATCTACTCCATCAGTCAGATGCACCATTCCATGGTGTAATACGGACTTAAAAATCAAGTGAATCCATGACTTGGGTGGGCCACACCACACACAACAATTGAGGGGGGTTACCCTCCCATTAAAACAATCATAAACACTTATTGGGCCCACAGAGATGTGGTTCACAAATCTAGCCCATCCATTGTGTGTGTCCCACTTAGATGAGCGATCAGAGCAAGTTTCAGCCACATCCAAAACTCAGTGGCCCCACCAAATGCTTTTATATATTTTAAGCATGCCTTCACATGGTTTGGCTCACATGAGTTCCATATATGGCTAATTTTTTGGGATATCCTGTAAACTAAAGGGGACTCATCAAATGCACGATGTTAATGTTCAACACACTTCATGATGGGGCCCACACAGCTCGACCTCATGGGAAGTTCCCATGAGGTCGACCTCATAGTACCATATATATATATATATATATATATATATATATATATATATATATATATATATCACAAGTTTACCTTGATTTCAGCCCGTGGATACCTGTTGCCCTTGATCCAATTTGGTGCCGAATTGACCTGACTTGGTACTTGTGACTGGGTCACTTTGTTCAGATTAGTCCAGGCTAGACTTGGACTTTGATCAGGCATGCTGGACTCAGTACCGAGTTCGGTTGAGTTCAGGTCAGGGCTATTTCAAAACCAAGTGGAGCCGGATCAGCCCCAACTTGGCTCGACTAGACTCGACTTGACTCAATGCCCACCTTCATGGAGGAAACTTTGATGCTATGACAAAGTATGAGAGTTGATACACATGCATTAGAAAAATATTCATGTGAAATGTACTCAAGTCAAGCTAAACTATAAAAATTGTGAGTCCTGATGTCAATGGCTTTTAAACAAAAAAATTACGTTGATTTGTTTTCCCAACCGGAGAATCAGTGCAAACTTAATGGACGGTCCAATCAGTGCATACTTAATGGACGATCAGAATGAGTTTGTCAATTAACCGGATCAACAAACAAATGCCTTATTAATTAGAGGTTTGTTAATTCATATAATTTTGGATGATTAGCAAACCTTAACTAGCAAAACTGAGTTTGCAATGTGAGTGGACTCAAAATCAACCGAGCCAAGTCGACTCAGTAAGATTCAATTTGAATTTTTAAGGCTAACGTAATGGAGAAGGGGAATTTAGGAACTCACCCAATGAACTTAAGAATACTCCCTTTTTCATCCTTGATCGGTGAGATCGTTAACAGGTTCCAAAATGGTGTCCCGTCCTTCTTATAATTCAATAAACGGCCACAGTAGCTCGTCCCCGCCTCTAGTGTTTCCCTTATCTTAGCAATTTCAGCCGGGTCGGTGTCGGCGCCTTGAAGGAATCGGCTAAACAAGCAAGAAATTCAACTCAATATCTACTAAGAAAGATCAAATACATGGAAGCATGAAGAATGGGCCAGGTTATACAACTTTCATTTCTTATGATGATTTGTACAATTCATCTGTTGTGGCCCACTTAGAATGGGCCAGGTTAGAAAAATTTCATGGGGGAAACAATTCTATGGGTCCCACTGCAACCAGGGTGAGTTAACTCGTTCGAGGTGACTTGCTCTCAGTCGAACCTATTCCAGTTCGATACCATGAGTCAATTCAGAGTCACTCCTGACTCAGTCAGGTCGTGACTCGGGTTGGGTTGAGCCGACCGAGTCATTCTAACCATGAGTTGATGGGTAAACCTACAATGGTTATTGTTTGTTTCGACCATGGCTCATGGTCCACGTAAGGCGGAAGGCCCACCAGATGGTCTGATCTGATTTTTATAATGTGGACCATTAGTGTGGGCCCACAAAAAACGGTGAGGGTGGGCCCATGGAAATCGAGCAAGCTACATTAGAGTGGGCTCACAAAATAAATGTTTAAGGTTCGAAAAAGGTGAGGGTGGGCCCATGGAAATCGAGCACCTTAGACATTTAACCGTTGGTTGAAAATCTGGTACACATGTGGGGCCCACTTCAGTGATATGGGGGACCCACGTCATGTTTACATGACATCCGCTCCGCTGCATCAGTTGCACTGTCTTATTGTGTCCGACGCAGATCAGGTGGTGTTGCCAAAATCACCCCCAGCGGTGTGTTGTGGGCCCAACATGATGTATTTGTTTTACATCCATGCCATCTATCCATTTTTCTCCATCAATTTAAGGCATGAACCCCAAAAAAGGAATCACATCTGAAGCTCAAGTGGACCACACCACAGGAAACAGTGGTGATTGAACTCCCACCGTTAAAAGCTTCTTGAGGGCCACAAGTTTTCGATTAAGCTGATATTTGTGTTTTCCCTTCATCCAGGTTCGAGTGACCTCATCAACAGGTTGGATGAGAAATAAACATTACAGTGGGACGTGGAAAGGTTTCAATGGTGGATGTCACTAACCCCACTGTTTACTTTTAGTGTGGTCCACTTGATCTTCAGATCTGCTTAATTTTTAGGTTTCATATCTAAAATAAGATGAAAAAACGGATGGATGGTGTGGATATAAATCATATACATCACGTTGGGCCCCACACCGTCAAACACATTAACAAACTAAGGCTGGGGTGGCGTTGGCATCACCATCTAATCCGCGTCCCACATTATCTGCTAAAAAATCAGCTCAAATGGAAACCAAGTGGGCCATAAAACATGAAAAAGTTTAGAGTGGACGCCCACCCTTGATATTTTTTTTGGTTGGGGGGGGGGGAACCTACGTTGGTATACGTTATCCAAGCCGTCCAGGTCGTTAATCTAGCTTGGATGAAGGGTCAGGACAAGAATAAGGCTGTTTTGCAACTCAGTGGAGCGTGTCTGATGAATGGTTGGATGCGATAATACACTATGTGGGCCCCACATCTTTCCTACCTTGGGCGGTATAGGTACCACTAGCCGGGCCACCCACATAGATAGCAGGTCCTACCAGATGAACGACCCTGATCAAACCTTGTAAAAAAGAGAAAGTGGGCCCCACTTACCAGTTCCTGCCAATGACCTCTTTAGCCAGGTAGCCGGTCATCTTGAAGAACCCAGCGCTAGCGTACATGATTGGATAGTCAGGCTTCGTCGCGTCGGACACAACGAACGTCTGCTGGAAAGTGGACAGCGCGTCTTTGAGATCCTCCGACACTCTGGGAATCCCTCTCGCTCCACTTTCATCATCCGAACTCCAAACCGAATTACCAGAATTCCTTCTCGACACTTCCGCCCTATGACTTCCTTCCTCACCTGACCTCCTCACTCCCACCTGTGGCTTACCCGTCTCTTCATCTGTCTTCAAAACAAGTCCCCATTCTGCCGCCCGCTGCGCGATTGCCCCTACCTCTCCTGTCATCTTAGCCGTTGGATTCTCGATCGTGACCGTTGGTGAGTCTTTGGGCTGTTGGGGTGTGTCCTTGAGTGCCATCCATGAGGTTATCTCATCGGTGGGCGGCTTCGTGGGAGACTTTGATAGCTTGAGGGACTCGGATTCTGAGGTCCCACGTGGGTCTCCCTTGTTCTGCCACGCGGAGTAGGATGGGAACTTACTGGTGTTGGATTGAGCGAGGGTGGACCTTGGAGATGAGGATGAGGGGTTGAAAACTTCAAGAGAGCCGCGGGAGTCCCTTGGGAGAGGTGGAATGACAGGGGGCTTTGAAGAGAGATCCGACGGATCCATTGCTGCAAAAACACGGAAAAAAAGTTATCGTTGGTTTATAATCATCCAAAACATGGATAAATGATCAGGGCCATTGATCAGGTAGGGCCTTCTTCAACATGCCATTTCAAAACATCAGATTAGCTCAAGAAGTGGGATATTCTATATATGTTTGAGGAAAATAGACATCTATAAAAAGTCATCGTTGGTTTATAATCATCCATAGAAATTGGGTTCTATTAGGGTCATGCATTTAAGAGAACCTGTTTACTCACCATGCATGTTTCAAAGGGACACACATGGAAATTTGTTTTGTAAATAAGACTTTTCAAGCCCTTTGTAGGAATAACCATATGAATGAGAATTTCCTATATGTTTTGTATGAATGCATCCCGTTTCAACTTGAGTGATTATAGTTAGAAACATGTCGTATATTTACTCATAGTTAGAAACATGCCGTATAGTCATTGATTAGTATTAGGTGTCCAGTAATTGGCGTTGCATGTTCATTTATTAGATTGATATCATTAAAAAATAGGGATATTCTTATATATATATATATATATATATATATATATATATATATATATATATATATATATATATATATATATATATATGTGGGAAAAGGTACTATGCGCTCAAGCTCACGATAAGCTTATCGTGAGGTCGAGCTGTGTGGGCCCCACCGTGATGCATGTCTACCATCAACACCATGCATTTGATGGTTCCCCTTTAAATAATGGGATATCCCAAAAATCAGCCGTATATGGAACTCAGGTGGGCCATACCATTTAAAATCATGTGAAGACACCGTTAAAACATATAAAAGCACTTGGTGGGGCCCACCTGAGTTTTGAATGCTGCTAAAACTTGATCTGAACCCTCATGCAAGTGGGAGACACATAATGGATGGGCTGGATATGCAAACCACATCTTTTGTGGGCCCTAAAAATGATTATGAATGTTTTAATGGTTGCACGGCCCCTCTCCACTTCTGTATGTGGTGTGGTCCACACAAGTCATGGATTGACTTGATTTTTGAGACCTAGGTCCACGGTGGAATGACACATCTGACTGATGGGGTAGATGTTCGAAAGGCATCACGGTGGGGCCCACACAGCTTGACCGCATGGGACGAAGCCGTGAGCTAGAGCGCATTGTACCTTTTCCATATATATATATATTCTTATATATATACTATTGGACCAAAAGAAATCCAAATGAAAGTAGTTTTTTAGATCCAAGCTTAATCCTACATAGGGCATGACGTAATTGGCCCCTAGGTGTGTTTGGTTCGAAGAAATTCATTTTAGATAGAGAGAAATTATTGTTTGAAGTATGGACTGTAAATCAGTCGTAACTTTTGATATAGCTAGGCATCGTCATAAAATGCACAACTTATCAATCTTTATGTAACGACAATTCTAGGGTGAACTGACCCACATAGCAAGTTGTGTGCCTCCATTTTGTAGGAAAACATAGGTTTTTTGTTCAAAATTACGATTTAAGAAAAAATTACTATTTTGATCGTATCTCTTTATTTTTAGAATTATAGAGTTTTTGTCATTTTCGAAATTTCTTTTAATCATGCTAGGAATCTCCCAGTAAGATTTACCTGAACTTTCTATTTTTGACAAATTAGGCTTTAGAAGAGTTTTATTATTTTCGATAAACTTTTGAATTATGGTTAGAATTTTACTATTTTAGTAATTTTGAATTAGGGTTTGGTTTTCTTTATTAATGGTGTAATCGAGAAAAACCATAGAAACATTATTCAATAAAATACCGGAAATTTCTTTATTATTTTCTTGTAGACTTAAAAACTTTTGTTGTAGATTCAAGGTTTTGTTTATTTAAGGAAGATGGTGATCTTCCTCTTCACTTTTTTAACACTCTTCCCTGCCTCACATAGTAATTGCTTTTATATGTTCTCATAAGGATTATGCAAGAGTGAGTTTGAGATTTTTTTAAGTAATAGTTAATTCAAGTGAGCCATCAATAGATATATTAAAAAAATCAATCAGGAGCTTCTCTATTCACAAATTAAAGAATTTAATTTTTTAAGTTCACATATTGTGATTGAGGGACTGCTATGTATGAGCATGTCAGGTTATGTCCTCTATCTTGAAAGCTGTGCATCCATTTAGACCTAAAAAAAAGTAAGATGTATTTACCTCTCAACTACAGAAATAAAGTACATTAATGAAGCCATTTGGCCAAGGAGAATGCTTGAGAGATCCACAGTCTTCAAAATGGTCTAGTGATAATTTATTGTAATAATAGTTCCTTAATCTCTCTGACAAAGAATCCAATATTAATTCATGGATCAGCAAGAACATCAATATTCATTAACATTTTATTTCAAGAGCATGTGAACCTCAAGTATTGCAAGTCCAATAATCAGGCTATAGATATTTTCACGATACAATTGAAGTCCGACATCTTCAACAAGTTGAAAAAAGATATTAGGCATAACCAATTTTAAAAAGTCCAATTTAAAAAAGAATGTTCAGAAATTTCCTTAAATAGAACTTCTGAAATCCTTCTTCACATGTAGAAATGAAAATTTTCAGATCTTTTGTATAGATGTAGTACTCCTCTCGCTACTTGTAAGTACCTGTGGTCCGACAGGCCTTGTGTAGTGTATTAATCTTAGAAATTGGTTAGCCTCTCACAGCATATATAGATATGTTCTCCATTGTGTTGAACCTACAGCGGCGTTTTTTTTTTTTTTTTTTTTTTTTTTAAAAAAAAAAAATTGGGTTAACGGGAGTTCTCCTCTTTCATGGCAGTGGTTGCCATGTTTTCTAACATAGATTATATCCAAGTACGATTTTGAGATTTATGATGTATTCCGTTGAAGTGGGCCTCACCCAGGTCCCAATTTGAAACTGATCTACCGGGGACGTTGATCATGGGCCACCCTATTTGGCAGAACTGTGCCTGGACGGCCATGCATGCCACAAATTACCTCTTCAGAGTGTCCTTGACTGAGTTGTTTTAACATTTACTATTTGAATTCAAAACATTTCGGTTTTCAGCTCATTAGTCGAGCGGTAGTGGAAGTTGAAATGGAATGTTGTCATCACATGTGCAAATGTTTTATATGTGTGCAAGATCTAATCTATCCTACAGGTGGGTCACCTGGCCGCCGTGTAGGTTTCTTCACCCGTAAATCAGGCTCTACAGCTCTGATGTCTGTTTATTTTTGTAGCTCTCCTTTTTTCTAATCCATGGTTTAGATGGTTACTATTGCCTAACAAAAGTGACCCTTTAGAATCACAAGCAATCTATGATGGGGCCAACAAATAGATTTATCCAATTGTTGATTGGACTTATTTCTGTGTAGATGATCTTGACCATCCATCTATATTAAAGGCTAATCATTAATCATTAGATGGTTATAATTGTCAAATTAGTGTGCCTATGAAATCTAGGAACTGAATTGCCACCAACATTAGTGGTGTGTTGATGTGGCAAAGTTCTGTGAGCCCTACCATGATGCATATCGACATCTGCTATCCATTTTGCAAGATAATTTTAGGGTATGAGCTTAAAAGGAGGTAGATTTAAAACTCAAGTGGACCACACCACAAAAAGTAGTGACAAGCACCGTTCAAACCTTCCTAGCGCCCACCGTGATGTTTATTTGCCCCATTACTTCTATGGCTCCAAAGAAGATTTCAATGGCAGGCATTCAATCTCCACTTCATGCCTTTTGTGGTGTGGTCTACTTGAGCTTTGGATCTGCCTCATTTCATACTGTAAAATTATCTTGCAAAATGATGGACAGTGTGGATGTAACACATGCATTATGGTGGGGGTCCTCTAAATCAATCGTCTGGATAGTCAAGTATCCTACTTGTGCACTGTAACTTCATGACCCAATGCAACTAGGGGCATTGTAACTTTATAGTGCTTTATGTGCACTGGGGTATATCTCAAAAAGTATTATCTAAAAATCTGCTTTTAGGGTGTCTAAAGGCCCACCTATCATTGTTTGTTTGTCTACCGTGTCTTTTTAATTTGAATTGAAATAAAAACAATTCCCAACCCTCAAAGTCCACCAAACCACCTGTAAGGAGACAACCCTTGTGACAAAGCTTCTACCTAACTCCATGCACGTGGCTTGTTTAAATGAAATCCGATCATCCAATTTGTGGGTCCCATGCATTGTGAAAGAGTACATCTATCTAGAGCTATACTAATTGGATCATCCAAACCATTATGGCCTAATTAACTAATTGTCCATATCCAATGGGCGAGTTTAGATCACCATATCATTGCCACGAGTCATTTATTGTATGACCCTTTGCACCAAGGGTTCATGATGAAATGGAGGTAATGACTAACGTGGTCTTCCCCATCTTTTCCCTTAGAATATCAAAGTTAGATTCTTTTATATGATCAATTACATAGTTCTCCTCTTGGATTAGAAACATGAGGTAAATATAAAGAAAGAAAAATTTCATAGTTAAAGAAAAAGGTATAAGCTACATACAAAAAATACAAAATAATATATATGTTTAACACCTATTAAAAGGAACAAAATATTAATTTTTACTTATCGGCTCCGTAGATATCTAGTCGAGTCATGGCCCACCAAGTGATGATAATTAGTCCAACTTGCCCAAGATAAGGTGAAGATTGTCTTGATCAAGTTAGAGTCGACTCAAACAAGCTAACAATCTACAAAGGCAGGTTGCAAGCTAGGTTGTTAATTAATTATATTTTTTAAATTTATATAAATACTTTTATTATTATTTTAAAATTAAAGTTTTGAGTAAATATTAAATACATGGGAGACTAATCAGTAAAAAAAGAGAAAAAGATAAAACTGTCATTTCACATAAGAAAATGTCGAAAGTGATTTGCACCGAACGAGCTCACACGGGAGTTTTCGGCGGGCGAGATATGGAGTTTGGCCGAAGGAAGCGGCGAATTCCAAGGCTTCACCATACTAAATTACCAAAATACCCTTTAATTTTATCGAAAACACGTTAACTGCGTGTAAATGTCCCCCTCGGAATTCTCGTCGTATACAGTAGAGATAGCATCTCCGGACCATAAAATTCAGGGCGTTGATTGGAAGATCGTAGCCATTAAATCTTTGGGGTTCCTCGGTGGAGCCCATCTTATCAACGGTGGAAATACCGGCTATGCTTACAAGAATTCACCTCAGGCCGTGGATATGTATAGGCCCGAGTGTCGCATAAATAATGTCATTGTACACGCTCGAGTACAGTTTGTAATTGTACCCGCCACGTCATACAATCGACACTGAGCGCGTCAAATAAATCGGTGGGATCTGATCATCTGTCAGAATTCAGAACGTCTGCAAACATCTCTAAACCGTTGATTTTTCTACACCCAAGTGGCCCACCTGATGATCAAATCAGCTGACATTTTCAGACCGGGCACCAGAACAGCCAGTATAGCCTCGTGAGAGAGAGCTCCGATCTGCCACACGTGCGCCTCGTCGGCACGTGCGGAGCAAGCATGATTATGAGCTCTACCGGCAGAAGCCGTCGGGCTCACGTTCGCTAGAAGGTCTATGGTACTTTGAATGCCCATCGCTTGCAACAACAACCCCCACTGGCCTTCTTAAATGACTATAATACCCTCAACTCCAGTTAAAAACTGTCAACATCACAGTCGTCTGGAAGGGCATTTTCGTCAATTAAGAAGGAAAAAAACCCCGTATCACTTCAATCCCGTGGGTAGCATGCAAGTAGAGCCCGTGTGAAAAAGACTAAAATGCCCTTCACATCCCAAGAAATCTAAACTCTCCAACAAAAAATGAAATTTAAGAAAAAAAAATCAGAGAAATTCACGAAATCGACGTGAGAAAGCAGCAGTGAAGGAATATGAAGTGTGGAGGAAGAGAAGCAGTACCTGGAGAGATGGTATCGCGAAAAATTGCGGTGCTGATGCGAGAAATTGATGAAGATCTCAGGAGCAGAAGCTGAGAGCGAGGGAAGAGGAAGATGGAAATTAAAGAGATTTAAGCGGGCAAAAAGGGAAGTATGATTGGAGAGAAGCCTTCTCCCATGCCTCCCACATGCTTTTGCACGTATTGCGAGGGAGACACGAACGAGAGATCAGATAACAGATTCTCTCTTTATCTCTCAGAGAAGAGGTAGCGAATATGGGAGAAGGCCGATCGGGTTCCTACAGAGAAAAAAGCACTTGATACTCTGGCAGAGTGTGACGGATGGCACGCTGGAATTTAGATATTACTTAGAAATTGCATACGTGGCAACATCTAATTAAAATTGAACTCTCCAAATCACGGGGTACAGCTTACATCTATCACCATCCAAACGTTACACTTTTCTTATTACCTTACCATTGGATTGATTGGACGGTTAAGGATAAGGTGATATTTCCACAAACAAGTTTCCACCATTTAGGATTGATTAACCAATTTGATTTTCAGTTACTGATTTGGAAACAGTGGATTGCATGATTTAGTCGGTTTGATTGGTGTTAGTATAATATGACACGTATGCAATTTCTGAGTGAATGAGTATTATGTTTCGTAGTCTGGCAGCGTATCAAATAGCTCTCCCATTTCGCCCGACAAGGGATGCTGAGGGCCGCGTGGATGTGGGGGCCTTAAATTGTGGTCCATGATTGGGTTATTGTAATAGTTCATCACCATCGTGGAAATGGTGGTGACTCATCCTCCACACGAGTGGTACTCGAGTGGTACAGCTATCAAGACTTTCTAAATTGTTCTGTACACTGTTGATGTAGCATTATTGTAAGATGGTACTGATCGAGGAATCGTAAACGTTCAATTGATGGTTTTTAAATGGACGGTTAACAGTAAGTCAGTGGAGGGGCCGAATTCCGATGGTTACCAACTTAATGGAGATTCACCACCATTTTCCAAATTATGACAAACTATCACACGAGTTCGGAAGCTGATTGCGGATGGCACCCGCAACAGGGATAATCGCTGTGGCACGACGTGGTCCAAGCTCCGTGGGCCTAACCGTAATGTATGTGTTTTATCCATACCGTACATCCGTTTTTCCAGCTCATTTTAGGGCACTGATAAAAATGATGAAGATGGAAAGCTCAAGTGGACCACACAACAGAAAACAGCGTAGATTGAATCCCCACCGTGTTTTATTTTTCATCCAACATGTTCATAAGTTCACATAGTCCTGGATGAAGGGAAAACACAAATATAAGCTTGATCCAAAACTTTTGTGGTCCCCAGGAAATTTTCAACCGTGGATGTTCAATCCCCACTGTTTTCTATGGCGTGGCCCACTTGAAGTTTCGATCCGGTTCATTTTTTTGGTTCGTACCTAAAATGTTCTGGAAAAACGTTTGGACGGCGTGGATAAAACGCATACATTCAGAGCTTGGCCCACGTCGTGCCACAGGGATATCGCGGTGGCAATCCACTTCCATCACACAGTATTTACGACAGCTCCATTTTTGTATGATACGCGACTCTCCTCATTGTATGATATACGTTGATTTTATGTTAACGAATGACGGGACCATTTTTCGGTAATCTGGACTGTTGATATTTTTCTTATTACTATGTATGGACCACATTACAAAAAATTTAGTGTTATTAAAATTCTATTTTGATTAAGAAAGTTTCTGAATATATATTTCTAATCAATTATTCTTACAATAAAAATAAAAGGTTACTATTTTAACATTCAGAAGATTTAGTAAATGATCAACTAGATGAATGGTCCTGATTAATTGACCACGGCCCTAAATTGTCAGAGTTGAAAACCTGAGTATACTGTGGGAAGAAGAACGCAGTGTATCATACGATTCCTTAAGGGTAAAACCTAAAATGAGATAGACACGAGGGTGCAAATTTCAAAGTTCACGTGTGTAAAGAGACGTGTAATCTTAGCCTTAGAAACGAGGAACGTATGTATACTTTGGATCGTGGGTCGCCTTCTCTTAACCGTTCATTTATTTTCTACACGTGTGGCCCACCTCATGATCGTATCAACCTGGTTTTGGAGACATGGTATCTGTACAGTGGGAATCGGCTGATGAGCAGTTTCTATCTTGCACGCGTTCTCTTCATTTCCACGTGTGAAGCAAGTACACTTTCAAGTAACCAACTGCCCTTACTGGATGACGCTATGTGGGCCCCACCAAATATGTGCTTTATCCACGCCGTCCATCCATTTTCCAGTTGGCCATAGGAAGTTTTCAATGGTGAGTGTACAATCACATTATTTTCCTGTGGTGCGGTTCACATGAGATTTGGATCTAGCTAATTTTTGAGCTTTTATCTTAAAATAATGATACAAAATGGATGAACAGTTTAGATAAAACGCTTACATTATGATGGACCCACAAAGCACCGTCCATTAGCGATGTCGCTACTGACAGTGTCAGTCTGGAATCTGCGTCCGTGCGGTAGTGGATTAGGTGCGGCCCTGGCTTCACTCAACTTGGTGTGGTCCTGGCCATAGGGAACACCTTAATATATCTATTATAAATCCAATCTATCCATACATTCTAAAAGATCATTTAAGGTCATGAATAAAACATTTAGGTATAAAAACTTTAATTTAGACCACACACATGAAACTGGCAATTAACCATAAAAAAACCGTTGTGGGCTCCAAAAGTTTTAAATAAAACTGATATTTGTTTTATCCCTTCACAAAGTTCTGTTTGATCTTACCAGCAGGTTGGATGGAAAATAAAAATTTCGATGGGCATTAAGGTGCGCTCCAGGAAGATTTTAGTGGTGGACGTCCAATCACCACTATTTCTTATAGTACATTCCAACTGAGTTTTCGATCTAATTTAATTTCTCTATCATGAAATAAAATAATCTGAAAAAATAGATGGACGGATTGGATATATAATACATACATCAAGGTGGGGGCAATGATCAGGGCCACACCGTGTTGGGTGAGGCACCTAATCCGCTCCCCTTCCTTGCACTTAGCATTCCTGGATTTGGAGGGAGAGGAACGGATTGGCTACTCCCCAGACACGAGCCAATGGCTGGTGGTCGGTGCTCTGTGGGCCTCACCATAATGTATGTGTTTCATCCATATCGTCCATATATTTTTAAAGATCATTTTACAGCATATGAAAAAAAAATGATTATATCACGATTTGAAATGGACCACATTACATGAAAAAGTATTGAATGATGGTCAACCATTAAAACCATTTTGGGGGTAATAAAAGTTTTGGATCAAGATAATTTTTGTTTTTCTCCTTCATCTGGTCCTTTATGACTTAATAAATCGATTGGATGTCAAATAAACAGTATATTGGGCCTTAGGAAGATTTTAATGATGGATATCCAATCACTAATGTTTTCATGTGGTGTGGTCCACCTGAGAATTATATATCTCTAATTTTAAAATTAAACATCTAAAATGATCTTTAAAAATAGATGAACGTGATGGATGAAATACATATGTCATGGTGGAGCCCACGGAGCACCGACCATCAGCCACGGGGCTGATGTCAGGGGAGTAGCCAATCCGTTTCCCGGAGGGAACTGTCTGAGTGGACGGAGTGTCTTTCTCACAAACATCGTGGTGGCCCCAGAGAATCTTGCGCAGGCTTTCGCAGGAAGTTCCTGCGCAGAGATTTTGGATGGGGCCCACTGTGATGTTTGTTAGAAATCCAACCCATTCATCTGTTTTTTGAGCTCATTTTAGTACATCGGACCAAAAATTATTAGCATCCAAAACTCAAGTGGGCCATACTAAATGAAACAGCAGGGAAAGGAATTTCTACCGTTGAAACCTTCCCAGGATCCACCTTGATGTTTATATTCCATCCAAACCGTTTATAAGGTCATTTTCACCGAGATGAAGTGAAAAGGCTAGAAATTAAAACGATACAAAACTTTTGTGGGGTTATAAATGTTTCAACGGTGGTCACTAAATCTCCACTGTTTCCTCTCGTGTGGCCCACTTGAGTTTTTGATCCTCTTCATTTTTTGTCACATGTCCTAAAATGAACTCGAAAAACGGATGGATGGAGTGGCTTTCTCACAAACATCATAGTGGGCCCCACAAAGAATCTTGTGCAGGAACTCTTTCGCAGGAAATCCGCGTCCGTGTCCTGTCTGAGTGGAGAATCTTTGATGCGCTGGCAAAGCATGAAGATCCACACTCATGCACAGACATTTGTACACGTGGCATGTATTTGTGTATGCATGTGGGTCTCATGTGTCTCTGTACAGTCACAAAAGGTCATCTTTCCAAAATGGCCCACCACAGAGCAGGCTCTAGATCGACAGACTGGATTTTCGCTGTTTGCCACGTATAGAGGTGAGTGGGACCCTGACTGTGGGGCCCACCGTGATATATATGACTACATCCACACCGTCCATCCGTATTGAAAGCTCATTTTAAGGCACGATCCCAAAAATAAAGCAGATCCAAATCTCAGATGGAACATAGTCCAGGAAACAGTGGTAATTAACCCTTAAAAATTTCCCATACGCTAAAAAAGCTTTGGATCAAAAACTGATATTGGTGTGGTATCTTTATCTAGGTTTTTGTGACCTTATCAATAGGTTAGATGGAAAATAATCATTCTAGTGAAATCCATTATGTTTTTAATGGTCTGGATTCACTCACCACGGTTTCCTGTGGTGTGGTCCACCTAAGATTTGGCTCAGATTTATTTTTAGAATCATGACTTAAAATGAGCTTTCAAAATGGTTGGACAGTTTGGATGTAAGTCACATACATCACTGTGAGCCCCCACAGAAGGGCGTCCCACCCACGGATCCACTAAGCTGTGCCAGTGGATTAGTGGATCCTGTTGGGCCGATAGTCCCAGGGCCTATTTGTTAAATCTGAAGTTGAATGTGTAGTTGAATCTAAATTCCTACAACTTGTTTGGTAAGAGTACAAAAGAAGTGCTGAAATTTGAAAATTAAGTACAGGATATGGAGCATCTTGTTTGTTAAAAAATGTCTCAAAAATTTGAAATTTCTGCCACTGTCTTCTGCCAGGAGATATTATTTGATAATTTAACACATCTGCCACTGTCTTCTGCCAGGAGATATTATTTGATAATTTGAAATCCTACCATGTAGGGTTTACTTTTTATTTAATAAAAATAAAACTATTTTAAATAACACCCATTTAGTTAAATTATTTAATAGAAAATTAAAATGTCAGACGTTTTTTTCATAAAAATATGGTAAGAATTAATTATTATTATTATTATTTTTAGGGATAATGCCTTAAAATTAATCTAGCCAATCAACTATATCTTAAGGTATGATTCACCTGATGATTGGATCTACTTAATTTTTTGGATAAAGCCCTAAAATAATAATAAAAAAACGAATGGATGACTTGAATACAAAATTCATGCATTAGGATAGGCCCCATGGTAAGAGTCTGCATCCTCTTGGGTGAGTCCAGGGTCTCACCTAATCCTATTCCGGTAAGAAGTCCACGAGTTGGCGTGGTGGGTCCGGAAATCCACTAAGTAGGTGGGATCCATGAGAGTGGGACCCGCCATGATGATGAGCCATATATCCAGTGTTCATCCGTTTTGAATACTAATTTTAAGGTATGATCCAAAATTGAAGTAGATCCAAGTCTCAAGTGGACTATAATACAAGAAACCATGGAAATTGACCATTAAAAACTTCTCCTAAGCCATGAAAGTTTTGGATTAAGCTAATATTTGTGTGGTCTCTTCATCCAGGTTTTCCTGACCTTATCAGTAGGTTGGATGGCAAATAAACATTCTGGTGATATGGGCAACCCATACGTCATGGTGGGGATTTTATGGTATGGCCAACCTAACATTTGGATTTGCTTCAAATTTTTTTTTTTTTTTTTTTATCATGCCCTATAATGAGCTATCAAAATAGATGGACAATGTGGATGTAAGGATCATAAATCACAATGGGCCCCACAGTTAGGGATTCACTGACTTTGGTGGATCTGTGTATCCACTTGCGCCCTCGCTAGAGGGATTCCCGGAGAAAACATCTCGGTTTCCCAGATGAATGCGGATTACGTATCAAAGTTGACAGTGTTATGTTGGGCCCACCATGATGTAGATGTTTTGTCCATGCCATCCATCCATTTTAGATAATTATTTTAGGGCATGAGCCCAAAAATGAGGTAGATAGAGTCCTTAAGTGGTGTAGACACCCCATCTCGAGTTGATGAGCTTGATTGAACATGAGTCTGCTCACGAACCTCAAATGCACTATTGCGAAGTAGTAACAACTCAGTGAGATTGAAGTCAAATTCATAGAGAATGGGGAACACAGTATAAAACTAATCTAAGTCTAACTTGGTTGGTTGAAATTTAATCCAACGATGTGAAAGGAAACATAAATAATACTGATAAAACACTAAGGATCCAAGAATCCACTTGTAGTAATCTTAACATCAATTTGGTGATTTAATATAAAATAATACAACGGGAATCGAAGTCCTAATCTATCAACGGTTAAACCATTCGCAATATTAAGATGAATATGATTTCAATTGATCGGTTCTTCTATTAAGCACTTGGACATCAATCACAGGGAAGTAAAAGCATCTAATACACTCGTAGGCGTCATCAGGTCTTGATTCCTTCTCTATATCAAGGCTAAACAATTGTTAAATCAGGTATTCATTGTACCTGGAGTACATTACAAATCTAAAAATAAACAATTAAAAAACTTTAAAGTAAATTCAAACCAAACTAATCTACTATCATCATTTAAAATAATAGCATTGAATTCAACAAACTAAACACTGAAATTAACTACAAGCTTCATCCCTTATCCTTAGTTAAGAGATTAGCCTTCAAAGACTAACATCTTAGAAATCATTTAAAAAAAACTAACTACATCGACGAATCGAAGAAGAAGAAGAAATCCTTGAAATTTCTCCACCCTTTGCTGCCTCCTCCTTACCTTAATTCATTCTTAGAAACTCCTAAAAGACATTTATTTATAAGCTTTGATTGGATCAACTTTGAAACCGCCTTAAATTTACACATTTCAGTTATGCTTTGGTTGCAGCCGATCGACTTTGGTCCCACTGAACGTTTCTTCGGTCACATTGAACCTGACTTCTACCACAGTCGAATTAACTTGATTCGTGTCTGAACTCTCTATCTTCCTTAGGTCGCACCGAATCTGTCTTCGGTCACACCAAAGTGGCCTTCGGTTGTAGCCGAATTAACTTTGGAAAATCACAATTCTCGCTGGACTGTTTTGAACAATTTTGTTTGGACCGAAGGTCAAGCTGACGGTCGAGCCGAACAGTCTGTTTTCTTTTGTTGGACTTGTTTTAACTAGTCTTTTCTCTTTCCTTTTCACTTAGTTTTCTTTGATCTTTGGCATGTGAATTTTTTATTATTGACTTCCAAATCTCTAAATCTTTATTTTGTAATCTTTCGAGCATTAAATCTTCTCTTTAATCTTTCTTTTCTCCTTAGCTCTTAAAATCACATCACAAGAGAAAACATGTGAAAATAGATCGATTAAGCACATTTATGTTCTCAAAACTAATGAATAACAAGGGGAAAATATACAATATTTCACACTCAATGGAACCCTGATCCATACCCTTAACCTTGGTTTAAACCCTGATCCATACCCTTAATCCTAATCCAATCCCTGATCCAAACCCAAAACCCTAATCCATATCCTTAACCCCTAATCCAAACCTTAGAAACCCTAAAACCTTAGGAACCAACTCTAAACCCAGTTAATCCAGTGCAGTAACTCGACAGAACCTTAAACCTGGTCCCAAACCCAAATCCTGGGAAAAACCTAGCCTATAGAGTTAACCCACATAGTTAGCCCATATAGCCTACTTAGTCAACTCACCTTGTCAAACCAAGTTCGTAAACTCATTTTGGCCCAAGCTGTCATGCCTCAAACTCGGAAAACGGGCTCATAGATTTTCTAATCGTCAAATCTGGTGCCGACAACCTCCGTAGTACCCCATTCTTGGCTCCCAACGCTCATACATCAGGTTCCGATCCTAGGATCCTACAAGGAGAATTTTTCAATGTACATATATATCGTAAGAAGCATAAGCACAAGTATACCCAAATCACAAAGGCAACATCATCATCACATATCCACTAATAAAAACAGTTAAATATAGTGCTGAAAAGGAAATACATATATAAAAAATTACAGCTCCAGAAGATAGCTGCACGCTCCTAGCTCAACGCTGCTGCGACCTAATGCCACTTGCATGCATCTATTGTGCATAAGCTTCCATGATATGGGCCATGTTTGGTGAACACGACTAATCTACACACCAGCACACGTGCCAATAAGGAACTTGAGATCTAGATCTGAGCCTTCCATGACATGGGCCATGTTGTTTAGATAATCTGGCCCATAAATCAATTCATTCTGTTTGGCTTCTAAGGCATCCGGAAGTGCATAAAACAAATGAAAAGCTTTTCCCATGTTTTTTTTTCCATTCATTTATTTTTTTCAGAGGTTAAAATAGCTTGATTTTTGGTCCAGATTATCCAAACATTATGGGCCATTGTCATGAAAAGCTCGGATCTTGGACGTATGAGCCCTATTAACACTCGTGCCGTCGTGTGTACGAGCGGGGCTATATAAGCGTGTGAGTTTATCAAAGAGAATTTTTCCATTGCGAATCTCACCTTTTACCTGCCGGCTTTTCTAAATCATCTAAACTTTATTTCTTTTTATATTTTTTAAAAAATATTTTTTAACACACGCACACACACACCCCACACACTCATGCTAGTGGAATTTCACCACCTAAGGGTGTTCAAACCCTTAATCGGGTGTTGAAACTCCTAAGAGTCTACCACCCAAGCAAGAATAAGGATCCTATCATCCAGACTTTACTTTTCGATACTAAACTACTCCTGTACAGACATACTATTTGCATACGAAGATACCTTTGATTTATGTGTTATATTCCTTTCACTCCCTTATAACTTGAAATGTATAAACGCACATTCTTTTCCTCATTTTTCTTTCTAAAATCTTCATTGAATCTCTAGATATTATCATTTTACATCAGCCTTCTGTCATCTTGCTTAGGCTTACATTCATTCATTCAATTTAGTTGCATTGATACACTTCAAATATTTTGAATTTTCTTCATAAGAGTTTTCTATAATCTTTTGAAGGGTTATAAATCTTGTTTCACTCCAAAGAACTATTCTTCTACTTCTTTAACTTGGCTTTCACTGGTAAAATAGTTGTGGAAGGCAGTATGTTTAAAAAAGCTAGTGGGTGAAAGATCAAGTTTACAGTGAAAAAAATCTCAGGAATATATTTTTTTTGTAGTCAACGACAATTTATCGGCTATATGTGCAAATTCAGCTAGTAAATCACCAAGAGTACTAAGTCAAATTTAACCAGTACTTGATGGAAATTTATGAAGAACTCACGAAAATTTACCTAAAACTCACTGAAATACACAGAGAAGTCGATGAAAATTGACTGTGCACTTCATGAAATTGACCGAGCACTTCATGAAATTAACTGAGTACTTGTTCAAATTCATATAGTGTTCGATCAATTTCATGTGATGCTCGGTGAATTTCATGTGATACTCGGTCAATTTCATGTAATGAGGCGCTAACTCTATCCTGGGTGACCTGCTTACCATTCACTCATACCTAATAACTTGTTTATTTGTAATGAGGCGTCGACTCTACGTTAGGGTTATGCTAACCATTCACTCATACCGAATAACTTGTTCATTTGCAATGAGGAGCTGATTTTACTCTGGGTGAGTTGTTGACCATTCACTTATACCGAGCAACTTGTTCATTTGCAATGAGGCGCTGAATCTACCCTAGGGTTGTTGCTGACTATTCACTGATACCGAGCAACTTGTTCATTTGCTGACCATTCATATACTAACTGTTTCGAACAAGAAACAAATGCATTTGATTTAGAGGATTTATTCAGTGATAACAAAGAATTTGATGAGAGAACATTGATCACATTTATCTAAGTTCATTTACATCCTCAATTTCCCTTGATTCTAAAAACAAGGTACAAATAATGGAATGTAATGAAAGAAAGAGAAGACAATCAACTAGAAATTTCGGCAGCATTCCGACGCTTGTTTCAGTCATCTCCTAGGTCTTAGGAGGAATTGTTGATCTGATCAACCAGTCTTCAATGAGATGGGGATTGTGTGGCTTGAAGCCCTTGATTTGACCGCTAAGATCGGTTCTGAGCATCATTCCAGTCATCTTTCCTTGAAATATGGAGCATCCTTCTGGTCATTATTGCTTGAAATATGAAGCATCCAGTTGAAGTGTGGCCAGGTCCCGAGGAAATCAGGCCGATCATGTTAAACAGGCCTAAAAAGTCCTCCTGAATATAAGATCATGGGGTTGCCACCGTTCATTCAGCTCAAAATTTTATATGAAGCCTTATAACCACACATTAGTTGTATACGTTAAATTTCAGCTCCTGAATCTCTGTAGAAATGGCCAAACTGACAAATCAGCCCCTGAAATCATGATTTGAGGCACTCCTAATATCTGGATGTCTCAAAATCGGTCTCAACGTGTTAGATGAGCTGACAATGTAGATGAACGGAGCAGATTTCCCATGAACATCAAGTTGAAGCCCAATGTACACTGCAGGTACATAGAGTACAAGTGCACGAGCCGTGTATGGGATCTCCTAAGGTCAGTTAGCGCCCGCTGACCGACTTCTTCTTCCTTATTTAAAAAATGGGCAGCGTCTTCACTGTTCGTATGTAATTAGTGTGGCCCGATCCTCATCCAAATCATTAATCTGGACTGTCCATTCACTCCAGAGGGTGGGTATTACCTTCGCCTAGGTAAGCTTTTGACCCCATGCAAATTGTTGTACAATCTTAATCGTTGAGTGTAAGATGGACAACGGAGTAGATAAGCTTGTGGGCCACACTGATTTCATTCCAAAAGGGGTCCTTCCTAAATGGTTTTTCGTCCTGAAACCAATTAACGGAGTGAATTTTCCAAACAACTCCTGTAAGTGGGCCACCAACTTCACAGAGTCGACGTACGTCGACTCTGTTGAAAAACAGAGGTTCTGTCTTCCTGTTGTGGGCTACCATCATGCAGTGAAAGGTGGATCTAAACTGTTCATCAGGTAGAGGAAAAAAAACCCATCAAAACTATGTTGAGCTTTCATGATAATGTACTTCCTCATGATTGTTATATCGATCACAAAGAGACCGTTCTGCTACTGTTTCAGTTTGATTGTCTCAGTAGGTCATGTCATCAGATGATTAAAACCCACCATTCATGGTTAAAATCTTGAGAGGAAGATGGTGGACGGTGTAGATCTCTCAAAGGACAGCCGTACTGGGTATTACCAGCAAGATAGTGAAAGGAAATGACTTTTCTTCTCTGTTTACGCATGTTTAAGGATTCAGTCGGTTGCGCGGTCCCGTGTAACGAAAATCCTTCCTCGGATAGTATTATGGGGCGTATGACTCATGGGAAACCTCCCATTCCTATTGCGTGGGTCCGCGCAAAGGATATTTTCCAAATCCCTTGAAAAGTGGCGTGAAGGCCATCTTCAGTTCAATTGCGTGGTACCGCACAATTAACTTCTGTTGTGTGGGCTGGCGCAAAGACCTTCTTATTTCCCTCTTATACCTTGCTTCTCTCTCATTTCTTTGGTCCACCAATTGATCAACCTTCCAAATGAAGCAGGTGAGGGGTATTTATAGGCCCCACTACTGTTACAAAGTGGTGATCACCACCACTTATCCCTTCACATGTGGAAATCTTCTTTTCTTAAACTATGGTGTCCACCAAGTTTCCTCTTAAATGGTGGTGTATAACCTCTCTCTCTTAAAATGATACCTGTGCACCCTTTTTTTTTTATACCAAACTACCATTTTCAATGCCTTTTACTGAAATGCGTAAACTACCCCTGGATATTGACTTTTACCAAAATACTCCCGGACATGAATTTTTACCAAAATACCCCCGGACATGGATTTTTACCAAAATACCTAAACTACCCCTGTATATGCATTTTTACCAAAATACCTAAACTACCCCTGGAGCTGAAATTTTACCAAAATACCTAAAATACCTTGGAGCTAGAATTTTACCAAAATACCTAAAATACCCCTGGAAAGATCTGCACCATGGAATTCTCTGACCAATGCAATGACATATTTTTTATGCCTCAACAGATGCCCCCTCGATCCTTCTTTGATTGATTCTTGAAATCAAATGAAGGATCGATCTTCTTCTGCATGAAGAACTTGAATGAATTGCAACTGAAGGATGACTGAATGATGATGCTCGCATGGAAGACTAGATTGTCATACTTGACCAGGAGACTGGAATGCTCATATTTGATCAAAAGATTTGAATGATCGTGCCCGAATGGAAGATTTAAATGATTGCAGTTGTATGGAAAACTTGAATGACTGCACTTGATTAGAAGACTTGAATGATCACGTTCGAACAGAAGACTGGAATGATTGCGCTCGAACGGAAGATTTGAATGCCCCTTGCTAGTAGTGTTGAGCAGATGCTTCACTAGAGAAGATGAATTCTCTTTTCATTGAAACTTGCCATCGTAACAGTTGTGACGACTTTGTCTTTGAGCAACTTGATCAGAGTACTATCTTTCAACATCAACGGTCTCTTTGATCAACTCCAGCGACTCTTTCCTTAGACTCTATGTCTAGGGTTGCTCTTTAATGCTGCTCCTGTTACAATAACTCTTTCAATTGTTTCCTTTATTCATGATCTGCATAACCCAAGCTTTTGAATAATGGTCTCTCTTGCTAAATTAATCGGAATTAGTATCTCAAGACATTATAATTTTTTAATTTAACTTTATCCAGTATTCATAATTGTGAAATATATTGAAAGGTTCTTCTCTTCTTAGGCTAATCGTGATATTCGCTCCGTCATCGTGCTTCGTATTATATTCTTTACTCATTATATCGCACTTCTTGTGATATCATTTCCAGCTCCAAAGGTTCATCCACTGAGTCTTCTTTTTGCTGAGTCTTTTCTAGCTTGTGCTCCTTGGCATAAACTTTTTCTTGGATCTTTGTGATAATGATTCCCTTTGTTCTTTGTCTCCATCAAATCTGGTATTTGAAATCTTGTGACATAATTCTCGGCATATGAATTTCTCCACCGTGCATAAGAGATTATCAGAAAGACTAAGGCATAGATTATTTTGAAGATATAGATCCTGCCCCCTTTCTAGGTCAATGTTGCATAAAGATTTCTTCAGAAGATAATATTTTCAAAGTGAAGCCTGTTGATACCCCTGCAGGATGGATAATCTTTGCTGATTTGAACCTGATTCAAGTGAAACGCATTTTTGCATCTTGTTTACTTAATATTTAAAATGTTCATCAGGTAATTGCACATTTGAACATATATCTAGAGTGAAATATGTGTTTGCTGCATTTTGAATGTTACACAATTTATACTTTGCATATTTGATCATATATAAGTGAAATATGTATCTGCTGCATTTTAAATGTTGCATATAGTTTAACATGATATTTAATAAAGAACTAATTATAAAACACCAGCATTTTATACTTGTTAGTGTGGGATTTCCTATATGATGATTTTTTTCTTTTAAATTTTGGCAGTGCTAAGTTTCAATTTAGTCAGTTACACACAATTTAAGCTCTTGAGTAGTGGATCCGGGTCTCACGTGATGGTCTCTATAACTCTTAGGAGTTCGCTGGACTTTTCACTGCCTAGGAAGTTCACAGACCGCGATCCATCAGAGGGGCCCAGTGAAGCTACCGGGGCCGTGAACTCGGTTGGAATTACGCATAAGATTGGCCGCAGTAACTCTCTAGAGTTCACAGGGTGCACAAGACAACCTTTGGGGTACCAAATCTAGGACCGTCAGTGTGTTAATGAGTAGGTTTAAGCCCTTCGTTATGAGTTAGTACTAAAATCAAACCGTAGATCTGGGGGGCCTTACGCATGGTTGGCCTATCTAAAGCTCACACTGTGGCCCTCATTTTCTTCTTCTATAAGTTTGAACCCATTCACGGGAGGATATTTTTTTTCATTTCCCATGACGCTGCCCGAAAGCTATATAGATAGCATGTGGGTTACGCATGACTGGCCGTTGAGGACTTTTGTCCTTTTAGGCTTTTGGTCACTGTCTTCATCAACTGCTCGCATGGGTATGCGTACGATTGCCTTCACGGACTTTTTAGGGCCATTGGCTTCTCATCACTGCCTGAATGGTGAAAATAATAGGTCTTATGCGCAATTGGCCATTGGCTTGACTAGGCTGTCTTTTATGATAAGCAACCATCGCTGTCATCAACTTTATATGTGGTTGGCTATATAGTTTATTCCACTTCCAAAAGATGGTAGATCAATAATTGATATTTTGCTGCTGCTGATAATGTTATGAGAACTTGCGATGATAACAATTTTGATAAGTGATTGATCGGCGACAGCGATAGTTATTTTTTTTTTACGATAATCATTGATACCTGCTGATTTTGATGGAAATCTTTAGCGTCGGCGATAGTCATTAATGCTTGACAGCAATCGTTATCGCTTGACAGCGATCTTCAACACTTTTCCATTTAGCGATGACTTAATATGCTTGAAAGCCTGCATTTCATTCATATACATAAAAGAAATACATTCTATGGTGAGAAATATATTTTGCAGTTTTTACTCACCTGTCTTGCCCCCTTTTGATTAGGAAGTATTACTCTGGGAATCTTTGTAATCAAAATCACAATGTTGCGACCTTTAACATATATACTGATGCCGCATCTTCTTATACTTTTTCCCCAGGCTTAGCTTTGTCCCCAGTCTCGAACTAATCAAGCCTGTGTACTCTTATTTCTTCTTTTATGTCGCACTCCTTAACAATTTTGCCTTTATCAACAGTCTGCTATAACTTGTTCTTCAAGCTAAAAGAATTTTTTGTTCGATGTTCAACATAGGGAGTATATCATCTTCTTCTTTTTCTTAGCTGTATATATAGTCATATTTCTCATATCAGATATTCCTTGCCCATTCACTTTTCTTTTTTTTTTCTTCAATTGTATCTCCTGAATTTCTCCTGAGATTCAAAGTCAATTGAAAATTCGCACTTTTATTCATTCGCATAAGGGAGAGTATATGACTTTGTCTTTCGCAATCCTTTTTCTCCACTACTTCTCGGCGACAATCGTCAATGCTTAATAATAATCATTAATGCTTGCTTTTGCCCCAACTTTGACCCCTAAGCATTATGCTAACAATCTTCGAAATCAAATCTGTAGTTTATCTTTAAGAATAACGTATTTTGTATGCCTTTGTCTACCCTTGAATAATTGTGCCGTGAATCTTCTGAGTCAAAATGCCGTGAAACTTCTTGATCAAAACGTAACGATTTTTTTTGGTATTCGGAAATGATATATTTTGCTAAACTGGCAAATATATTGATGAAAATTTGCCCCCATGATGGACATACTTGTCTTGCTTTCTTCTTGCCCATTCTTCTTTTCTTCTTTGCTTTATTTCCTTTAATATTTTAGCCATGACAATTCGATTTTCTCCACAACTAGCAATCATAAAGAGTATGACGTCTTCTTCCAATGTATATTCCAGTAATCCTTGAATTGTCCGAACCCTTTCTTTACTTTCTTATTTGTAAAATCACCGATGTTCTCTTTAGCGGAATTTTAACTATTTACCTTTGACAATTCTTTATTTTGCTTTCTCTCTTTAGCCGTGCCTGTTGCTACTCTTTTAGGATTTTCAAGTAACTGATTCATCTGAGAGTTAACTAGCTTCACTTTGACCCTTTGCAAATTGTAAATTTAACTTGCTATTTTACTCTGGTAAGTTGTGACGATGCCCTCAGGGTTCTCTATTGACCAATGAATTCGCTAATTCATTAATTGATCCATCTACTTATTAGCGAGCAACACCTGATTAAGTCAAACTAACTTCTCATCTGGAGACTTTCCTCAGGGTTTGCTGTTGTTCACGGTAATCATTGTTGGAAAAGTAGGGTTTTCAGTAACACGTTCATTTGGTGAAGACTGATTAACATCTTGTGGATGAATTCTCTATTTTCTGCATCCTTCGAATGTACTGGTATCTGTAATCGGCAGGATGATATTCCTTATAAAAGAAGATTGAACCCTTCATTTTTTCCTGATATCACTATGTTTCCTTCTCTCTCTCTCTCTCTCTCTCTCTCTCTCTCTCTCTCTCTTTCTTTTAAAAACCTCCATACGTAAGAACTCTTGATATGCATGCCACGGGCCCATCTCTCATCAAATCTCAGACGTCATCATCAGCTTGATCGAATCACCAGTGTCTCTGTACGCGTAGTACCCTATACCTTTTGCGCTGATCCGCACAATTAATCATGGTTTACGCAAGTCGGTGTAAAGGTCTCAACACACTTGTTAGTCCGATGTTGCATAGGTGCATGTGGCATCCTATACCATTTGTGCGGCCCCGCACAACCGGTCATAGCTTGCGTGGACCAATGTAAACACGTAAATTCCTACTCTTTACCTCATTTTTCTTTACTTATCCTTTTTTTTTTCTAATCTTCTTTCTTCTTTCTTTCTTGCCTCCAATATCCTCTTATTTCTTAAAGGAAACATATGTTAGAAACTTCGTATACTTTTGTGCGTTAACACACTATCATCCATCCTTCATTGTTTCACTACATTACTGATGAAGCAAAATCTACTTTCGACATTACTTGGCATTGTCTTTTTTTTTTTTGCAATTGATTTGATCTTCCTTGATACTTTCTGGTATATATATATATTTGATACTTTCGACCTTACCTCGTTTCTTCTTCACTAAGTGATCCTACCAGCCATGGCAAGATGCATTCTACCAATTTCAGTGACATCACACACAAGCTTTCATACAGAAGCTCTCACTGTTTTGTATGACTGAAATGCTTACGAGCAAGAGGAAGAGCCTCAACTTCCTCGCCATGGAAGTGCTTCTGTATGATGCTCATTATTTGGTCGGCATGTGAGTACAACTTTGCATAAAAATCAGCTGAATTTGAATTGGCTCCAGCACTCTGAATGCTTTCTATCAAGCGCCTAAAATTGTCGAACTGATTTTCTTCTTCAGCATGCTCCTAAGCAAAGGATAATTCCTTCTCTACCACTGGGAATATAACCTTATCCTCAACAATGCCGTAGAAGATGCATACTTCGGTAATGAATTGTAACCTCTCACTGAACGCTGATAAATCAGAGAAATCTCCCAAAAGTTGTATCTTCCTTGTCTCTTCAATTATATCCTTCAACTCTCTTGTTATAGCATTGTGCCACTACAATATTTCATCAATTGGATGTGCTACAATTGAATCACTAGCTGACTCCAGATGTTTCCTTTTTCCAGTCTTAGAAGATTCACAAGAGCACCACCCTTTCTCTGTTCGATCTATTAACTAGCCATGTGTGGGATCCACACAGCACTGTAGTTGAGGATCATCTTCAAAACTTTTAATGACCTTGGCCGTATTTTCCCCTTCCATTAAGGTGAATATGACCTTTTTGAAGAAGCTTTTCATATGGGACTATCTTGCATAAGCAATTCAACATATCTTGATGCTCATCAAGTGAAATAGAAGAAGAAAGCCATGGAAGGAACTCTGCCATTATATTCACAGGGATGCTACAAAAGAACTGCAAGACTAAGGCAGCCTATTCTTCGAATGAGAACTTATCTACAAGGCCTGTTCTTAGACACGTGCTGACTAACTGATGTTTGAATCGCTCTCGTACAAGAAGCTAACTCTCTTTAGAAATTGTCATTGTTCTGGCGTGATTTTTCTTTGATCGAAACTGGTTTGATCTTTTCTTAAGTCTATTGGATGTGAAACAAACCATTATATTAATCGGGAGAAGGATCGCTGCGGTGTATCTGTCATTCAGAATAGAGTGTTAGTTAATTTATTAAATAGAATCGTACTTTATTTTCAGAGATGAAGGGGAGGATGTTCCCGTTGAGAGTCGCCATTTTGGCATCTTTACAGAAGTCAAAAAGTGATAAATATTCTCGAAATATTTTCTAAGTTACCATCAAATAATAAGCCCCCAGTGGAGTCGCCATTTTGTTTCGAACAAGAAACAAATGAATTTGATATAGGAGATTTATTTAATGAAAGAATTTGATGAGAGAACATTGATCACATTTATCTGAGTTCATTTACATCCTCGAATTTTCTTGATTCTGAAAACAAAGTACAAATAATGCAATGTAATGAAAGAAAGAGAAGACAGTCAGATAGAAATTTTAGCAGCATTCTAACTCTTATTTCAGTCATCTCCTAGGACTTAGGAGGAATTGTTGATCTGATTAATCAATCTTCAATGAGATGGGGATTGTGTGGCTTGAAGACCTTGATCTGACCACTAAGATCGGTTCTGAGCATCATTTCAGTCATCTTTCCTTAAAATATGGAGGATCCTTCTAGTCATTATTCCTTAAAATATGAAGCATCCCGTTGAAGTGTGGCTAGGTCCCGAGGAAATCAGGCCGATCACGTTAAATGGGCCTAAAAAGTCCTCCAGAATGTAAGATTATGAGGTTGCCACCGTCCATTCAGCTCAAAACTTTATATGAAGCCTTATAACCACAAATTAATCATACACGTCAAATTTTAGCTCCTGGATCTCTGTAGAAATGGCCAAACTGATAAATCAGCCCTTGAAATCATGATTTGGGACACGCGTAATATTTGGATATGCCTCAAACTCGGTCTCAACGCGTTAAATGAGTTGACAATGCAGATGAATGGAGCAAATTTCCCACGAACATCAAGCTGGAGCCCAATGTACACTGCAGGTACATGGAGTAGAAGTACACGAGTCGTGCATCGGATCTCCCAAGGTCAGTCAGCGCCCGCTGACCGACTCCTTCCTTATTTCAAAAATGGGCAGCGTCTTCATTATTTATTTACAATTAGTGTGGCCCAATCCTCATCTAAATCATTAATTTGAACCGTCCATTCACTCCAGAGGGTGGGTATTACCTTCGCCTACGTGAGCTTTTGACCTCATGTAAATTGTTGCAGAATCTTAACCGTTGAGTGTAAGATGGACGACAGAGTAGATAAGCTTGTGGGTCACGCTGATTTCATTCCAAAAGGGGTCCTTCCTGAATGATTTTTCATCCTGAAACCAATGAATGGAGTGGATTTTTCAAATAACTCTAGTAAGTGGGCCACCAACTTCACAGAGTCGACGTATGTCGACTCTATTGAAAAACAGAGGTTCCGTCTTTCTGTTGTGGACCACCATCATGCAGTGAAAGGTGGATCCGAACCGTTCATCAGGTAGAGGGAGAAAAACCCATAAAAATCATGTTGAGCTTTCATGATAATGTACTTCCTCATGATTGTTATATCGATCATAAAGAGACCATTCTGCTACTGTTTCAGTTTGATTGTCTTAGTAGGTCACGTTATCAGATGATTGAAACCCACCGTTCATGGTTAAAATCTTGAGAGGAAGATGGTGGACGGTGTAGATCTCTCAAAGGATAGCCATACGGGGTATTACCAGCAAGATAGTGAAAGGAAATGGCTTTTCTTCTATGTTTACGCATGTCTAAGGATTCAGTCGGTTGTGCGGTCCCGTGCAATGAAAATCCTTCCTCGAACAGCATTACGAGGCATAGGACTCATGGGAAACCTCCCATTCCTGTTGCGCGGGTTCGCGCAAAGGATCTTTTCTAAATCCCTTGAAAAGTGGCATGAAGGCCATCTTCACTTCAGTTGCGCGGTACCGTGCAATCAACTTCCGTTGCGCGGGCTGGTGCAAAGACCTTCTTCTCTCCCTCTTCTACCTTGCTTCTCTCTCATTTCATTAGGCCACCAACTGATCAACCTTCCAAATGAAGCATGAGAGGGGTATTTATAGGCCCCACCACTCTTACAAAGTGGTGATTACCACAACTTATCCCTTCACATGTGGACATCTTCTTTTCTTAAACCATGGTGTTCACCAAGCTCCCTCTTAAATGGTGGTGTACAACCTCTCTCCCTTAAAATGATACCTGTGCACTCCTTTTTACCAAACTATCCTTTTTAATGCCTTTTATTGAAATACCTAAACTATCCCTGGACATTGACTTTTACCAAAATACCCCCGGACATGGTTTTTTACCAAAATACCCCCGGACATGGATTTTTACCAAAATACCTAAATTACTCTCGGACATGAATTTTTACCAAAATACCTAAACTACCCCAAGTGTTAGAATTTTACCAAAATACCTAAAATACCCCTGGAGCTGGAATTTTTCTAAAATACCTGAAATACCCCTGGAAAGATCCACACCATGAAATTCTCTGGCCAATACAACGGCATATTTTTTATGCCTCAACACTAACTCCCCACCATAAGAGTATATAATGATTCTTGTCGCCATTATTTGAAAACAAACACAATGACATATTCTCAACGAATCGTTAAACAATAGAAACATACCATAAGATACAATTAGGTTGAATAATAGATGATCGAGAACACACTGAAATAATAGATTAGAATGATGGAAATATAAAGGAACTAAAGAATAAGTTGGGCTTTAAAGTTTTCAAGCCTACAACTAGAGCTTAGATGGATATGAATGAATAAAATTCCAGTGGACGATATATTGTACCACATCTATGGAATTTCAAAGAGGCAAGGAAGAGGACTTTGAAAGAGGGGATCCAATGTATACCAAAGCAATTGAATAATATTCGTAAACGTAAGAGATGCCAAAGAGAAGGTAAGTAGTCCATGTTGCATTTATGTTCGATGTTATGGAAAATTGACCGAACTTCAAATGAAATTGACCGAGCTTCACATGAAATTGACCGAGCCTCACATGAAACTGAATGAGTACTTGAAATTGACCGAGCATTGCAAGTGTAAATTTTTTCGATTTAGAGTTTAGGGTTTAGGGAAATTTGTTTAAATATACATGCAGTGCGTTATTTCTTCGATGGAGACACCATTTGCGTCCTTTATTGACAAAATAAAATGAAGAAAAATAAGTAATGGTTTGATGAAAGGGTATTCTTATATGAATAAGAGGGAAGATTTCAGAAAATGAGTTTTACGTATGAGAGTATTGCAATTTGAAGAGGAGAGAAGATTTCAAAAAATGAGTTTTCGATAGTAAGGTATTCTGGTATGAAGAAGAGAGAGGATTTAAAAAAATAGATTTTTGGTGAAAGATTCCAAAAAATGAGTTTTCGTTAGTAGGGTATTTTGGTATGAAGAAGAGAGAATTTCGGAAAATAAGTTTTTGGTGATAGGGTATTCTAGTATGAAGAGGAGAGGAGAGAAGATTTTAAAAAAAGGGTTTGTATTGTAGGGGTATTATGGTCCGAGAAAAGGTGTTGGTTTAGTTTGGGAAGGTAAAGTTTGGATGGCTTAAAAAAGCCAGTGGGTAAAATGTGAGATTTACAGTGAGATAAAACTCTTTATCAAACCCCTCTTTGTAACACCCCGCACTTATGGTACGCAGGTGTTACTAACTAAACTCGTAACAATGAGATTTCAAAACTTGACTAACGAACAAACTAAATTCAACGAATGTTGGATGGGGTTTCCAGTCATCATTAAAGCCACTCGCCAGAGACCCTAGATGCTGAATTGAAGCCTACGACAATCACAAGGGTAAGCTTAACCAAACCATCCTAAGTTAAACAGCTTTCAAATCGACTGGTCGTAAAGAAATGGAACAATATGCTAGAGATTGACCTTCGAGGGCTAGTGAATAGCTAACTAAATACCCACTACGTCTCAAATTCCCATTAACTGTTGAAACAAATTATTGGACTAATCCAACTATGGATTGAAGTATGTTGGCCGTAGATAGGGCCTGAAACGTGTGATACGGCCCACCTAGGCCTCAGTTTCACCCCAAACTGGACTAGGACCCCTAAGTGGGGTTCCCAAGACTAATGAACAGAATGGATTCTTGACAAACATCGCGGTGGACCCCACACGAAGTGCGAATGCACTCCGTGTACCCATACACGATATGCACTGGACGAGTTGGGTAGGTCAAACCGGCTTTGACCGAGCCCTTCACGAAAAATGGAATTTCTCCCATAAAAATGTCTTTTAAAACTAATGAACATCCGATCCCTAAGTGGCCCACCCAGACCACTATTTGGATGATCCGAGCCGTTCATTAGATTCGTGGGACCTGTCCAACTAAAACCTTATAGGCTTACGCACCCATGTATAAAAACGTGGATTTAGGATCAAAACTGATCAAGATTGCATGAATGACTAAGATCCTCAGATGGTGGACCATCACGGGGCTACATGAGTGATCCAAGATCGGTGTGGCCATGTAACGTCTCGAAAAAATTCGTACAAAGACCTGAGTACAACCTCAGGAAGAACAACCCAAGGATCGCATCCTGTCATATAATTTAGAGGGGATTTAGCTAAGTATTAAATAATTGGTGGATTAAGCTTAGGCCACCATTTTTACAAATGGGAAAGCCTAGAATCAAGAGTACTGCTCGCTCAATGCCACCTGAAGACCTAGGAGAAATCCCAAGGGTCTGTCACTTTTGAGAGTACATTAAAACTCGGTAACAGACCTTGACTGCACGTTGAGGGTCCGATGACTGTGAAATTATAAGGAGATGTGCGTCCTATTGGGCTTGGCAACCATCATAGGAATCAAGCCTAGATAGTGTCCAAAAATACCCAACTTGATCCGTGAGTCAAGAGTGTGAGAAACATGAATATCTTTAGAAAATGAACTGAAACTTAAGTGAATTGGGCTGTTCGCTCTCATGCAAAGTTGAAGAATTCAGACCGTTAGTTTGTGAGCAAACTTTACCCATAGGAAAAGAAATTTCCCTGCACCTATCCGTATAACCGTGGCCCCGATTGGACATGTATGACCATCGATCTGAGGCAAGCTCTCCACGGTCGATCAGCTTATCTGATCGCACTGAAATCATATCCTAGCATGGATCCATTTTCAGGGAGCGTACCCTATGACATAGATGGGTCGTGGGCCTCCCTATGAGCCCTATTCGTCAAAAACAGCCGCCCACGGGGTATATACAATGTATAAAGTGGCCCTGGGGTCATTTGCATCACATATGAGCCTAATCACCATCTCCTTTCGCTACCCAAACCTCTTCCGACATGATTTTGGATCAGAAGTACCAACCCTAATATCGAGGTAGAGCTCTAGGATAGTTTTTCGTCAACCTAGCTAACAAGTTTCATTGTTTAGGTGCCCGACGTTTCATTTTTAGAAACGTAGAATTTGGACCAAGTTCTAGTCGAGCATATTAATGAAAGGTGTGGACTATAAAACTTAGGTTGCAATTTATCAATGCTTTCATGACAGCTAATAATTTATGTTTGTCTTGATTGCTGCCGTATTGTTTTAAATACGTTGATTTCTGTATGAGATACACCTATGAACTGTGATGAATAAATGATGCACCCTATGTGTTTGTTGAAATGTTTCATTGAGCAATAAAAAATGATTAGTGCTTGCCATGATTACTAATCTAGGACTCATCATTGTCATATGCATGTAGATCTCTCTGTATAAAGAATTGATAAAACACATGTTGTAATTAACGTAGTCTATGTGTTTGATAAATTGTCTAAATGAGAAAATTGTTGATGATTTGTATTTACTACGAGTATTAAGATAGGATTTTGATTGTCTTATGCATATGTATAATTTCTACTATGAAATCAATTGATAAATGCATGTTGTATTAACATGGTCTGTGTGTTTGATGAAATGCCCACATGAGAAATTCACATGAATTGTTTATTGAATGCTGGGATAATTATTATACGTGGTTGTTAGCCACATTTGAGTAGGATTGAGGCTACAAACGTAGCCCGGGAAATTGGTAAAAGTTCTTATTCGGGTGGCTGAATTAGTCTCGCCACCTTGGGTAAACTCGATGAATTTGAGTCGCACGATGATTATTGACAGTGGCTAGGCCACAAGGGGTACTTATGTGCTCCATGTCTATTAAGTCAGCGTGCGCCCGTACCAATCGAGCTTTCTTAATAAATTGATTGACCTATTGTGTGTTTACCATATATGGACACAACTGCTTGAATTTAAGGTACCCCTCACCAATGTAAAGATCTACGTTAACCATTGTACCAAGATCCACTAAGACTTATGAGCCGGGCATGGTGGTATGGGATACCATGTCCGAGATGTCAGCCTACGTTGGGGTGACGAGCCTCCCTGTAGTGACCAATGAGCAACTAAGACTCGTAAGCCAGACATGGTGGTATGGGACACCATGTTCGTGTAGTTGGCCTACGTTGGGGTGACGAGCTTCCCCGTAGTGACCACGAGCACAACTTCTTATAACTTGCCTATCTTATGTGTTTGACTAGGAGTGATGAACCTACAACTTGCCTATCATATGTGTTTAACTAGGAACGACGAACCTAGATAGATCCAGAACATAGGAGTAGGACCACTGCGGTTGTTCAATGCCAAACGTTCGATTTGGGACAATGATATAAAGGGAGGTACCCTAGCTTCCCAACCTTGCTGTATGAATGAGGTTAATTAATTACTTGGCTAACACGACCATACATCGTGTTAGGATGTGGCAAAAAGGCGTTGGAGTTACACCTTTTGAGGAAGTGTTGTCATGTGAAATAGGATGTCGGAGTCGCGTGTGAGGGAGCATTAATGTGAGGGCATGCATCATTACTTGCATCCCATTCATACATTAAAAAGAGTAGTTAGGAAGTGATTGTTATGATTACTTTATCATTACTTCTTTGATTGACTTGATAACATGTGTAACTTTTACCTTATAGAACCACTGAGTTGTTCACTCACTTCCACTCTGGGACACTGTTTTAAAACACCAGCCAGACGTTGATTTAGATGCAGGTACAGATGATGTCTATGTTCTGGAGCAGGACTTCTTGGATGAGGAGGAGGAATTCTCCTACTTCAACTCTCGGGCGGGTCGATGTAGACCATGGACCATTGCGCAGGGGACACTAGGCATCAGGGCTTAGTTGAACATATTTATACTACCACTTTTTGTACATTTTGAAACTATACATGTATATAATGAACCTGGCTACGTACTCATACTCTGGAAGAAATTTTATGAAATATCTGTAAACTTACATATACATGTTTTAGAATTTCGCATTGGATTAATTTCATTAAATCCGGAGTATGATGTATTCTTTAGTATAGTCCCATGCATGCTTAATTCATGAAAATGAAAGAAATCTGAATATCATAATTCATAATGCATAAGTCATGTTCTGAATCTCGGGAGTAGAACTTTGCTAGACCCTCGAAATTCAGGGCGTTACAAGTTGGTATCAGAGCATGAATTGGATTAAACTAGACCTGGGGTAATAGGCTAACATGACGCACATTGACGCACTCTAACTTAAGAAGGGGGCGATAGAATTTAGAGATGATATTAGAATCCCAAGGTTTCACCGATAAATGAGATCGAGCACCGTAGCTTCTGAGGGACTTAGATCATGAGTAGTGACCTAAGTCGCCTTTAGGCCATCAGTTGATGAGTTTTGAACTGGAGACGAATCTAAAAGACCCGAATACACGCCCGTTGGACAACTATAAGTGGACTCGACCCGCTTAAAACTCGAACTAATGAGGCCCCACAGAGTGTAAACAACCACCGGAGGGGTGTGGCAACTGCCGATCAGCGGAGGCACCGCCAGAATGTCCAGTAGGGGGCGGCAGCGACACGGGATCCGCAGTGCACAGCCGCTCGTCCGATGGTGTGGGCCCCTCCCACGTGCAGAGGTCCACATACATGACCTCCCCTCCCCTCCCTTGCTCATTTCTACCCATTTCTAAGCCCTCTACCCTTCCTAAGCCTCTCCAAACCCCATTTTCATTCTCAAATTCTCATTTCCAAGCCTTTGAATCCCACCTTTTCATTACTTTTCCTATTCACTACACCCCTCCACCTCTATCTTTCCAAATCATCTTTTTCATTTCTCTCTTTTTGCTCATTTGGGCACAAAGCCAACACCTAGGGCTCCCAAAACATTTATCTTCTCAAAAATCCCTTCTTGTTATAACCTTTCCATCTTGTTACAACCCACTTTTTGTGGGAAATAATTCCACCGTCCGCTTCCGTGTGGCCCACCTAAGTTTTGGATCGGCCTCATTTTTTTTTGCCTTATATCTTCTCTTGGCCTAGCCAAGATGATGGACGGAGTAGATTTATATGGGACCCACCACATCTTTAAAAAATAAAATAAATAAAAAATAAAATAAAAAAATAAAAACTAATCTTCCGCACGACTAAACCACTTTCTCCACTTTCCTTCCTTTTTGTACGGTAATGGCCGCCGAACCCTCCCACGAAACAAAACTTTCCACGTCCCTCACTCTTCCGCCTCGTTTCCCATATCCATTAAAAAGGAAGGAAAGGTATAAACAAAGTTTTAATTGTATTAAAAAAAAAGGGAGAAAGAAACGGAGGAATCAATCAAATCAAAATTTGAGAGAGGGAGAGAGAGAGCTCTGTAGGTCAAGAGAGAAAGATTAGAACGAGGCCAGATCATCGAAATTTTAAGGTAGGTGATCCTATCTTGAGATTTAGCATTTTCAGTTAATTATTATGCTAATTGTCAGTTGATTATTTATTTATGAATTTCTATTTTTATATATTTCTGATATTTATGTTGAAATAATTTATATATATATATATATTTATATAAATAAAATTTCTAATATTTAATGTTAAAATAATTTACATATATATATATATATAAAATAAAATAAATTTATAGAATAAAATAAATAATTTATTTGGGTTTATATTTTAATTTATAAACTCTAAATATAAAAATATTTATGTTATCATATGCCACATTTGCAAATTTCAGAGTGCCTGTGTATCAATCATCATACTCTGGCAGAGTATTAAATAACTCCTCATGAGAAGCCAGAGGATGCACCGTGAGGAATTACTATAATGGAGAAGGTTTCAAGTCCATCAAGCTGGACCACAAGTTAAGGTCCACCCAGCAATAGATTTATGACATACTAAATTCATACAAAATCCAACCCTTCCAATACGTTTAAGACCACATGAAGATCATTTTAATGAAAAATCATTCCTATGTACTAGTTAGGATATCCACAAAAATAGAAAATACCTTATAACTGTTGATAAATAATATTATCCATTTAATTAGTGAATGTAAGTGTTTACTTGTAAGTGATCCTAATAGTATAATAAACCTATTAAATGTGTTAGATTTTTACACTTATATTAAAGGTTAGAAGTTATTTACTTGGTGGACCGTAATTTATTTATTTTTTCCAACTGGTTAGACTGGACACTTTTTTTTATAATGAGATTCTGCTAGTGCGAGAAATGCGAGTATGACTACAATCTTACTCGTCTCCACATGCGGAATATAGCACATGTGTGTAAGTCTGGGAATCTACCATGCAATCCACACTTTCAACGTGTCCAGATGAAAAAAAAAAATAATATATAGTTGTATCAGCAAGTAGGGCAATTGTGTCCCTTGAGTGAGAGACCCTAAAGCCAGCAAGTAGGGCAATTGTATCCCTTGGGTGAAAGACCCTAGAACCTATAGGATCCTTTGGAGTCTCCTTTGTGTACGGCGTATGAGTACAATTGTGTGCGCAGACATACGTCAGATGTACAACTGGAGTAGTAGTCTGACCAACTAATGTATAAATGGGTCCATCACCATGAGGTACCAGTGCATGGGCGTTAATGCAACATGACCATCCACTTTGGTACGATGTTGTAAGAAATGATATAATTATTATGAGAATTCATAGAAATATTACATGCATCGCATTTTCACAATTCTGTTGTTAAATTTCATTATTTGTATTTTATTTTCTTTCATTATTATAAAATTGATATTATCTGAACATGTTAAATTTTGGGTAAGAGATGACCCTACTGGGCTGTTATGCTCATTCTACTAAACAAATGCACAGGTGCAGAGCTGGAATACTATGAGCAGGTGGGCATCTAGTATTAGTTTTATTTGTAGAAAAATTTGGTTTAGTTTTAATTCAATTCAATTTTTTTTTGTTTGTTATTTAGGTATAGTTTATGTTCATATTTCCATGTAGGAAGGGAAAACTATCAAAAGAGTTGAATTTAATAAATATTTCAGTTGTATTTTCTTTTAGATGACGTTGATTATTATTGAGCTTGATTGAATCAACTGGACTGTAATAAATGAGAATATATTATAACTCACACCCTGGGATTCGGGTACCTAAATTTTAGAGCGTGACAGTTTGGTATCAGAGCCAGGTTTGATTAAAACTGTGGACCTAGGGTTTCCTTAAATTTTGTGACCCAAACATAAATCCTTTACTTTATGAAAGAAAAAATAAATAAATAAATTTTGGGACCATTGCATTATGTTAACATCATCTTATTTAGACTTGATATTGAACTAATAAACTAAATCTAGACCCTAAGGAATTTTTAAAATTTTTTTGTGTACTACATGAAATTGGACAACAATAGTAAGCAGAAAATACTTAACTTATGAAAGTCATAACTAACTAATTAAAACTCCTTTTAAGTTGATTCAAAGTCCCAGTCATAGATAAACAAGTGTAGTTTTAGTAAAAGAATACTTTAAAAATATAAATCTTGATTTATCCTTTACCAATATTAAGTTATGTGTATAATAGTCAGAAATTGTTTGTTTCTGGACAGACCTAATTATCTGAATTTTTGAATTTTCTGTAGATTTTGTATTAGGCTGAATTTTTATAAAATTATAGTAGACTCATATATGTATCTTCATAAATTTTTTTACATTAATTCGATACTTGTAAGTATCAAAAACATTAGCGGGAATAATATCTTAAGAATCTGAATTTTCTGCACTACAACCTTAATACATGTCATTGCTTAAAATTCTCTTAATCTTCATATGTTAGTCTTTTACATCATCAAATCTATCTTGTAATCCAGTAAATTTTATTTTATTATATTTTTTTTCATGCTCCTAGAGGTGTTGAATATTATGCACTGCATTAATGATTCTTAGAATTCAATTTAGTTACTACAACCTACCTTAGTTATTACATACTAAGATTACATGTTTAATTAATCGTAGATTATGGCGGACCAAAACATTGATGTCAGAGCCACATCAGGAGCTCCTGATCCTGATACCACTAAAAACAGGTCACTTATGGGTGAAATTCTTAGGGTTATAGGTGATCTTACGGCTCTTGTGGGCTATCAGATAAGACAAACTCAAGCGCAAGGTCAAACCCAAACTGTTCACGTAGCTAACGATGGGATAAGAACTTTATTGGAAAGGTTTAAAAGATAGAGGCCGCCTGTATTTAAGGGTGGGCCTGACCTATCTGAGGTATGAAAGAAATAAATTAATAAGATATTCACGGTTATGAAGTGCGATGAATACCAGAAAGCAGAATTGGCTATTTACATGCTAGAAGGGGAGGCGGATCATTGGTGGGACTCAGTCGTTAGGATGAACCCGAGAGTTGAAGTCTGGACCTAGGATCAGTTTTGTGAGAAGTTTGATGATAAATTACTTTCTTTTGTATGTGAAAAATTAAAAGGCAGAAGAATTCATGAAATTGGAGTAAGGTGATACGACAGTACGCCAGTATGATGCTAAGTTCACTGAGCTATCGCGATTTGTAACTTTTCTGGTGTCCGATGAAACCCTTAAGGTACAAAAATTTGAGGAAGGTCTAAAAGCCTCTATTCGTAGCTGATTAGCCCCTTTCATACAGAAGACCTATGCCGAAGTGTTGGAGCGTGTCTTAGAAGTGGAGAAAGACATCAATGAATATTGAAAAAATCGTGATTAGAGGAAGGACGTAAAGAGTGGTGCTAGAACTGCTACACATATATCTCTAGCCTAGCAAGATGCAGCTAAGAGACAGAGAACAACATCGACACGATGGCCAGATCGACGACAACACATCCTGCATCACAATTTTTAGGATTTTACTATAATTATGGACTCGAGGGCCATACTTCTCGTTTTTGTTCCAGATCACAGCGCACTCAATATCCACAAAGGTCAGAACCTTTGCATCAGTATTTCAGGCCTCCCCGGCAACATGTATTGCCGTCTATGTCACAATGACCTCCACTACATCCTTCCACCTCACATCCATCCCCGAGACTATCTCAGCCATATCCACAAAGGTTGCTACAGTCATACCTGAGGCTACCACAATAAGGACCTTCATCGGTATATCAGAGACCACCTCAGCAGCCGCCACTACAAGTTAGACCTCAACCATACCAGCAGTCGAGGTAGGGAGTTCAGGCATCACAACCACAAGCTTAAGGCCGAGTCTACGCCCTAGTACAGTCAGGAGATAACACAGTGCAACCGTATGAGAACTTGGTGCAACAATATGATGACTCAATTCAAAGTTATGATGTTCCAGCATAGTCTGGGGATGGAGCAACCCAGACTTATGATGATGTCACACCCTTATATGAGGATTCAGCACTACCAATAGATGACATTATTCAGCTTAACATTGAAGCTAGCAGCGATATAGTTGAAGTTACCATCGTCATTTATTCATCCTTAGCTAGAGCGTTATTTGACTCTGGAGCATCGCATTCATTTATTTCTTATTGGCTTTTATACTTACTTGGATTATCTCCTACTCCCTTAGATAAGAAGTTAACGGTAGCAAACCCCCTTGGTAATTCAGTGGACCTAAGTCAGATTTATAAATCTTGTCCGATCATGATTGAGAACGTAAATTTACCAGCTAATCTCATAGTTATGCTGATACGAGAATACGATATTATACTGGGGATGGATTGGTTATCTTTATATCAGGCAAAAATTGATTGTTTTAGGAAGATAGTCATATTAAATATCGATGGGCGAGCACAGTTACTATTCCATGGGACGCGAAGGAAGGGAGTACCAGTTAGTTTGTCAGCCATCTCGAAAGTTGAACCTCAAGGAGTAGAATAAATTTTGATTGTTAAAGAATTTTCAGAAGTATTTCAAGATATTCTTGGATTACCGCCAAAAAGAGATATTAATTTCACAATCGATCTGGTACCTGGGACTGCACCAATCTTCAGAGCACCATACCATATGGTTCCTGTTGAATTGAGAGAATTAAGAGACAACTTTAGCAGCTACAAGATCAAGGCTTCATTAGGGCTAGTACGTCGCCGTGGGGTGCACCAGTATTATTTGTAAGAAAGAAGGATGGGTCTTTGAGGCTATGCATCGATTACCGTCAACTTAATAAGGCGACTATCAAGAACAAGTACCTGCTGCCGAGGATAAATGATTTATTCAGCTAAATATTTTTCAAAGATAGATCTACGGTCTGGATATAATCAGTTAAGATGAAGATATACCCAAGACTGCCTTTAGGACTCGGTACGGCCATTATGAATCTTTAGTGATGCCCTTCGGACTAACAAACGCTCTAGTAGTATTTATGGACCTCATGAATAGGGTCTTCAAACCGTATTTGGACCGATTCGTGATAGTGTTCATAGATGATTTTCTAATTTACTCTAAGACGCAAGAGGATCATGCTGAACACCTTCGAATAGCTCTTCAAACTCTAAAGGACAATCAGCTATATGCCAAAACTTCAAAATGTGACTTTTAGAAGAATGAAGTAAAGTTTTTGGGGCACGTGGTATCGAAGAAAGGAGTGTCCGTAGATCCATCGAAAGTCGAAGCGGTTTTAAATTGGGAGCAGCCCACCAATGTGACAGAAGTGCGCAGTTTTTTCAGATTAGCTGGTTATTGTAGAAGGTTCATTAAGGGATTCTCTAAGTTAACAAGGTCATTAACTAACTTGTCCAAGAAAAGAACTTCTTTTAAATGGAATGAAAATTACGAACAGGCTTTCTTTGAATTGAAGAAGCGATTAACGGAAGCCTCGATACTTTCTTTACCAGCAGAAGGGGAAAGATTTGTAGTGTATACTGATGCATCTTATCAAGGGTTGGGATGCGTGCTGATGCAAAGTGATAAAGCAATATCATTTGTATCAAGGCAGTTGAAACCTCATGAATAGAATTATCCCACTCACGACTTAGAGCTTACAATTGTAGTGTTTGCCTTAAAAATTTGGAGGCATTATCTTTATGGTGAGTAGTTTGAACTGTACTCGGATTACAAGAGTTTAAAGTATCTTTTTGATCAAAGGGACCTAAATATGCGGTAGAGGAGATGGATGAAATTCTTGAAGGATTATCATTTCGACATCTGTTATCATCCAGGTAAGGCGAATGTTGTAGCCGACGCATTAAGCAGGAAGACGTGCAAGCTAGTGGCGAGTCTAATGATTAAAGAATGGGAGATGCTTGATGTAGTTAAAGATTTTGAAGTCAGACTACGCATCAATGAACCTCGAGCTTATATCGGTAATTTAGTGGTGCAACCCACTCTGGTTAGTAATTTCTAAATTATCCATTTACATTAGCTCTTTAATTCTTATATTAGGATGTAGTTATTCCGAACTTTCTTTGCTAGGTATGATGAATAATAGAAGCGCAGAAGAATGATGCATGGCTACAAGAGAAAATATCAGAAGAAGCGTGAAATGACAACTTAGAGTGGCAAGTAGGATCTGATGGTGGGCTCAAATTTCAAAAGAGGTTATGTGTTCCAGACATATCTGAATTAAAGCAAGAAGTCTTAGATGAGGTGCACCGTACAAAATTCACTATCCACCCAAGAGGAACCGAGATGTACCGTGATGTATGACGTCAATATTGGTGGAGTAATATGAAGAGGGAGATAGCCAACTACGTTGTAAAGTGTCTTACTTGTCAGCAGGTTAAAAGTAGAGCATTTGAAGCCATCGGGACTTTTACAACTGTTACAGGTCATAAAATGGAAGTGGGAGCACATATCGATGGATTTTATTGTCGGACTACTGAAAATAAGCCGTCATCATAATGCGATATGGGTAATCATGGATAGGCTAACAAAGTCAGCACACTTCCTTCCTATATGTATTTCTTCCTCCCTAGACGAGTTAAGCAAACAGTATTCAAAGAGATCGTTAGGCTTCACGACATTCCTGTGTCTATAGTATCCGATTGAGACCCCAGGTTTACATCATGCTTTTGGATGAGTCTTCAGAAGGCATTGGGAACGGTGCTAAACTACAGCACGGATTTTCATCCGCAGACTGATGGACAAACGGAACGAGTAAATCAAATCCTAGAAGACATGCTTCGCAGCTGCATTCTTAACTTCAAGGGGAATTGGGACGACCACCTCTATTTAGTACAATTTGCCTACAACAATAGTTTTCAGTCCAGTATTGGCATGACGCCATTCGAAGCTTTATATGGAAGACCCTTTAGATCACTAAGTTGTTGGGCCGAAGTGGGTGAAAGAACATTGTTGGGACCAGAACTAGTGCAAGAGACATCTGAAAAGATTGTCATCATCAAAGAACATCTACGTACTGCTCAGAGTCGCCAGAAGAGCTACACTGACAATCACCGAAAGAACTTGGAGTTCGCCATAGGAGACCATGTGTTTCTAAAGGTATCCCCGATGAAAGGAGTTATGCGATTTGGGAAGAAAGGAAAATTGACACCACGTTACATTAGACCATTAAAGATCTTACAGAGAGTAGGCCTCGTAGCTTACAGACTAGCCTTATCTCCTCAACTTTTTGGCATCCACGACGTATTTCATATATTTATGCTTTGGAAGTATGAGAGAGATGCATCGCATGTCATTGACTGAGTGCTGCTGGAAATTCGGGAGGACATTTCATACATAGAACAACCGATTCGCATCATCGACAGGAAGGAACAAGTACTTCGAACAAGATCAATACCACTCGTGAAGGTTCAGTGGGGGCATCATGGTGAGGACGAAGCTTCGTCGGAGCGAGATGATGAAATTTGAGAGAAGTACCCTCATCTCTTTATATAATAGGTATGTTAAATTTCGGGGATGAAATTTTTGTTAAGGGGAGTAGAATGTAACAACCCACTTTTTGTGGAAAATAGTTCCATCGTCCGCTCCCGTGTGGCCCACTTAAGTTTTGGATCAGCCTAATTTTTTTTGCCTTATATCTTCTCTTGGCCTGGCCAAGATGATGGATGGAGTAGATTTATATGGGACCCACCGCATCTTTAAAAAATAAAATAAATAAAAAATAAAGTAAAAAATAAAAAAACTAATCTTTTGCACAACTAAACCACTTTCTCCACTTTCCTTCCTTTTTGTACGGTAATGGCCGCCGAACCCTCCTACGAAACAAAACTTTCCACGTCCCCCACTCTTCCGCCTCGTTTCCCACATCCATTAAAAAGGAAGGAAAGGTATAAACAAAGTTTTAATCATATTAAAAAAAAAGGGAGAAAGAAACGGAGGAATCAATCAAATCAAAATTTGAGAGAGGGAGAGAGAGAGAGCTCTGTAGATCAAGAGAGAAAGACTAGAACGAGGCCAGATCATCAGAATTTTAAGGTAGGTGATCTTATCTTGAGATTTAACATTTTCAGTTAATTATTATGCTAATTGTCAGTTGATTATTTATTTATGAATTTCTAGTTTTATATATTTCTGATATTTATGTTGAAATAATATATATATATATATATATAAAATTTCTAATATTTAATGTTAAAATAATTTACATATGTATATATAATAAAATAAATTTATAGAATAAAATAAATAATTTATTTGGGTTTATATTTTAATTTATAAACTCTAAATATAAAAATATTTGTATTATCATATACCACATTTGCAAATTTCAGAGTGCCTGTGTATCAATCATCATACTCTGGCAGAGTATTAAATAACTCATGAGAAGCCAGAAGATGCACCGTGAGGAATTACTATAATGGAGAAGGTTTTAAGTCCATCAAGCTGGACTACAAGTTAAGGTACACCCAGCAATAGATTTATAACATACTAAGTTCATACAAAATCCAACCCTTTCAATACGTTTAAAACCACATGAAGATCATTTTAATGAAAAATCATTCCTATATACTAGTTAGGATATCCACAAAAATTGAAAATAACTTATAACTATTGATAAATAATATTATCCATTTAATTAGTGAATGTAAGTGTTTTATTGTAAGTGATCCTAATAGTATAATAAACCTATTGAATGGGTTAGATTTTTACACTTATATTAAAGGTTAGAAGTTATTTACTTGGTGGACCGTAATTTTTTTTTTTTTCTAACTGGTTGGACTGGACACTTTTTTTTATAATGGGATTCTGCTAGTGCGAGAAATGTGAGTATGACTACAATCTTACTCATCTCCACATGCGGAATATAGCACACGTGTGTAAGTCTGGAAATCTACCATGCAATCCACACTTTCAACGTGTTCAGATGAAAATAATAATAATAATAATAATATATAGTTGTATCAGCAAGTAGGGCAATTGTGTCCCTTGGGTGAGAGACCCTAAAGCTAGAAAGTAGGAAAATTGTATCCCTTGGGTGAAAGACCCTAGAACCTATAGGGTCCTTTGGAGTCTCCTTTGTGTACGGCGTATGAGTACAATTGTGTGCGCGGACATACGTCAGAAGTACAACTGGAGCAGTAGTCTGACCAGCTAATGTATAAATGGGTCCATCACCATAAGGTACCAGTGCATGGGCGTTAATGTAACGTGACCATCCACTTGGGTACGGTATTGTAAGAAATGATATAATTATTATGAGAATTCATAGAAATATTTCATGTATCGCATTTTCACAATTCTGTTGTTAAATTTCATTATCTGTATTTTATTTTCTTTCATTATTATAAAATTAATATTATCTGAACATGTTAAATTTTGGGTAAGAGATGACCCTACTGGGCTGTTATGCTCATCCTACTAAACAAATGCATAGGTGAAGAGCTGGAATACTATGAGCAGGCAGGTCTTTACTATTAGTTTTATTTGTAGGAAAATTTGGTTTAGTTTTAATTCAATTCAGTTTTTTTTTTTGGTATAGTTTATATTCATATTTCCATATAGGAAGGAACAACTATCAAAAGAGTTGAATTTAATAAATATTTCAGTTGTATTTTCTTTTGGATGATGTTGATTATTATTGAGCTTGATTGAATCAACTGGACTGTAATAAATGAGAATATATTATAACTCACACCCTGGGATTTGGGTACCTAAATTTTGAGGCGTGACACATCTTCATGGCTCTTTTTAAGCTAGTGACTGCCATTTTCTCCATTTGTACGCTCCTTTCCCTTATGGGGAAGAAGGGGAAGAAATGAGCGGCCCTGGACGAGTCCGGGCCAAGTCATCTGAGTCTCTCCAAAAAGAAGGCAAGTGCCGAGACAAGTGTGAGCGCTGAATGAAGGTCGAAGCGGGACCTTGACCCCCAAATCCCGATAGAGAGGTTTCTACCTGCGGGCATTGAACTTGGTAAGTTCCCCCATCGACGAGTTGTTTTTGAAGCTCACGTAGATGAGAAATTGTTTGGTATGTATCCAGTGATCGACCACCTCCTGGAGAACGGATGGGGCCCCATATTTGAAGGAAAGACACATGCTAGTGAGGGCATCGTGCAGGCCTTCTATGCACACATAAGGGACCCAACTCTTGATCCTCTCCAGTCTACTATCCCGTTGGGGAGAACAGAAACCAGGGTCGATGTGGACATCATGGCCAGCATCATGGGTGTGGAGCGTGGTGTTGTGCATACCAGTGAGACTAATCTCACTAATGGGCGGGAGAGATATCGCCGCACTCGCTTCCTTTGCAACCAACTTGTTAATTGGAGGTGAGAGAACAACCTCAGAACAACGCGCATGACCAAAGATTATCACTTGCTCCACTATATATGCATGTACGTGTATCCTAGATGGAGCAATCGTATGGAATGCACGAGATTTATGGTGGATTTCCTGTACCGAGTTAGACAAGGAGCGAAGGTGTGCCTACCCACTCTTGCCTTGACTCAAATAGAGAAGGCGGCGTAACCATACAAACAACATCTTGTATCCCAAAATAGGCCGTCACAACGACCTAAGAAAGAGTCGCCAAACTGCCCACAATAGGATTGCGACATGCACTCGCTGTCGAAGTAGCTGACTCAGCGGTTACGGTACCGCTAGCATTCGAAGTTACTGCCCACATCCAAGGTACACTTGTATTCCTTTTAATAGACACCGAGTCCACTGTTTCTATAGTAGCATGCTCTACAGTCAAACGATTAGGGTTGGACACTACCCCTATGATCGGGGTGAGAGTCATCGCCGCAACAAGAATCTTCTCTGACGCCACTAAGTTTTGTAAGAGTTGCTCGATAAACTTAGAGAGAAGAGTGGTGTGCATTGACCTGATCGTAACCAAGATATATCATTACGACGTCATCCTCGGCATGGATTGACTCACCGACATGAAGGCAGAGATTGACTGTGAAACCAAATTGGTGACAGCCCTTGTAAAACCAGGTGGGCTGCACCCTGCATACAGGTGGGCTGAACGCTGCAAACAGGTGGGCCAGACCATCTGTTCGGGCCATAATGGGTAGCCAGATGATGGGGCCAGTTCGTGCCAAGGTCAATCTAGTTCGGGCCTTGTTATGGAACAAACCCAGGCCCGAATTTAGGCCTTAATTGGTAGCAAGTGTTGGGGCCAAAGCAGGCCCAGTTTGGCCCTTAGCTTAGGGTAAATTTCAGGCCCCACCTGTTGGGACAAAAATTTGGTGGGCCTAGTCACTCTAAAGTAGGCCCAAATAGCTTTACTTATGGGCCCTTTTAAATCCTACAAAACTTTCAATATGCTAGTAGATGAAAACCTTAGGGACACTTGAATAATGTAACTGGTCCTTTAGGAAGCTACTTGCGTGATTTTGGGCCTCAAGATATTCATGAGAACTTGAATTAAGGACAGGACCGCAACTCTCCAGGTGATGACTTCTCCCTTGGAATATTCCATTTCTAAACTAGACTAAGGATAACTTTTATTTTAACTATGAACGATGATCCATAAATGGATTATCTTTCAATAGTTTACTTGGATGTATGTTCCATAAGTGTTTCGATCATTGGATAGTTTACTCGAATTCATGTCTTAGAAATGATTAAGCCATCTGATTAGTTGTTCGGTGTTGAGTGGGATACTTGATTAGTTTACTTAATCAAATGCCCTAGAATTGATTGGAATACTTGATTAGCTTTACTTAAGATCATGTCTTAGATTTATTAAAACACTTGATTAGTTCTCTTAAGCAAATGTTCTAAGAATCGGTTGACTAGTTAGTCAAGTATATGAATCACTTGATTGACTTCCTTGAGATACATGCTTTAGAACTGTATATTATGAGCACATGACTCTTAAATTATACACACATGAGTTTTACTTCGAGCATTAAATCAAGCTTGAACCTTTATGTCACACCCTCATGTGATTGTATTGGTTGCAAGTCACATATTATTTGAAATATCTCTATGGAAACCTCTATTTAAAGAGAGTCCATACTTAGAGTGTAATGGAGCAGATTGTGGTAAAATTAGACCCTCAACATAGAGGTTATGGTTAGTAACAGTTTAATTCATGGGATTTACCACCTATGGAGTGATTCTACATACTTGACTATGGAATGACCTTTTCAACATTTTTTATTACTGTTGTTTACTCGCAGTTGAATCATACATACTGTCTCACTTTGGTCGATGTATTTAATGTTTTCAATACTTCATTCCTAGTCGGCATCCAATGGTAGTTCCTATAATAGAGAGTTGATTGGCCATGCGTTGATGGGTTCTATATACACTCTAAGGCGGTAGACTCGTGGGCTGGGTATGGTGGAATGAGACACTATGCCCGAGCTGTCGGCCTACACTGGGTGACGAGCTCCCCGTAGTGACCTTGAGTTTTATTAAATCGGCTGATTGTAATTAGAATAATAATGGCTTGGATAATCATGTATATATGACATATTTATTTATGTATGTGATGTACGATAGACAGTCATTATGCGGTACGTAATGTATGCATGTGATGTGATTTGCTAATGGTTAGCCTTTGCATGGGTGACGAGCCCAACTTCCGAACGGATGAGCATCCCCGGGTCGATGATGCATTCATGCATCCATGCATATAATAAGATTGCATTTGCTATGTTTTGTTTGGCTGATTATTTTTTATGCTATTTCTTGTCTAGGGCGGCGATGTATAATCTTGAGAGGAAATCATGCTGAGCTGGCCACTCATTCATTAATGTTCAACCATATAGAGGATATAGGTGCATGGATGAACGAATATGCAATGGATCTCGAGACTTCTATCGTCGTATTAGAGGAAGAGCTGTATGAGGATGAGTTGCACCAGGAAGCGATTGCATACTTTGGACTGAATCTATTTCAGTACACTTTGAAACTCGAGGTTTTGTATTGGCACCCAGTTGCGTGGGACAGGATATTGTTCTCATTTTGATTATACTTATACTACGCTTGATTTCCATTGATAACACTTTAAGCTCGTATTAATTACTATTTGATAATCTGCTAACATCCGGGTTTTTAGGAAACGAGTCACATACTCGGGTCTTGAAAACTAGGGCGTTACTCTTCCCTTAAGGGAGCGGATCAGGTGTTGCTCAGGTAACACTACAGTGAGTATTTCCCTAATTGTGGAGCCTGAGTTGATACATAGATTCATATCCACGCTGTCCATCAGTTTTTTCATTACATTGTAGGTTAAGAGACCAAAAATGAATCAGATATAAATCATAGGTGGACCACACAATAGGAAATAATGGTGAGTAATGATTAAAATTTTCTTGTGAGACATAAAAAGTTTGTATAAGGTGATACTTTTTTTTTTTTCCATGTTCATCCTGGTATGTGTGACCTTAAAAACAGTTTCAATTGTAAATTAACATTACGGGTCCTAAGAATGTTTTTAATGGTGGACATTCAATGAAAACTGTTTCATGTGGTGTGGGTCACTAGAGACTTGGATCTGCTTCATCTTTGGGCTCATGCTCTGAAATGATTTTGAAAAACGGATGAAAGGCTTGGATATATAACACATACATCAAGGTGTGCCCTACCATCAGCCAAACACCCACTAAGCTATGACTCAGGGAATACCTAATGCGCTCCAAAATTTCTTCATACACATGCCTTCAAACGACCAATGCATTTGGGGTCGATGGTCGGACCCGAAAACCATGCCAGAAAACTTAGTGGAGGACCACACATTTACAAAGAAAATGTACGGTGTAGAAAACTCGCCATCAGCTCGTACACCCGTGAGCCACCCGATGAATGGACCATCAAAACTTTTGTCCCTGTTGTCACCTTCAAGGCGTGTCCCACCAGGTACAGCAAAAATTAGAACTGTACAATCATTCGCGTGTTTCACACTATATAAAACAAAGGACGGCATACAAAATCCTTAAAATTCACATGATGGCCCATGTGATAATTTATATCCGCTTAATTTTTAGACTAACTTTCATGTGATGGGAGACTTTGTTGGACACCTTGGATGCAGTAAAGACACCAAAGTGGGACTCACATACACCACCTGCCTCTTAAAAGGATGAAATAAACAATGGTCCCCACTTAAATATGAAGAGGGAGAAAACAACTAGCACTTGCGAGCATTCTGTATTTTAGTACTCAGTACTCCCATTTGCGACTCTCCATGAGGCCATCTGAGCGGATTAAGACCTGTCATTGGGTTGGAACTAGTAAAAATAAAAAGTTTTATAGAACATGTACTCTAGTAGACCCCATGATCTATTATAACTTATATATAATGTAAAAGTGTAATGATTATGTGATAATGATTCTTTTATATTATTAAAATGCCAAATTAATAAGACAAATATACTATTTTCGAATACATTTATCTTTCAAAGATGAATTACTTATTTAAACAAATAGTATAGAATTACAATGATTATACTTTTATATTATATTGTTGCTTTAATTTGTAATTGAATTTAGTTTTAAAATTACTAATGATTTATATTTAACAAGTTCATGAAATTATTAATGGGCCCTTAAATTACTAATGGTTTATATTCAAGCAAAGCCTATAATTAGACTGATGGATTCTCAAATTTGTGTACTGCATTGTTGCCCATTCTTGATGGGATTCTATGAATAAGTGGTTCTAAATCATCAAGGTGGGGCCACAAGTAGGGGGTTCTTATGAGGACCACAATTTCCGCTCATCCTATGATCATAGAATGGGCCTTCAAATAAAGAAAGACGTTAGCAAAGGGATGCTGCTCCTTTGCGAGTTCCAACCCTTGTAGAGTAAGTTATTCTAGGACTTCACATGGGCCCAACAGGTATGTGTATGAAATTCAACTCATCTTTTGTGGTCTCCTCATCAAGAACGTAGGATGCCTAAATCATGTAGAATAGGTTGTGGACACTTTTTATGGCCAAGATAGACTAGAGAAGGCTTTATCAGAAGCGAATGTGATCAGGACGCTCATAACTCAAAAGCATACGTATCTTACAAACCAAAATGATTAGATTGACGGTTGGAGGTTCATTTTAATTTCATCTTTATTATTTATTGTAAATTTTAATTCGATCATAACTAGTGATACTTTGAGCTCTACAAGTTGTCCTCAGCATGAAAAAATTTAGGAGAATAAAATGGTTAGGCCAAATTGAACACTTACCATCTTTGGGCAAAAACAAAGAAGTCTATTAGAAATCATGACCGTCTCTAACTAGTCAGTTTACTATTTATAGTAAGTTACATTTTTCAAGGAGTTCGAGTTGGATTTTGATTGTGAAACTTCTCCCTACGTTTGAAATTATTATTTAAAGGATTGTAAATTCGTTTTCATCATTCATTAATTTATTTTAAATTTTATTAGAATTTATTTATATATATATTTTTTATTTTTTCTCGTGTATTTAAGGAATCCCAGTAAGGAGTCAAGAGAAGCTCCCTGAATTCAGAGTAATTATCTCCCAAGGATGACAGTGATCAACCTCATTACGTCCTTCATGCGTCACTGAAATGTTAGGCAGATTCAACCATGATGTGAACCACCCTATAAATTTGAAGGTTTTTGAATCGCTGTTCATTTATTATTATTATTATTATAATTTTACTATGTGGTTCATTTAATGACTACATAGGAAATGGATTTCAGGACATCCCATTACCATCGTGTGTCTCACCAAGTGCATAGGTTCTATACATAAGGCGGGTCCTATTCAAGAGACACATAATGAACATGTTGGATAAATAAGGTGGGCCCCACCCAAAAGAACCGTAGACAACCATTCAAAAAACCTTCGGATTCACGTGGTGCTCCAAGTGAAGATCCTTACTTTTGGGACGTCCAACTTTGATGATGCTCACGCGATTCACGGTTTGGATACCTTAACTTACACCTCAGTGGGCCCCACTCCCAGCACTTGTAGAATAAACCTATTCTACAATGACTTGCACCAGAACCAGCATCCGGCCAAAGTTAGATATGCATAAAATCTTATCCCCTCATCCGGATAAGATGTTGATAGGACAACATTCATGGAAGTGCTCGTATCCATCCACTTCCCACCACCGCTCCATCTGGATCGTCCAACTTCATAACGTTCACCTCATACTAAACAACAGATGTAAATAATAATGCACTGAAGTTCGGGTACAACACTGTTGTACAAACACAAAAGGGCCAGCTGACTAGGACCATACAAAATGTGGGTCCCACCATAAATCAATGAACTTTCCCCATTAAATATGGACTGTTTTGAATGTTTCTCGATTGTCCATTTCCAATCCCCAGATTGGACAAGGAGGTGATATGTCTTTCGGTGGGCCACACAACGTGGACATTCTGGATCAATGTACACGTGGACACCCTTAGAAATGCTTTTCAATTCCAAGTCAGATTCTCTACTAGAATCTGTTCAATTTCTCAAAATTTCTCCAACACACATTTTCTTATAAATTCTGATTCTGCTATTTGAGTGCATTTCTTACTTTTCTACCTTTGATGGCATCATGTATTCCTTTTCCCTTTGAGAAAAGATTTGATACTCTGGCAGAGTGGATGTATGATACACAGGCACTTGTGAATTGTTGTCGCGGCAGTGTTTAAACTCTAATTAAAACCGTCCAAACAGTGGGGCACCACTTTAAACGGTTTATAAACCAACAGTTGTTCTGAAATAATGCATTAATTAGTCGATTAACCGATAACCTAATTGGATAGTTAAAATTTTGTAAGGTTTGAATTATATTATGATACTTGTACTAAAGTGCAAATCCCTGAATATCATGCATCACAGTGTACTAGAGCATCAAATAATTCCACCTTTTGTTTTATCAATGGTCCACTTACTAAAATGGGCATTACCTGTGGCCCACCAAGGAGTAACTTGCCCAGTTACTCTGGGTTTCCAAGGAGATAGTTTCTTACGAAACCTTCTTTTTAAGAAACTGTGAGAGTAGATAATTTTCCTTGTCTGTTTTTTAAAAGCTTATTATTATTATTATTACTTTTTTTTTTTTTTTTTTTGACAAAAAACTAATTTTAGACCTATCCTTGGGTTTGTTTTTTGGCAAATTTACATCTGTTCAAAATCACTCATTTGGTGCCTATTGGATGCTAAAAAAAGAACTGCACATGTGGCATGCACAATATATGTAGGGAGCTTGAATTTACATTCTGCTCACCTAACACATGTGAGGAACTTGAAGCTGTATGGAAGCCTACATAATGACACGTGACTCAAAAGATATATTGCTACATTTGACATATGGGTACTTAAATCTAGATGGTAGCACTTGTGCATATTAGCACATTGGTCAGAATGGCATATATGAATCAATAAAAGATAACAAAGGCATGTGTCACATTAGCACATGCGTGTTGTTTTGCATGTGGTGTGTGAGGGATGCGAGTTGCCCATAAACTTAGTTAAAGGGGCCCTTGTAACTCCTGATGTGGTCCAATGACAAGGCACCATACAATCTTATTAAATGTGGTTTGGTAGTGGAAAGCGAAGCCTTCCTTATATGAAACCATGATGTTTCCGTTTCACGTGAGACCGGCATTTGACTCGTGCATGTCACACTATGCAGGTGGTATTTGCATTTTTGGCAAGTTTCTATTTTAAGTTTTTGTACAAGTTGTCTTTCTAGTTTTGTTTCACAACAAGATTTGCTAATTTCAAATTCAAATTCAAATTCACTCATCCCATCTATATTAGGGCTGAAACTTGGAATTGGGTCAACCTAAATCTGAATGACCTAACTTGAGTTTGGGTCTCTATTCATGGCTCGGTGGTAGACTCACGAGAGTTTCAACACTAGAGTAGGGATCGAGTGCCCATGTGGTGTGAGAGGGTACGTGAGTGTGGGGTGTGGGTATGTGTTAAAAAAAAAAGAAGAAATAAATAAAAGAGGTCAGGTCAAATTGTGTTGAGATTTCAAGTTCCCCGGGTTGGATTTGGGCTGACAAACGCCAACCCAAATTGAATTTATGTTGGGTTTGGGTCAAGCAACTTGCGGTTGGGTTGGGATATCATCACATGTACTTAGGTAAGGTTAGCTGAACAATACCTAAGACATGTAAAAATTAGATGAAAAAAAAAATAAATCTACCTAGACATTTCTCATACCCACGTGGAGTTATAAGGTTATTTGAAGCTGTCGTCTTCATCCATTCTATATATATATATATATATATATATATATATATATATATATATATATATATATATAGACACACACACACACTTGAGTGATCCATTCATGCATCCATGCATGCATGCATATACACATATGCATGCATCATGCATGCTTGGGTCCCCAGCATCCAAACACAGCGGAATGCCGTATAAAATAGTTTTATCAAGGGATCCTTTTCAGAAAACTTCATTTACAATACCATTGTATTTCTAAAGCATAGAGGAGCAGATATCATACTTAGACTAAATTGTTGGAGAAAATAATATCCTTGATGAAAATTATCTGAGTCCATTGTCATATACTAAGGAGTCTCTACTTGATTTATCTTCGGTGTGACCCAAGGCCAGAGACATTGTGACCCAAGCGCACTCAAAGTACGCAAATTCGAAGCCAGTTCCAAGTCGAGGTAGATTTTTCCTATTTAAAGGGGGTGTTTTAGGCTTTACTAGTTATAAATTAGGGTTGGGGAGAAATCTTGGATCCAAAATAACATCGCATGTAGAAAACATATATAATTATATCAAATTAATACCTAAATGCCAGAAAAGCTAATGTAATTAAGATGATAAATATACAATATTTAGTCGTTATCATACCCTAAGCAGCATTTTGCTAGTCACGAGCAAAACATTGGAAAGATACAAATTTCCTTCAAAAATTTTTAAAAACAATCCAGATTATAGAAATTCAAAATACACTAATGTAGAGCATAGCTTCCACCTAGACTCTAGTACTTGGTAAATGTCATAATCAAGTTCAAAACATTAATCCTATAATTAGAAAAATTCTAAAAATTAAGTTCCATGGTTGCATAGTGAATTCTAGACTTAACACAACCAAAGGTTCTATTATATACTTTCATGGAAACATTAATAATTAAAAGAGCATTCAAGATAACTAAAACTTGCCTTACAATTCAACTGTAATGTCCCATATTTTCTCTATTTTTTATTTAAAAAAATCTTCAAAAATTTTCAATATAATTAACTCATGTTATCACTTACTAACCATCAATACTCAATGTTAGCTTATACGTGGGTGGTAATAGTAAAGAACTATACAAATCTGATTAATCAATCGTATAAAGCCAATGAATTCACCCAATCACGTAAACCTCGTAGCCTCATGATTTGTTCATCTAGGGCCCAAATCTAGCTGAACTACTACTAACTAATTAAGACAACTGTAACTAAATAAAGACATACCAAAGGCTAAAACAACTAGGGGTTAGATCTTAATTAACAAATCAAATCAATCTAGTTACTTTAGCTTAAGAACCAACAGTTTATGGTTATTAGGATCGAATCACCATTTTCACTAATTACAAATAGGTCACACTATGAACTTAACTAATTCAAACCTTAATTATTGAACACTTAAAATTTCAATACCTAATCATTCTAAAAATTTCTTGATTATCCGAACAAGCTCTAGCCCACTTGTTAGTGGGCCAATAAATTAACCTGAGACTATAGAATGACATTTTTCTTAATGGGCTTGATGTCCATCGCAGGACATCGAGATAAGGTCATGCCTAGAATCGCTTAACTTGAACTCGTAAGGTTAGTGCATGAGATGTGCGAATATTCTTGAAATTAATTAAAAACTTAAGTTAATTGTCTATATCTAGTCTTTGCTCAACTTGTAGCTTTCAAACCTTTATATCATCACCAAATTTAGGCAAATTAATACCCTGGACACATCTGTATAACCCCAGACCTGATCGACCATTGGTGATCGTTGAACTGACTTCTGACCATACTCGTTGATCGACACATCCAAATGGGGAGTCGATCGTATCTATACATAGATCACCATTAGAGCCAACTATCATATAGTGTATATCAACCAATACACCCCATAGTGGGTCCTAGAAGTTAGAAACACTCTCCCATAGGGTTAGTATAATGAAAATCTAGCCCTTAAGGCCACTTGCACTACTTCTAGAACTATATGAGGCCTTCATTTGTGCACATCCTCTTCCCCATACGAATTTTTCTCAAGAAAGAGAGAAAGATAAATAGAGAGGAGGGAGATTTGGTGAGAGAGATTTTGGAGTGTTCGTAATGAATTCCCTTCGATTAAGCCCTAGCCTTAACCGTTCCACCCCTTTGAATCCATTTCACACATGATCAAGAGGTAAGAAATGATCCCTACTTCCCAACCTAGGGTTTTCTAGGTTAAATTGTATGAATCCCACCTAGTTGCTTCAAAATTGGTCTATGAATCATTTTTTCCTAAATCCTTAGTCCTATGAGCTCAAAAGTAGAGATTTCTTCCTAAAGGTGCAGAATATTATCTTTAAGTTATCTTTTATCAACCCTTGAGGGTCTCTGTCAATGATTAGTTGTTTGTACATAGATTCGTGGATGCCAATATGTTCGCATTTTGATTTGGCTATATGTAATGTCTTGTGTTTTCAGGACCCGAGTATATCACCCGTTTCCCAAAACTCAAGTGTTAACCTATAAAAAGCCAAATTTCATGTATTTTTTTTATTAGAGTTAGTAGATAAGTGTAAAGTAGACAAATCAGTATTGATGAAAATTTACATTTATATTTAGAGTATACAAGAGATTACCCATAATGACTTATACAAACCAATGTCTCTATATTAACAATTATAAGATTTACATACATGAGAAATATAAAAGAAAACATATAAACGAAAGCCACAAGATCGCGCAGCTTCCTTGACAGGTAAAACCACGCATCCTTGACCATTATAATGGCTCCTCATAAGTCTGAACTGTATATCACTTAAGCCACCTGTGCAACTTGTATAGTTGTATATTTGATGGATGAGTGACCAACTCAATGTGAATTCCCTTCAAGATTACACACCGCTGCCTCAGACAAGTATAACATGAAAGCAACAAGGCAATCAAAATAGGTCAAGATGCAATCTTAATTAATGAATGGATGTATGAGTGCACATCAATTGGGGATGCTCATCCAGTTGGCTTTCGGGAAAAGCTTATGCAATGTGTCTGGTCACTAGCGAAAGTACATAGTAGATGCATAGTATCAAACTCACCAATGTGGCCAGTCAACAACGAAAGTATATAGTACATGCTTAGTGCCAAACTCACCAATATGCCCGGTCACTAGCGAAAGTACAGGGTACATGCATAGTGATAAACTCACTAATATGGCTGGTCACTAACGAAAGTATATAGTACATGCGTGGTGCTAAACTCACAAATGTGGTCGAATGCTATGTATGCGCGATTAACCAAGACTTTATTAGTCCAATTACAATCAGCCGATTTAGTAAAACTCAAGGTCACTACGGAGGCTTGTCACCAGCGTAGGCCGACGGTTAGGGCATAATGTCCCATGACCATCGTCCCCGCCCTATGAGTCTACTGCCTTAGGTTGTGAATAGAACCCATCAATATGTGGCCAATCAATTCTTAATGTATGGGAAACTACCATCGTATGTCGAGTGGAAATGACTATAAAAAATTATTAAAATACAACGATTAAAAAGGAGTTGGTAGGCCTAATTTAAACATAAATAAGTAGCGGTAATAAAACGTCAAACGATTCATCCCAAAATCAAATAGGTGGATTCACCCCATAGATGGTAAGTCCCATGAATAAAATTGCCACTAACATAACCTCCATGTTCAGGGTTTATTCTTAACACAATCAGTCTCATCACACCCTGAATGCGGACTCTCTTTCTTAAATAGAGGTTCACCTCACAACTAGAGAGATTTTGATTCATGTGTGTCATGCAAATAGTACAATAACATATCCAACTAGCATAGAGGTCAAGTATCGAACTAGGATACCATTTTAATAAAGTGTAATTCAGGTATAAATATAAATATGAATCAAGAATTATTAAATGAATCAAGGTCTATCATATGCATCTGATATTCATGATCAATTCTCAAGCATATGTCCAAGTAAGCTATTCATATAATTAATCAAGTTCAAAGGCAACATTTATAATCAATTTGAAAGCTATCCTTGATCTAATTTAGAGATGGAAAGCTTAACGGGAAGAATCCATCACCTCATGTTTTGAATCGCCTGCACCATTGCTATTAAATGCGTGTTCCCTTAGAGTCAATTCCTACCATCAATCGTATTCCCTTAGAGTCAATTCCTACCATCAATCGTAAAGTTGTACAATTAGATCCAAGCTTACTCACTATTTAGGGTTAGGGTCTCAACCTAAAGTTTAGACCACTTAGGTTTAGGATTTTATTCTAGAGTTTAGGTCCGGGCTAGATAATTAGGGCTTAAACCCTAGTTGGTGTGCAATTGATTTTAGTGTTAATTTAATAATATTTATTAACGTTAGTGTTATAGTTAATATTAGTTTATAATCATCATGATGATAATTAATATTGTGATCTGCTATTTATGATAAAATGATACATTAGTATTTAATAATGATATTATTTTAATTTCTTGTATATAATAACAATTATTAGAATAGATAATTTACTAATGGCTATGTATTCTTGATATTTGCAATCCTAATAATGATAGAAATGGTAACAATGTTAATTTAATAATTAGAAAATAATTGTTAACATTAGTGTTATAATTATTAGTAGCTACCATAGTAGTAATAATAATTATGATGACTGTTGATGTTATTTTTTTGTAAGCGGATTGCTTTTCTCGCTCAGCCCGTCCTTTGCCTGCACGATATCAAACACAAAGGGTACCCTGGCTAGAGCCGGGGAATCTCAGATGCTTAAGTCAGTTTTTTGATTATTGGCAAAGGGTTTTTAGGGTTTTCTGTTGCGTACCTTTTTCCGTAGAGGACCTGGGAATTTATAGATTTTAAGAATCCTCATCGTACGAGGATTCTTCTCCTTATTATTCAGAAATTTGATCCTTTCCTCTGATTTTGACACCCGTATTTTTAGATTTTCGGGGCGGCGTTTATACTCACACCGCTTTTCCCTGTCTCGGCTCAACCGTTATCGACTCTGAGAGAGTCTCAGTCGGCTTAAGAGAATAAGTTTTCTGCCTTCTCACGGATGAAATAGTCTCGGTGTTTACCCGTCATCCTTCCTTATTCCATGGCCTATGGAACCAACTTTATTAGGTCAGTTTTATTCTCTCGGTCAGACGGCTTTTAACTTACTCGGCCTTCTGTAGGCTTACACAGACGCAGTTATCTCTTCGACCGAGTAACTTAAGTCGTCTTATGCTTATGCCTCTTGGCCTTATCCATTATTCCCTCAGCTCCGACCATTGTCTTGGACTCTTCGGGCAGTGTCGGCAGGGCCGACCTACTCTATATCCGAGTCTTCAGTCTTAACATATTTTTTTCCCAACAGTGAGCCCCCCTTACTCCTTGTGTCGTTCTCGGCACCAAGGAGTAATGAGTTTTTAGGTCGGTTCGCATCAGAGTCCGAGGTCATGATGAGACATATAATGCCTTTTGTGTCATCCTTAATGTATGATGGTGCGTCTATCGAGGTCACACGTGCGACCAGCTATCAGGTCGTGTCTTCCGCTTATGGGCGTTGGACGCTTGGCGAAGGTATTACCGCCATCAGTCGGCGTGCGCCACGTGTCGAGCGGGGGAGTCGAGGCAAGCGTCGTTTCCCCTTTTCATTAAATGCTCCTGCCACATGGCACAGTTATAAAAGGATCGGGCGGGAGGAATGTGCGAATTTTATTTTCGCCCCTCGCCCTCCCGCTTCCCTATTCTCTTCCGATTTTTTTCTTCTTCTTCTCCTTCTTCTTCCTCCGCTGTCGTTTTCTTCTTCGTCACTTTCCTTTACGTTCGTCGCTGCCTTCTCCGGTGATTTCTTTCCTCCCTTTCTATTGATATTAATGGCCACTCATGGCTCTCAAAGTCCCCGGGAGGGTCTGGTGACGAGGGCGATTCGCGACGTCTCTGGAATGTTACGGAGCCGCCCTCTTTACTGACGGAGATCGCCGTTGGTGTGGATGCCACTTTCCTGCTTATTAGGCGAGCCAACGATTCACTGGCTGAGCGTCTTGCCTTAGCTGGTCCTTCTAGCGGTGGGTCGTCTCTGCCAACCCGTCCAGGGAGACCCAATCTCGGGATGGATCCATTGGGGGAGGAAGAAGAAGAAGAAGAAATACTGATAGCTGAGGGGAATGTTGTATTGTCCCCTGTAACTCGGTCGGCACATGCTGCTGGGTCAGCTTCTGAAGGAGAGGGGGCTGAGGATGACCTGAGTGGTCCTGTTGCCTCAATGATCTAAACAGAATCTGAGTTGGATTCCATGTTCCGGACTCGGTTATTCTTCGGCTCCCTCATCCGGAGGATTCACCTGATCATCCCCCTACTGGGATGGTCGCAATCTTCCAGGTCTCTATGCAATGCGGTTTACGTTTACTTCTTCAACCATTGCTTGGGATTTCATGTCCTGTGCCAAACTTGCCCCCGGTCAGATTGTTCTGAACGGGTGGAGGAATTTATTTGGGTGCGTTGTGCTATGGTCCGAGCTAGAGCAGCCCCCGTTAACAGTCGACGAATTCCTTTACCTGTATCAAGTAAGACCAAGCCTAAATTTTTTTGGCTTTTATTTTCTAAGCGCGTGGTGAGGTAAGGGTGGTTCTCTCATAACCGACCCACCAACTTCTAAAAAATATTGGAAGGAAAGATGATTTTGGGCGTGCGGACAGTGGGAGACGGCCGATCCATTGCCGTACGAGCCTCGAGTCTCTCATTCATTTCTCAAAGTAGGTGACTCGGCTAGAAACTTTCTTTTTCTCCGCATTGTAACGCGCTGAGTCTAATCTTGTGATATTTTGCAGATATCCTGAAGGAAAGGGGGAAGCTTGGATCCAGCGCTCTAGCTCAGATCAAAGAACTGAAGAAACAGAGTGCAGAAGACCGATCTTGAAAGTTGCTATTGAAACCGGAGCGTCTGCATCTTGCGGGCTTAGACTCGTTCGTGTCAGGTAATTTTAACTGTGTTGCTACGTTCTTTCAGCGGTGCATTGTCTGACTCACTTTCATTCTTCTTTTCGGATCTTCCCGAGGCTCGACCATATCTTAAGTCGGCTTCTGTCAGCATGGTTGAATCTCATCCTTCCCTAAAAGCGATATCCAAGGTAAAAGCTCCTCCGAAGTCGGCTCTCTTGTCTGGTCTCGGCCTTCGAAGCAACAGAAAACTGCTGCAAAGGCTAAGGAGCCAGCTGCCCCTTCTGTTCCTGTTCCAGCCACCCCATAAGTAGTTGTGCTCTCCCGCCCCGATGAGAGGGCGGAAGAGGCAGAGGCGGTTCTTCCTGTGTCTCAGTCGGCTCCTGAGCTAGGACTCGTTGCAGAGGAGGTCCTGAGACAGAGAGAAGGATCATGTGGAGAATCCTCGAGAGGGGAGATGACTCAATAGGAGTTGTCACCCTTCTCGAAAGTTAACTCGGGGATGATCCCTTGGGCTATCGCTCACGGGAGTTAGAAGGACTTCACCAGCTTCTACAACTCCCCGACCCTGCAGACTTTGGGGCATACGGCGAGGCTACTTTTTGAGGTTAGATCCTTTCTTCTTGTTTCTTTGCTACTTGCGATTAGGGCTCTTATTACAACTCACTATCTCCCGTTTACAGTTGGCCCCCTGCATTGTCAAGGCGTGCTCAGAGTTGTCTGTTGCTCAGAAACTTGCAGCTGGGGCAGAGACAGCTAAGAGAATTGCGGCCGAGGCTGAGGGACGCCGAAAGATTACCGAAGGCCGCATCGACATTATGACTGGTGACTTATCAATCGCCAGGAAGGCAGCAGAGGATGCGAGGATGGTTCTTGAAGGTGCCAAAGCTAACAATGCTCATTTGACCTCACTTCTAAAGAAGGCTGAGGAAGAGCATAAACATCTTCTTTAGGTCCACAGCGCTTGCGAGAACACTCTCGCTCAGGCTAGGGCCGACACCGCAGCTCTCATCCAGGAGGCACGAGAGGACGCCCGCCGAGCTTAGGAGGCACAAGACCGAACTGTAGACGCCTTCCTTGAGTCTTCAGAGTTTGAAGAAGAAAGGGACCGCCTTTATCAAGGTGGTTACAGGGCGTGCGTTCTGGAGATGAGGGCTGCCTTCCCCGATCTTGACCTCTCCGCATTTGAAGTTGATAGTCCAGAGGCCGAGGCTGCTGGTGCTGATGCTGCCGACGGAGAAGCCCTTGTTGTGAATGCTGCTGCTTACGGGCCGGTCCCTCTGGGACTGCTTAAGGAGTGGTTCGCAATCAAGGGAAATCACTCTCTCTGTCGGAAGTAGTGTCTTCCTTCGCTCAGATAGTTTTAATAGAGTCTGATGTAATTCGATGCAAAGTAGTTAGAAAAAATGGAAACTTTCAGTTTTATTGAAACGACTTTGTTTACATTTCTTTTTTATAAGGATAATAGATTTTGAGATGCTCGATATTCCAAGGGTGAGGCAACAGTTGCCCATTTAGGTCTTTCAGCCGATACTTTTCAGGGCGGATGGTGCTCGAGACAACATACTGGTCGATTATTTTCGCTAATGGCTCGGCTTCAACCCACTTCGTGAAATAATCCACTGCAATCACGACAAACTTAGTCTGGCCCTTTCCAGAGGGAAGGGTCCGATGATATCGATCCCCCACTGTGTAAAGGGCCAAGGTCCGGACATCGGTGTCAATTCTTCGGGGGGCTGCCTCGGGATAGCCGAAAATCGCTGACACTTGTCGTACCTTTGGACGAACTTCTTAGCATCACGTTGTATGGTCGGCCAATAGTATCCCTGGCGCAATACTTTGTTGGTGAGCGAACGTCCTCCTGAGTGGTTCCCACATATTCCTTCGTGTATCTCGTAAGATATAGTTGGCTTCATGGGAATCCACACATCTTAGTAAGGGGGTATAGAAACCTTTCTTGTACAGTACCCCATTCAAGATGGTGTAGTGCGATCCTCGGACCTTTAGCCTCCGAGCCTCGGTACGATCTTCTGGTAATTTTCCATTGTCGAGGTAATGGACGATAGGATCGAACCAAGTTGGATTCGAGACAATGGTATGTATAGCCGAGTCTGTCGGCTCATTTATACTTGGTTTAGCTACGTATTTGATCAGGATCGATCGAGGTATATCGTTTTCATCGGCTGAGGTGAGCTTTGCTAACAAGTCATCCTTGACATTCTCGCCTCTGGGTATCCGAATCACTTCGCATTGTTGAAATCCGTTGATTAACTCTTTGGCCTTCTCCATGTATGCCTTCAATTGTCTTTAAGTGTCTGGTAGATACCAGTAACCTGGTTGACGACCAACTGCGAGTCACTGAAGACATGGAGATGAGTTACACCTAAACTTGCGGCGAGTCGAAGGCCAAGTAACAAGGCCTCGTATTCTGCTGTGTTGTTCGATGCTTGAAATCCAAGTTGTAAGGCATATTGCATACAGGTCAGGTCGGGAGTCTCTAATACTACCCCAGCCCCGCTTGCCTTAGAGTTGGATGAGCCATCGATAAATAATTTTCATGATGCCGGGTTGGATGACGGGCCTAGGGAAGAAGATGCTGCGCCCGATTGTCTTTTCGCTTCTTCCCTCCGACTGAGTCAGCTTCTTTCTTGGCCGACTCTTTAGCCGAGGGTTTGGCGTTCTGAACCTTCTCACACAGGAGCCGCATTTCTTCATCGTTTTCTATTTGTCAGATTGAGCCATAAACTCTCCCAGAGTGTCTGGCGAGTTTTTGTCTAGGGATGCCAGGAATGGTTTATCTCTGACACCCTGCATGAGTGTGTTAAGTGCTGTCTCTTTCGAGTGTTTTCAAACCTGTAGAGATTCGAAGTTGAAGCGCTTGATGTAGTCTTTCAACAACTCAGCCGGCGAATCGTCGGCCCGCCTAACAAGCAGGAAAGCGGCATCCACACCAACGGCGATCTCCGTCAGTAAAGAAGGCGGCTCCGTAACATTCCAGAGACGTCGCGAATCGCCCTCGTCATCGAAATTTACCTCCCGGGGACTCTGAGAGCTATGAGTGGCCATTAATATCAATAGAAAGGGAGGAAAGAACTCACTGGAGAAGGCAGCGACGAACGTAAAGGAAAGTGACGAAGAAGAAAACGACAGCGGAGGAAGAAGAAGGAGAAGAAAAAAATTGGAAGAGAATAGGGAAGCGGGAGGGCGAGGGGCGAAAATAAAATTCGCACGTTCCTCCCGCCCGTTCCTTTTATAAGTGTGCCACGTGGCAGGAGCATTTAATGAAAAGGAAAAACGACGCTTGCCTCGACTCCCTCGCTCGACACGTGGCGCACACCGACTGACTGCGATAATGCCTTCACCATGCGTCCAACGCCCATAAGTTGAAGACATGACCTGACGGCTGGCCACACGTGCGACATTGAGAGACGCACCGTCATACGTTAGGGATGACACAAAAGGTATTAAATGTCTCATCATGACCTCAGACTCTGATGCGAACCGACCTAAAAACTCATTACTCCTTGGTGCCGAGAATGACACCAGGAGTAAGGGGAGCTCACTGTTGGGAAAAAAATATGTTAAGACCAGAGACTCGGATATGGAGTAGGTCAGCCCTGTCGACACTACCCGAAGAGTCCGAGACAATGGTCGAAGCCAAGTGAGTAATGGATAAGGCCAAGAGGCATAAGCATAAGACGACTTAAGTTACTCGGTCGGAGAGATAACTGCGTCTACATAAGCCTACAGAAGGCCGAGTAAGTTAAAAGTCGTCTGACCGAGAGAATAAAACCGACCTAATAAAGTTGGTTCCGTTGGCCACGGAATAAGGAAGGATGACAGGTAAACACCGAGACTTTTTCATCCGTGAGAAGGCAGAAAACTTATTCTCTTAAGCCGACCGAGACTCTCTCAGAGTCGGTAACGGTCGAGCCAAGGCAGGGGAAAAGCGGTGTGAGTATAAATGCCGCTCCAAAAATTTAGAAATACGGGTGTCCGATCTCGAGATCCTCGGGATCGGGCAAAATCTAAGGAAATGATCAAATCTCTGAATAATAAGGAGAAGAATCCTCGTACGATGAGGATTCTTAAAATCTATAAATACCCAGGTCCTCTACGAAAAAAGGTACGCAACAGAAAACCCTAAAAACCCTTTGCCAATAATAAGAAAACTGACTTAAGCATTAGAGATTCCCCAGCTTTAGCCAGGGTACCCTTTGTGTTTGATATCGTGCAAGAAAAGGATGGGCTGAGCGAGAAAAGCAATCTGCTTACAAAAAACAACATCAACAAGGTCTTAACATATTTTTTCCCCAACAATGACAACAATCACTAGGACCTACTATTAAGAGAGATAATTAAACTACTACTATTTGATAATTAAAATTCTGTTTAGCCTAACTAATTTGAGCACAAATAACATACTAATGGCTAATCATATTGATATTAAAAATTATTATGATAATAACACAAGGATGATAATTGTAAATCGAAATGCTTCTAGTTTGGGAAGAACGTGTACTCATCTTGTTCACACGATTCAACACAACTACCAACACCTCTCCTTCTCTTTTGGTTCTCTCACTTTTTCCTTTTTTTCCTCATCCTCCTATGGCGTGACCAACGAGGTTACTAGGCCCATAATTAGCCAACAGCTTGCCTTGGTTCAAGTACAATGAGTCAACAACGAGTTAACTCGGTCTCAACCCAAGTCAACTCAGTGACTCTCCCTCCACCTTCTCTTCTTCTTCTTTTCTTTTACTCTCTCTCTCTCTCTCTCTCTCTCTCACTCTCTCTCTTCTCCTTAGACTTCCCAAAAGTCTAGACTGGACCCAAGCTCATGCCCAAACGCAGCCATACAGTAACTCGACTTACCTGACTCGACCCAGCGAGTGCCATGGCTGCACTCACTCTCTCCCTCTTCTTCTCTTCCCTTTCTCTCCTCTCTCTCTCTCTCTCTCTCTCTCTCTCTCTCTCTCTCTTCTCCTTCTTGATTTCTCTTACTCTTTACCCTCGGTGAACTGGACCCAACTAGGTTTGTCCTAAGTTTGAACCGAGTCAGCGACTTGGTTGGCTGAACAGGAACGTGGTGCACCTCCACCACCCTAACTCTCTCTCCGTTTCTCTTCCTCTCCCTCTTTCTTTCTTTTTTCTCCTTTTCTCTTCACTCTCTCCCTCTGGCCAGCAGCAGCAGGACCGAACCCAGTCCCAACTTGAGTTGAACTTGGCAGGGAGTCAGGTTGCAAGCCACCAGCCGTAGCCTAACTCGGTGCAACTCGATAGCCTGTTGGGTTGAGTCACTAGTAACCATCCCCCTCTCTCTCCTCTTTAACTATCAGAGGTGCTAGACACACCTGGAGTTCACTCCCCAAGTATAAGGTTGTGATGTAGTAATAAACTCGGTGAGACCGAGGTCAAATCCCAAGGGACTAATACCTGTACGTTATTTGAAACTAAGTAGAACTAGAACTAGACTAAGACGAAATCTAAATCAAATAAATTTAATGAGTAATAGTAAAATATTTATATAAAATTTAGAGAATTCAAAGGAAGAAAACTAGGAATTCAGAGGATCCACTTGTTGAGATCAGGGAGATCTTATGCCTGTTTTTAAGAACTCAACTGGGCTTAGAGTCCCATCTTCATCTAATTGAAGGGTGTAATCATGAAAATTAAACTGAACTTCCTTTGATATAGTTTTCAAGAGATGAAAGATATATGAATTAGAATGGATTCCATCACCAAACCATGCCTAGGAGACAAAGTAAACAAAAGAATTAAACTAATTACCAACCAATCAACATGATATGAAGGTTAGGAAGGGTACTGTCATCCGACCATGCCCACGAGACAATGGTGAACAACAGGGATTCCTGACGTCATAATCATAAAAAGGAAAGGAACATGCTCAAAGCTATCACAAACCCATTGTAATTTTAATCACAACAGACTATTAAAAACTAAAAACATTCCCTTAATAAAATCAAAATCAACATCAAGTTAGTCTAAAAAAAAGGCTCAACTAAAAAGTTCTCCCATCACGCCACAAGCTTCACCTCTTAGCCCTAGCTAAGAGGTTTAGCCACACATAAACATGATGAAGCTAAAAAAATAAAGTAAACAAAGATTGAAGGAGAACAAAGAGGAACCGACTGCTTTGATCTCTCTCTCTCACTTCTACTCTTTATCTCCATGTCCAAGTAGCTGGCTCTCATGTTCCTGGATCCCCTGGTTGAATGATGCTTCACGTTCGCTCTCTTTCTTTCTTATAGAAAGCAAAGGGCGGTGGAAGGCATGGTGTCGGTGGAACTCTTCCACACAAGAGTCGGTTCAGCAGTTGGTGAAAACAGAGGCCACACAACAAAAATGCAAACCGTGCTTGCGTTTGGATTGAGTTTTGGGACGAAAGATTGTCCTAAACTCTAATTTGTTTTCATGGTTAGGGTCAGGACCCCCTTTTCTAATGTTTGAACGGTCCAGATCACGCATCAAAATGTGATCTTGACCACGTTATGACCGGAGAAACCAGACTGCTTCCGGATGCTCATGATTACTCATGCCTAGCTGCGCTGAAGCTTGGTGGGCCCACTTTGGCTAACTTTTTAAGATATCCACATCGTCCATTAGTCTCTTCTCCAAAAACCATTCCAAGATGGTTGATTTTGGAGCGCTGATAATATGGCCCGCTTGATTGATCTTGTGACAACAATTCTGTCATTGGAATGGTTGGGACACCATTCTTGCTATCTTCTTAAAGTTTCGACACCTAGGCCCTAGTAATATGGACCCTGGGATTCTAACTGATGGTTCGGATTGGACTTTCAAACTGTGATGATGGCCCACAAGTGAGGACTGCAAGTCCTTGTTTCAAACAGAGAATGACACTACTGTTCTTGAATTGTAGTCGGTCAACACCATGTTGACTGACTTCACTTTCTTGGTGCACAGCGAGTGTACAGTCTCTATGCACTCCATTTATGTAAAGCGGGTCCCACCTTGATGTATATACAAAATCCACTTCGTCCATCCATTTTATCAGCTCCTTTAAGACGTTGATTCCAAAATTGAAGCGTATCCAGCGATCAGGTGGGCCCCAAATCAGATATTCATGGGCTGATTTGTTCGTTGGGTCATTTCCATAAAGATCCAATTGTTGATGTTCGGCGTGTATGGTTAATTTATAGTCATCAGGACATATATACAGATTTGAGCTGAACAGATGGTGGGAAGCTTGTGATCTTACATTTTGGACGTCATTCAGGCCATTTGAGCTTCAGTTTCTTGATTTTCTCGGATCTTTAGCGTGTAAATCCATCGATCTTAGTCTCCTGGAGTCCGTCACTTGCCTTGGTGATTCTAGAGCGTCAATTCCATTCATTTAGCATCTTTTTGAGTCCATGCTTATAAATCTACCTTATAACATAAACATGATTAAAATAGACCGTTAAACAATATCATGTTCGTAAAATTCGGTAATAACTGGGGTTGAATATGTAATATTTAACCCTCAACACAATCCCCAACCAGCATTTTGCTAGTGCCAAGCAAAGTATGCGAAAAATAAGTTGAGAATTACAGGACAATTGCTATAAACTTGAGTGATTTTTGTAAAATAATCCAGATATGAGAATTCTAAGATTCATGATTGTTGGGTATTACTTTCTTTATACTCAAGCAATCTGTAGACTTCATAATCAAGATCAAAGTATTAATCCACCAACTAGAAAAAATTCTAAACATTAGGACCCATGAGTGTATAGTTTAATCTCGGCTTATCATCATTAAAATTCTCTTCTATATTTCAGGATATCATTGGTAACCAACAAGAGAATTCATTATAACCAAAACTTAAACCAAAACTTGCCTCATAGATCATCTTTTCATTCTTATAGCTTTTGATTTTTTCATTAAAAGTAACGTCACAAAGGGGAATCAAATCCTCATATATAGGGAGCAAACCTATGTTGAAGACTGTACGTCTAACCCTTTTCACATATCATCTATGGGGAATTAAATCTACACCTATAGGTAGCAAACCTATGGTGAAGATTATTCGCTAGTATCTATTTTTTATTTTTAGCTAAGTATTTTCTTTTTCTTCAATTGATCATGGCGGGCAAATTTTTCAAGTTGGTTCCTTACATGCTTAGTGATTACCAAGTTAACCCTTCAATATTAAACTGAAACCTTAATGTGAAAGCGAGATGTGACTTGTGAAATCAAAACTCAATCGGTGTTTAAAACTTCTAATCATAGATTAACAATTCAAACTTAACTGTGAAATCTAACAAATAACTGAATCCAATAGTCACAAATTACCAACATCACGTATCTTGAAATTTTAAGTGCCCTGGATGGTCGTTAAAATCACTTCGAATTTATAAAAAATTCCAAAAAATTTAAAAATTTTCATAATTTTTGCTCAAGACCAAGAAAACACCGATTAGAAAACCTAATCTTCCACCACCAACCTAAAATTTATATTGTCCTCAATGTAAAAGAGCATGCAATGCACAAGGGACAACAAAAGTAAATGAGAAGTGATGTGAAGATAGTACCTGGACGAAGGAATCGAGAAAGATATTTCCACAATGATCACAGCATGAAAGCCGGTCAGCACAAGAGTGAAGACATGAAAGCAAACTATCATAAAATAATGCAAGAAGCAAACTAACCTAATAGCATAAAACCATCTATCTTAGAACAACATAAAGAAAACTACCTAGTCCTATGAAAGTAGGAAAAAACTACTCGATCATGCCGCAAGGTTCCTCTTCCAGCCAATATCTTGATAAGTTTCTTAGTAAGTTCCTCAACAAGATCATCCAAAAAGCCCTTTTTGCAATAGGCTTGGACGCCCTGGAGCATAACTTTCCAGAGAAACTTATGTACCTCATTATAAATTTTTTATTGAATTTCTTGAGGTATCCAGAGTATATACGATTCACCTGTCACAGAAAAAGTTTCAACATTAATATCCCATAGTGAATCAGAGACTACAAGTAGATAAAGCTCAAAAAACTTCTCAGGAAGTGATATAGTCTCAGCACATTTCGAAGTGTTAGACTTTGATTCCATTGTCAGCTCCTCCTCCTTTAATGGTAGACAATGAGGATATGGGGAGGAAGAGACTTCAGAATAAGGGTTCTCTCAGTTTATGACAACTACCAAGGTGTTGTCTTGCGAGGCATCCACTATTTCTTTTATCATGGGATCATTTGAATCTACAAAGTGTGTCAAACAATCTTCCAAAGAGTTGGGATACTCAGTTGAGAGTGACTCATTTTTCATATTGAAGTGTGTGATAATCTGCCCAAGGATTTCATCATCTTTAAAAGTAGATAGAGGTATGCTCTCTTGCTCCAGCCCTACGTAGACAAATTGAGGGTCAGTAAACAAAGTATTGATATAAGGACTCTGTTCATTGATACTACTTAGAAGAGGCATTGAATCGTCAAAAGTGTATGACTCAGATGGTGGCCTCAACTGGGTGGTTTTAACTTTCAGAGTCATATCAAGCGGCTCGTTCATCTCTTGAATCATATCATCATCCAATTCAGGGGAGTGGTCTAAACATGCCTCACAAAAGATATAAGAGTCGATTGTAAGGAGCTTATCCACTTTTAAATCAGACATATCAGGTGAGTGGAGTATAGCTCATTATGACTGCTTACTTTGTGTACTTCTTGATCATTGACCTGAGCCAAACTTAAGATTAATTTCAGGGAAACTGGAGATGCATATTCATGATCGTCATCCCAATACTCATCATAGTCTAGTTTAGTATAGTGTGCACATGGGATGTGATCGCTTACCTCACATTCTATTCCTAAATTCGGTTGAGGTTCGAATAAACTAACCTCTACCTCATCAGTAAAATCCTGTGTGTCATGTAAAGAAGGTGTGTTATCCTCACTGTATTTGAAAGATACCAGCATCTCTTGACCATTCCTTTGAACCGTTATTGAGATCGCCTCATCGAAAAATTGAACCATATGCTCATTAATGGAATCCAAATCATTTGTAATTCCAGAGTTCTTCAAAAGCGAGTTAGGATTACTTTCCTTGCATTGTATTTCTGGAATGAATTGTGGCTATGATGAACAACCTCCTTTGCATTATTAAGGCGTGAATTAAGCGCTTCCAATGATTTGTTAATTTCTATAAAACAGGCCATGTTACACTGAAATGAATCCTCTTGGAGCGTTTCTGGTTGGATCTCAATGGTATGGGATCCAAGAGAATAATCATTATAATATGTTGTTTGTTCATTTTACCAATTTTGATGTTTCCAATGGTTATAGTCATATTGATCATACATGGGAGATTATGATGGTTGATAATAATCCTCATTCCCATATTTATGATCCTATACGGACCTATTAACCGATGGAAGATAATATTTTAGTCGGTTCTCGATGGAGAAAAATCTTGAGGTATACATTGAATTTCATAACCCTCAAGCATTCCCCAATATCTCTTATCCATCTCAGTATATACACATAACCACGCTTCCATGGTAGAACTCTAACTTCGAGTCTAATCCTAGAATAAATGAAAAATCCTACAGCAATATGGAAGGTAAGCAGAGGAGAAGTTAGAAGAATGTTATCAAATTAGAGGTTCCTGTGTTAAGATCCTGCAAAACAAAACAAACCAAGTTAGAATCTAGGAGATAAGACCTAATCTAAAAAATAGAAAAAGTAAAGAAATGAATATGAAGTTACTGATTTAGAAGATCTATGAACAACCCTACAAAACAGGAAAGTTAGTTCTAAAAATTAAATAGAAAGAAAAATCTAAAACTAAAGTTAGTAAAATCCTAATCTTAATCTAATTCTAAAACCAATTAATTTCAAAAATATGTAGCTATCAGTCCTTGGCAACGGTGCCAAAAACTTGTTCACTCCCCAAGTATAAGGTTTTGATGTAGTAATAAACTTGGTGAGACTGAGGTCTAATCCTAAGGGACTGATGCCTGTATGTTATCTGAAACTAAATAGAACTACAACTAGACTAAGATGAAATCTAAATCAAATAAGTTTAAGGAGTAATGGTGAAATATTTATCTAAAATTTAGAGAATTCAGAAGAAGGAAACTAGGAATTCAGAGGATCCACTTGTTGAGATCAGGGAGATTTAATGCCTATTTTAAGAACTTAACTGGACTTAGAGTCCCATCTTCATCTAGTTGAGGGTGTAATCATGAAAATAAAACTGAACTTCCTTTGATACAGTTTTTAAGAGATGAAAAGTATATGAATTAGAATGGATTCCATCACCAAACCATGTCCAGAAGATAAAGTAAACAATACAATTAAACTAATTACCAACCAATCAACATGATATGAAGGTTAGGAAGGGTACCATCATCCAACCATGCCCAGGAGATGATGGTGAACAACTGGGCTTCTTGACGTCATAATCATAAAATGGAAAGGAACATGTTCAAAGCTATCGTAGACCCATTGTAATTTTAGTCATAACAGACCATTAAAAACTAAAAACATTCCCTTAATAAAACCAAATTCAACATCAAGTCAGTCTAAACTAAAGGCTTAAGAAAAAAGTTCTCCCATCATCCCACAATCTTGAGGTTTAAAAAATAAAGTAAACAAAGATTGAAGGAGAACAAAGAGGAACCAGCTGCCCTGATCTCTCTCTCCGTCTCTCTCACTTCTTCTCTGTCTCCACGTCCAACCAGCTGACTCTCATGTTCCTGGATCCCCTGATTGAATGATGCTTCATGTTCTCTCTCATTCTTTATTATAGGAAGCAAAGGGCGGTGGAAGGCTTGGTGTCGGTGGAACTCTTTCGCACAAGAGTCAGTTCAACAGTCAGTGAAAACAGAGGCTACGCAGTGAAAATGTAAACCATGCTTGCTTTTGGATTGAGTTTTGGGATGAAAGATCGTCCCAAACTCTAATTTGTTTCCATGGTTGGGGTCAGGACCCCCTTTTCTAACGTTTGAACGGTTTGGATCACGCATCAGAATGTGATCTTGATCACGTTACAACTGGAGAAATCGGGCAGCGTCTGGATGCTCGTGATTACTCAAGCCTAGCTGCGCTGAAGCTTGGTAGGCCCACTTTGGCTAACGTTTTAGGATATCCACACCGTCCATTAGTCTCTTCTCCAAAAACCATTCCAAGATGGCTAGTTTTGGAGCACTGATAACATGGCCCACTTGATTTATCTTGCGGTAATGATTCTGCCGTTGGAATGGTTGGGACACCATTCTTGCTATCTTCTTAAAGTTTCGACACCTAGGTCCTAGTAACATGGGCCCTAGTATTCTAATTGACGGTTCATATTGGACTTCTGAACCGTGATGATGGCCCACAAGTGAGGACCGCAGGTCCCTATTTCAAAAAGAGAACGACACTACCGTTCATGAATTGTAGTTGGTTAAAACCATGTTGACCTTCTTCACTTTCTTGGTGCAGGGCGAGTGCACAGTCTCTGTGCACTCCACTTATGTGAAGTAGGTCCCACCTTGATGTATATGTGAAATTCGCTCCGTCCATCTGTTTTGTTAGCTCCTTTAAGATGTTGAGTCCAGAATTGAAGTGTACCAACGATCCCCCAAATTAGATATTCATGGGCTGATCTGTTTGTTGGGTCATTTCTTTAAAGATCTAATAACTGATTTTCGACATGTACAGTTAATTTATAGTCCTCTGGACATATATACAGTTTCGAGCTGAGCAAATGGTGGGAACCTCGTGATCTTGCATTTTTGGATGTCATTCAGGCCATTTGAGCTTCACTTTCTTGATTTTCTCAGATCTTTAGCATGTGAATCCGTTGATCTTGGTCCCCTGGAGTCCATCCCTTGCCTTGGTGATTCTAGAGCGTCAATTCCATTCATTTAGCATCTTTTCTAGTCCAGCTTATAAATTTACCTTGCAACATAAACATGATTAAAACAGGCCATTAAACAATATCATGTTCGTAAAATCTGATAATAATTGAGGTCTAATATGTAATATTTAATCCTCAACACTTGGACGTGGCCCAACTTAGCGGACTTGGCTATTCGAGTGTGGTGGTGCGGTGCAACAGCCGCACCACTCTCCTTCTTCTTTCTTCTTCTTTCTGCTTCGTTTCTTTCTCTTTTTTTCCTTCCTTTTCTCCCAACATTATTACTAGCTCGTGAGAGTCCGTAAATGGCATCCCAAATCAAGTTTGGCTCGATTTGGAGCGGCAGGGAAGATGATGACCATTAATGGAAAATTCCCTCCCACAACTTCTTCCTTCAGTCTGGCAGCATGGGATGGTTTGTATAGATCCTAAGGAGCTTATGGATAAGCTCATTTGAAGCTATAAGAAGGTTTGGGTGGTGGATTCGAAAGGAGGAAGAAATCGGCAGTTTCGAGTGCAGCCGTGAGGAATGGGTTTGGATCCCGTTGCTGCTCAATCCTCCGAATTTTATCCACTCACCCTAAAATCCTAGAGCCGTTGGATTGTGAGAGAATGGTGTGGATCGAATCTAGGGCTTCCACCCTCTCTCTCTTTGTTGGAAATATCTTGCTGCTTGACCAAATAGCTGGCAACAATGCCTGCCATTTTCAATGGTCAGGATAGACTCCTTATGGACTGCTCAGATGGACAGATGTAGAAGGACGCTGATTGCCAGCTTGGAAACAAAAAGAGAAATGAAACTTTTCATTTTTGACAAAATAACCGTACCCAGCCCAGTTTGTGGCTAAGATTGTGCGCACGACTGTGAGATCCAATGGACGAGATTGGGCAAGTTTTGGTCATCTTAGGGTTCTCTACAATATGGACGGTTTGGATCATCTAAGTGGGTAGTGGAGGTGGGCCACAACTTAATCAAATGAGAAGGAGAAAACACAGCCATTTTAAATGGTCGCAGGCTGAAAAATTCCCATTTTTGGATGAGCATGGGTCAGCGTTCGTCTGACCGCTTTAGAGGTCAGGTGCACAGCGATTGCACCATCCTTGGTGCACACGTAACACCTGTGTGGGGTCCACCTTGATGTTCTGATGAAATCTGCTCCGCCCATTCCACTTGGTGGGCCCTATCATAGCCTTTAACGAAAGATGGGGATAGATCCAAGGTCTAGGTGGGCCATACGAACTAGTTCCTAGCTCTAACAGTGGCTACCCATTAATCTAAAGGTCGGATCATCCCAAAATTGAACGTCAACTGTTAAAAGATCCTAATGGGCCATTTGTAAGGCTTTCATCATATATTACTAACCAATTAATATAAAATTTATTACTATTGTATATTACTTATAATTACAATGATTAAAATCACATACACATATAAATATAATTTTAATATTAACATACTACTATATATATGCTGTTGATCATATATTTATTAATATATAATTCATAATATACAATATCATACTATACATATATATGAATTGGAAATTGTACAATATCATATTCAAAATTGCATTGTTAAATACTATACAATTTTATTAAAATATCTAATAATTTTTGTATACATATTTATAAAAGATATTTAATACTAAATTTATATTTATAATTTAATTATATATTGTAAAATTTTTATTCATTATGTTTAGTTAATATAATATTTTATATACATTAAATATATACGTATCACTCTATTTCAATACATTTTCGTACATTTCTATATGATAAATAAATTATCAAAAGACATCTATAAGTTTTTTTTTATCTATATTTATGTAAAATTTACAATATAATAAATAATAATAAAATAATATACTTATTAAATATTAGTGGATGGCTTGATTCATCTATCGAGGTGACCAAAGTCCTAACAGCGAGTTGTGCTGATGATGTGATGGTTCGTCCCGAACGTCAACGGATGGATGGGTTAACATATGGATGTGGATTATTTTGAAACGATTAGATTTAAACCGAAATGAACGTTAATATTTAAGTAGGTTAGGTTTGTATCCATATTAAATGGTAACACTCGAGTATTGGAGAGTACTAAGTGTTACACTCTAATATATGCTGTTAATTAGATATTGATACTCACATGTTTGATGAAATGTCTAAGTGGTGGAATGTGTTATTTTGTCGATGCTCACATGCTTGATTTAATTCTTAAGTGATTGTATTACTTTATGCATGCTTACATATTTGATTTAATATTTTAATGAACATGGTATCCTATGGATGCTCACATGTTCGATGAAGTGCCTAAATGGTTGTGTAGTGAAACCTATGCTATAATTGTGTGATGTAGTGTTTAGTCTATAACAATATTTGTGATTGTCATAATGTTGTGTCAGTTACCTAACCGCCCGAACTAAAAGGGTGGCCCGAGTTAGCGTGGCCACCCTACGCTTATTCGATCGACTTGGGTTGAACACGGATGACTGACAATAGACGGACTACATGGGATGCTTGCACCCAATGTTAGTTGTGTCGGGGTTGTCCTAGGTTAATCAAATTAGTTCATTAGCCAACTGATCATGTATCTTCATGATGTATGATACGACCAAATTAAATCTAAGATACTCTGTTTTTAATGGATGAGTCCTTTCATAACCATTAGTGCGATACGATCCCATTAAGACTCATGAGCCAGATATGATGGTATGAGACACCATGTCTGAACTGTCGACCTATGTTGGGGTGACGAGCCTCCTCATAGTGATCAATGAGTATTAATGGATGATATAGATCATTGTTTGAATGTCTCCCATCAAATTACCTAACCGATGGTTCTATGTTAGAGTGTTGTTCGAATGACCTAGGCATGAATGGAATTGGGCAACGAGCCATTTTCTTTATAGTGATTTAATTTTCTATGAAAAGCCTACACCTCAGAATTGAGTGATTATACTTAATGTTCGGGTGATGACCCATACTGGGTTGATCCTCACACATTTAAGTATCATGCTGTACTTTCAAGATAGTTAACTTGTGAGATAAATGGGTGATACCTAAATTTGGATCAAGGTACATTGGTAATGAGCCACTACATGTAACAACAAGCCTCGTGATCTGGATAAGAAATCATAATATAACGTCGATATTATATCTTCATTAATCTGCTATATGAATTGGAATTAATAATCACTTGGATAATCATGTATGCACTAGGATAGGTTGTGATTTGGTGTTGGAGTCACTTATGAGGGAGTGTTGGCATTTGTGAAATAGGCGTTGAAGTCGCTTATGAGGGAGTGTTGGATTGTAAAGCACATGCATCATTTTATAAATCCATATGTATATTAACCAAGAGTATTTAGGAAATTGTAGATTTCTTATTTATTATTAACCACACTGATTGAATTGATAACATATGTAACTTAGAACTAATGGAAAAGTTAACTACTCACTCTTACCTAGAACGGTATTTTAAAACACCAACCACCTAAAAGTTAGTTTTCTATCTTTATATTTATATATGGCTAGTAAGAAAGTCTCAAGTACCCCTGGTGTCAGTGCGTTAGCCATATCTCATCTTATTGTGGAGGGAGATTTGTCTTAAGTTGCTTTTAAAGAAAAGAAAAGATCATCAGTTTATGAAGATTTTGAAGAAGTTGTAATTAATGGTGTGGAGTAGATTAGATGTATGCACCATTATATAGTAAGAATGCTGAGGGGGTCAACTACTCATTTAAATAGATATAAGAAAAGTTGTCTAAAGATACCAAAAATTTCAATTCCAGGGTAACAGTTACTTTCATTTACCAAGTCTGAAGGAAATGAGTCTCAAGGTAAACTTTCTACTCAAAAATTTGACAAAGAGAAGCTAAAAGAGTGATAATCAAGACTTATGATCGCTAAAGAAAAATTACTTAGAATGATAAAGGGTAAATTTTTTTTATCTTTTTGTAAATTTCTTAACTCGCAAGTTGAGCAGGCTTCACACATAACAATGAAGAGGGAGTGTATAAAGATGTACATAAACATGAAAATAAAATTGAAAGCAATTTTGTCATCAGTCTCAAGAATAAGTTTGACTTATGATTTGTAGACGATGACTAATCAAAGAAATAGATACATTTCATTAACCACATATTATGTTGATGAAGATTAGAAATTTTATAAAAGAATTTTAAACTTCTACCACCTTTCTCTTTAGATTGGGGCATTGAAAATAATATCTCTTCAATAACTTTAGATAATGCTTCAGCTGATAGTATAATTTCATTCTTACGTAATCAGTTCAAGGCAACTAGAAATTTATTTTTTTAAAGAAAAAATATTTCAAGTTATGTGTTGTGCACACATATAAAATCTAATTGTATAAGAAAGGCAGAAAAATAATTAGCCTTATTATAGATAACATAAGAGAGAGTGTAGAATAAATAAAGATGTCACCTTCAAGATTTATTATATTGAGTGATATAATTAAACGTTTGAATGTGAAGTCAACAAAAATATTGAATTTTGATGTATGCACATGTTTGAATTCGACATTTGAAATGTTGGATTCGACTATGGAATTGAAACTTGCATTTCCTGAACATATGGTCCATGATAGAATGCATTCTTGGTTACCTATTGAAGATTATTAGAGCAAAGCAAAATAAGTTCAGAAGTTTCTCAAAGTTTTTTATGACCACAATAAGATTTTTTTTGGAAATAAGTTTCCCATAAAAATATGTTTCTTCCATCTGCTTGGAAGATTAAAGAAGCCCTAAGAAAAAGTGTCAGTGATGGTCTAGATTTTCTATAACTGATAGTACTTGGTATGCAAATAAAGTTTGATAACTACTAAGATGAATGCCATTTGTTAATGACCTTAACAGTTGTTCTTGATTCTCGATCCAAAATGAGTTATGTTAAGTTCATTTCTATGAAGATTTATTTTGTTCAAAGGGCAGTAACCGAAACCTCTAATGTTTATGATGCAATCAAAGAATTGTATACTTTATATGTTTCTACATTACACAAAAGCAATGAAAAAATGCTAGATGATGAATACATATCTTTCTTAGCATAAAAAGGTACAAATAATTAGACAAAATAATCAAATCTAGACATGTATCTGTAGACACCCCACCCAGGCTACATCTTGAGAAGGTTAAGACCATTCAGGAACCATGATCATACCCAATCCCTGCTTGAACCAAACCAAAGTCCCTAAAACCCAAATCCATAATCCAAAACCACGATCCAAACCATTCATTACACATGTAACCCTGCCTATTCCCTGTAACATGGCCCAGATCCTCATTACCCAAGCCGAAACCTATTTTTCTGAGTTGAAAAACTCAAAAGGAGACTTCCGTGCGAACCCGCACAGTGTATAAGGTTCGCACACGCGAAACCGGCCCGAACTGAGCCCAGGCTGTAGTCTGACTGCCTCCTATGGTACTTCAGGTACCGCCGCTCGCGGGCCGCATGCGGACAGCTATCCCAATGTTCAAAAGTCAACTTTCCTTCAAAATTATCCTCCCAGATTTCACTATTTACCTTTTTACTGCCCCACATAGCAAATGAGAGTGTGCCATGTGGCATTCCTCTCCCCTCAACTAATCATAAGCCTTCATGTCATCCTTTTAACCCTTACCTACCCCCTATTTACAACCATGCCATTGGAGAAAGCTATAAATAGCCCTCTCCCCTTCTCATTTCCAGACACACAACCAAGAGAGCCTAAAATCTAAGTTAGGAAGAGAGTGAGGGAAAGGGAAGGAGCTCCCAAGACTTCAAAGATCTGATCTTTCTAGCCACCTCCTAGCATTCCTCTCAACCTTTCCAACCCATAAGCTTAGCCCAGATCTGGTCATGGTCTGGTTCATGTCTTAGCCTACTCAAGATCAAGCCAAAAATCTATTCTACATACAAGCATTCATCATGACATCTATTCCCTTCTCAACCCCCTGCTTCTCTAGATCTCTAGTGAACGTATGCTCTGTGACTTGCCGTACATCGGATCCTGTCACATCAGAAATTCCTAGTGATCTATTCCATCTTTTCTTTACCTTTTTACATGAGCATCATTGCATTCACTTTCTAGACATACAGTTGGACGTATGCTCTGTAGTTTGCCGAAATCTTGAATCTTACTACATCAGAAATCTATGTGTGTGCCTAGTCCCATCACGGCCACAACATCCATCATCCCTTGAGATTATTTTATCACACTGAGTAGAGACCGTACATTTGTACGGGCAGAGAGGCTGCCTAACACCATCCCTCTTTGTAACTGAGATCCCTTGCCCTGAATCTCAGATCACAGAGCAGGAGTCAATCTAAGGTAGAGAAGTCCTGCTGTATAACATTGTATGTAATTACTAGGAGTGACGACCCTAGACAGGATCTGTATTGGGATTGATATAAGGAAGGTTCCTTAGTTTCCCAATCCTGCTGTATGAAAAGGACTAATAACAACCCAGTAATCATTATCCATATCGCAATGCATGTGCCTGGAAGATGTGGAGCACTGCGGGAAGAAAGTATGTCGCGAACGTAGATGGTGCCGCATGAGGGAGTATGTCGGTGTGGGCATCCATCATGTCATTTCATGCTTGCATTAACAACAGTACCTAGGGATGGTTGATGTTTGCTTTACTATTAACGCGTGATTGATTTAATAACATGCTAATCTTTGCTCTATTATTCCACTGAGTTGATCACTCACTCCCACGTTATGGGACGGTGTTTGTAACACCACCAGACCCTGGCTTAGATGCAGGTGATGAGGCGATTCAGGACGCTGAGCCGGATTACTACGAGGATTAGGATGAGTTCTCGTATATGCAGTTCTCCGACGGCTTTGCGTAGGTGGCCTAGATCAGCGGGGCATGCTAGTTGACTATCGCCTGACATTTATTTCTTGCTTTATGACATGTATATGAGACTCGGTGATGTATTCATACTTTGGAGACAGTTTGAGATTATTTTATTTTTGTACAGTGATATATATATTTTTCAGTCTTCCGCTTGCGTTTTATCACTGGATCTGAAGTATGAATTGCAGTTTTGGTATAATCTTACTCATGTGAATGCTTTAACTCAGACAACATTGAATCATAATCATATTTGTTGTATAAGTAATGGTCTGGAACTCGGGAGTCAGATTTCTACACGACCCCCGATTTTCAGGGTGTTACACTCCAACTATCCAGAATGGCTCACAAATATCGTACCAGTTTCGAAGAAGGATGGAAAAGTCAGAATGTGTATCGATTTTAGAGATCTCAACAAAGTAAGTCCTAAGGACGATTTCTCTCTGCCTCACATCGACACACTGGTAGACAATACAGCAGGGCACAAGATCTTCTCCATCATGGACGGATTCTCCTGATACAATCAGATTAAAATGGCCATCAAGGATTGCGAGAAGACCTCCTTCATCACATCATGGGGAACTTTTTGCTATCGGGTCATGCCCTTCGGATTGAAGAATGCAGGAGCTACATATCAACGAGCCATGACTGCCTTATTCCATGACATGATAAATAAGGAAATGGAAGTCTATGTGGATGACATGATCGTCAAGTCTCGCACAATCGAAAGACACTTCGAAGATCTCAAGAAGCTTTTCGATAGGCTAGAAAAGTTCAAGCTCCCACTTAACCCATAAAAATGTGTCTTCGGGGCAACCAGGGTCAAACTGTCAGGCTTCATCATCAGCGAGGATGGTATTCGGGTAGATGAAACCATGACCAAGGCAATCATCAAAATGCCACCGACCAAGATCGAAAAAGAAATTTGAGGCTTCCTTGGGCGGATCCAGTACATCAGTAGGTTCATTGCGCAGCTCACTTCGATTTGTGTGCCCATATTCAAGCTCCCGCGGAAGATTTCGCCAAAAGAATGGAATGACGAATGTCAAGCGGCCTTCGACAAAATCAAAGGGTACCTGATAAACTCTCCAATGCTAATGCCACCTGTTCCATGAAGGCCATTACTGTTATACGTCTCTATCGCAGCAGAAGCAATTGGATGTGTTCTTGGCCAACATGATGACAAAGGAAGGAAAGAACAGGCGATCTACTATCTGAGTAGATGGTTTACGAGCTATGAAGCCAAATACTCTAGCTTGGAGAAGACGTGTCTCACCCTAGTCTAGGCAACACAGTGGCTGTGACAATACATGATTGCTCACCCAGTCCTTCTGCTCGCTCGCATAGACCCATTGAAGTACTTGTTCGAGAAACTAGCACTAACGGGTAGGATTGCAAAATGACAATTATTACTTTCTGAGTTCGATATCACCTATGTCACCCAGAAGGCAATCAAGGGGCAAGCACTGGCCGTTCATCTAGCCACACATTCCCTGCCCAACTACCAACCATTAAAGACCTTCTTCCCTGATGAGGATATTTTCCTAATTGAGGAAGGAGAGGAAAGAAAGGCAGGAGAATGGACACTCTTCTTTGACGGAGCTGCAAACTCAAAAGGAAGTGGAGTAGGCGCCATACTCTACTCTCTCGAAGACATCCCAATTCCCATATCCAGAAGACTAACATTCCAGTGCACTAACAACGTAACAGAATACGAAGCATGTATCGCCTGTCTAAGAGAAGCCATAATCCTTAATGTGAAGAAATTACGGGTCTTCGGGGACTCACAACTCATCATCAATCAGACGAACGGTGACTGGAAGACCAAGGAAGAGAAGCTGATCCCATATTATGTCTATCTGGAGAATTTAATCGAAGAGTTCGAGGAGATCACTTTCTCTTACATGCCCTGAGTGAAGAATCAATTTGCAGACACTTTGGCCACCCTCGCCTCAATGCTGGAAATCCCAAAAGGAGTTGCTGAATGGGAACTCACTGTCGAACTTCAGGAGGAACTCGCATTCTGCCAACAGATCAATGAAGCTGACATTTCCTCAAATGACCGGCCGTGATACACAGACATCAAGGAATATCTCGAGCACCAGAAGTACTCAGAAGGAGCAACTCAGGCAGATCGTCGCACCATACAACGGTTGGCAGCACAATTCGTAATTACCGGTGACATCCTTTACAAGTGATTCTTCAATCAAGTCCTTCTTCGTTGCGTGGATGAAACGGAAGCTACGCATGTCATGTCAGAAATCCACGAAGGACTATGTGGCCCGCACATGAATGGGCACATGATGGCAAAAAAGATCTTACGACTTGGCTACTATTGGCTCACAATGGAGACAGATTGCTGCAAGCATGTCAGAAAATGTTTCAAGTGTCAAGAACATGCAAATCAGATCCATGCCCCTACATCAGAACTTTATAACCTGACATCTCCATGACCCTTTTCTGTATGGGGGCTAGATATCATCGGCAAAATCAGCCCTAAAGCTTCAAATGGGCATGAGTACATCTTGGTAGCAGTAGACTACTTCACCAAGTGGATAGAGGCAGTATCCTACACCACCATCGCAGCATCTCATGTGGTAAAGTTTATGAAGAACAACATCATCAGCCGCTACGGGGTCCCTTAGGCCATCATTACTGACAACGAAACTCCGTTCGTCAATAAAAGGATGGGCGATTTTCTCGACAAATTCAAGATTCAGCGCCATCAATCAAGCTCCTATCGTCATCAGATGAATGGTGAGGTTGAAGTAGCCAAAAAGACTATCATCCGAATCCTAGAGAAAATGGTGAAAACATATCGCGACTGGTTAGAGATGCTTCCCTATGCACTTTGGGCCTATCGGACGTCTGTACGATCTACTACGGGCACGACTCCATATGAGCTTACATACGGAATGGAGGCGGTACTACCAGTCGAGGTCGAAATCCCATCACTACGAATATTGCTAGAAAGCGAAGTCGAGTGGCAGCAAGCAAGGTTCGATCAACTGCATCAGGCAGACGAAAAGTGCACGCGGGCACTAAGCCACTCCCAATGTTATCAGAGAAGGATCACTCGGGCCTACAATAAAAGAGTTCGCAAAAGAAGCTTTAAAATCGATGACATGGTCATGAAGCGTATTTTGCCACCGCACCTACCCGATCCCAAAGGAAAGTTCAAACCCTCGTGGGAAGGACCGCTGATCATCCGAGAAGTGCTCCCAGGAGGCGTCCTCCAGCTCACCAGTTTGAAGGGAGAAGATCTTCTCGAGCCCATCAATGCTGACAATGTGAAAATCTATCACGGGTAATCCTACCTAATTTTTGTCAACAACTACAATTGTAAAGCTGTGCCCATCACTTCCCCCACAAAAAAAAGAAGAAGAGAAAAAAAATGGGGTATATCCACTTACCCTGTCAAAAAAATATACCAAGCAAAAAAAAAAAAAAAGAAGAAAGAAGAAAAAGAAGAAAAAAAAGACAAAAGATAAAAAAAAAAAATCAGAAAATAAGCACAAAAAAAATAAAAAAAAATCCCTCCCAAATCTCCCCCTCACCAAGGGCAGCTTTCAATTGTACTCAAAGACAAGGATAGGATGGAAATAAGTTGGCCAGCAACGAAGGAAGTCCCTCTGCCTCCTCCAACATCCTTAACGCACCAAAAGAAAAAAAAAAGAAGAGAGGACATGCCTAAGCTAAAAGGGTGAGTTGAAAACCTGAAAGGGCGGCTTGAGTAAAAACAGCGGGCATTTAGCGGACTTAGTGAAAACCTGAAGAGGCCCCAAGGGTAAAAACAGCACAGCTGCCAAGGGGCAGGCAAGATTAAAAACTCGGGACGTAGTGAAAATCTGAAAGGACACTATGGAAAAAAATGACGGGAAAAGCTGGACGTAGTGAAAACCTGAAAGGGCGCTACGGGTAAAAATAGCAAGAAAAAAAAATTAAAAAAAAATATAAAAAAATAAAAGTGCAGGTATAAAAAGAAGTCGAGGTAGCAAGCATCTTAACGAGATATAATGAAGGGATAACTTCGGAACATCACTCTATCAAATTTTGCCCAAATCCATAGGATGCAATCTCGAATACCCCTTCAGGGAACCAAGACCCCAAGGATACAATCTAGATTACTGCACACAACGTGGGCTGAGCCCCATATTCTGATCCCAATCATCTAAAGCATGAATCCAAACATAAGAAAACACTGACTTTTGGCACAAATAAAATTTTCTTTCATCTTTCTTGCAAGTATTTTATCTTCTTATTTTCGCATAAAAAATAAATAAAAAAATGAAGGAGGTTTCAGGCAAGCAAAACAGTGGGTCAGCATCAAGCACTACAGGTAAACTAATATCTCTCATACATTGACAATCTCTGCCTAAGCGTCTCTATCTCCATGCACAGGTAGAAGGCCTCATCCCTATCCAGGCAATGCGTAGCAAGCATACTCTTATCATATCGTCGCCCCACTGCCAGACGATGAGCCATATCCTCGCACGTGTGTTGGAAGACAACAATCTCGCTGATCAAGTGGCCAACAAGAAAGGATCAATGAAGGGCCGCTCCTCAAAAGCCTCAAACGAGTCAACAACACCTGAAGAGGATGAAGCAGTATCACCCACCATGTCCTGATCAGCAGCCTCATCCTCCAAATGCCAACCCAAAACCTGTTGATAAAGAGTTTACTCCGTAACCCACCTCTGATACGGCACTGTGGCCAAAGGAGGAGCCCAAGACTCAAGCTCTAGCATCGCCGAATCCAACGACCCCTGCCAGGAAATCCAAACCCGTAGATACAAGGCAATCAGGTCGGAAGGAAATGAAGCATTCATGCATATACAGGACAAGTAGCCAACAAAGTCGGGGATCCACAAAGTCAAAGTCAAAGTCAAAGTCAAAGTCAAAGTCAAAGCCTCGGAGGCCCACTTTTTAAAACCTAAAAGGCCCACAGTGTAAGACCCGTATCATAATCCGTACTGTTCCGTCGCTTCCCGCAATCCTTCTCGTTAGATTCCGGCAATCCGCGACCTGTAGTTGACGTTGCGCACGACCGTAAGTCGTATCTTATTCATTTGAGCCAGCTTAATCCGAGACTTGTATCGTTGCGACCGCACCGTCACCGCGGTTCCAACGCCACAACTCATGCACCAATCCGATACCTAGACGATGAGATACGGACCCGCGTTCAGTTCAAGGAAAAACACCACGCGTTGTAAATCCCAAGTGAATCTCTACAATATGTCCCATCAATCCCATCAATCAATCCCATCAATCACCTCTCATGTCAAGTACAAGCACCCATGCTTCCTTTCTCCACAAGTCAAGCAACCACCCAAGTCAACTAATACATCACCTCACCCATCACTCACATCCATCAACCATCACCCCTTCACATCACTCCATCTCTCATTACATCACACCTCTCTCTCTCATTTCTCATCACAATTCCAACCAAGCAAAAGCCTCCCACGTCCAAGGCCTTCCATGAGAGAAAAATGTGCATTTTGGTGGCCCACTTCTCATCTCCAAATCCCATCATCCTAGCCATCCATTTCCCATCTCCACCATCAAAGTGAAGCTCTAGGAGACCGGCTATCCAACGGACCAAGAAGATCAAGTGGTGGGTGCTTTGATAGAGTAGTTTTCATATTTTTAAGGTGGGCCAAGTGAGGCCAACCGATCAATGGTTTGGATCTCACTTGGGATCCTAAGATGTGGCCAATGGCCCATCTTGATCATCAAAACTATTCCATGATGGGGCCATTCTCCATGGACCCCATCATGATGTTTACTTTCTTGCATTAAGAGGTCATATAGACCGTTCATTTTGAGTGGAGAGGGATCTCCACCGTTGATCTTTCATTTGGAAGGCCCATACGCAATGGGACCCGTTAATGTATGATTGGATGGTTGAAACGGAGGGCCCATAGTGCCGGGGTCCCTCCATCACGCGTGTCCCACTCTCCTTCTATCTCTTTCTCCTTCTCCTTTTCATTATTTTCTTTCTTTGTGTATTGATGTTGTTGTGTGGCCCACTTGAATGGACCCCACCATGGGGTAATATTTTTATCTATGAATGGGGCCCGCCTAGTGTGTGTTGTACCACACCGTACATCCATATGGTGGCCCACCTGAGCAGGCCCACCTTTCATGGACAGACCGTCCAGCGTCTCTGGACGCTGGACGTGGAAAGAAAAGAAAACACAAATATTGGCTTGTTTAAAGCCTTTGGAAGGGACTGCTTGTATAAGCCCCCTCTTGAAGTATGTTTCTAATCCAAGCCGTCCAATCTCTTTCTCGACTCATTTTAGGCGTTGAGCCGAAAAATGAGGTTGATTAGAGTATCCGGTGGGCCATGGCGTTGAAAACTACATCTTTACCATTGAACTCTATCAAAATTCTTCCTATGCGCTGAACGAGGCCCGATATTGGTCTTGATGGAATCATTGTGGGCCATAGAATCCAATTGATGGAATGGATCCATCAAATGCAGGCCCCACATCTGAAAAACCTTGGAGAAACTAAGTTCCTCAAAAAAAAAAATAAGAAAAAACCAGATGCAGCAGTGCTGCTGTTGCCAGCGCAGGCAGCGCCTGCGGCTCTGTAGCGGGCGGACGCTGGGGCCCACCGCTCCTCATGTGGGCCCCTCTTTGATGTTCATTTTCCAATCCAACCCGTTCATTTGGTGGGTCCCTACCTTAAGTAGGCCCCACCCAAAAATGAGTTTGATCCAGATCTCAGGTGGCCCACACCACTTGAAACAGCGGCGATTGAATTCCACCCTTGAAACCCTTTTGGGCCAACGTAAGTTTTGAATCAATCTTATATTTTTTTTCTTTCCATTCATCCAGGCATTTGTGACCTTACCAACAGGTTGGATGGTCAGTAAACCATATGATGGGCCCCACATGGGACCCACAATGATGTTTGTGTTTCATTCGCTGGCCGTCCAGCGTCTCTGGACGCTGGAGGCTAGCGTCCCTCTCTCTCCCACACACGTATACACGTGTATTACATTATATTGTATATATCATATATATATATATATATATATATATATATATATATATATATATATATATATATATATATATATAAAATATAGATTATATATTATATTATATATATAATACGTACATGATGGTGGGCTTTCATGTGGACCCCCACCATGATGCCTGATCTATCAACCGTCCATTTATTTTGTAAGCTCATATTATGGCTTAAGCTGAAAATGAGTCAGATCTATGGTTCAATTGGGCCCATCTTGGTATGTGTGTAGGGCCTATGTTGATTTATTTGTAGCCATTCATTGAGGCCACCTTGGTGTACATATAAGGCCCATGGGATCAAGCCCATTGACATATATAATGCCCATAGTATTAGGCCCATTTAACACATATAAGGCCCATGGGTTCAGGCCCAATTGACACATATAAGACCCATAGGATTGGGCCCACTTTGATGTATTTCATGGCCCATGGATTATTGACCGTTGTAATGTACATAAGGCTCATTGGTGAGGCCTATTAATGCAGCCATTTGATGAATGTAATGCTCACGTGATTCGGCCCATTTGATTATCTAAGGCCCATGGATCGGGGCCCAACGGATGTCCTTAAGGTCCATTACAATGTGTGATTTCTCATGGTTCGTGAAATGATATTTATGGCAAGCCGTGCCTAGGAAACAATGTTGGTTTGACGTCCACATTGTGTGTACAATGTTGGTTAAATGTCTGCATTGTAACTCTCTTTAGGGCCCATTGATAGGTCCATACCCATTGCTATTCATTGCCTTATAACATGCTTAGTATAATCTCATGACTCATGCCCATACGCATCATATGTATGCTTGATATGAGTAATGACTGATCATAACATACGTCATTGGGCAGACCATTTACGGGACTCGTTATGTGACTGAGTGCCCCACATGATCACGCAGTACGCGCTGGATTGCTGCATGTTTGACAGCATGATTCATGCATCTCGCATACGTGTGACTTGATCACTGCACGCCCTAGCGATATCAGGGCCGTGGCTCCACAGGTACATCATGGATGGCCATATTGGATACCGAAAATACTTATTCTAACACTATGGGCACTTAGGATATCCTTGGGTGAAAGTTTCAGAACCTTTTTGGTACCAGGAGATGCTCCAACGTCTAGACCGAGTGGATACACAAGCACCCGAGTGCCGAAAACCGGTAGGCCGCGTCTCCCACTGTGTTGTGGTCGGTTGGAAGGGGGTGTGGCCTTATTCGCCTGAGTGAGGGGGCTATAAGCTAGGCTGAGTTTGACCAGCTCGTAAATGAGTCCGCTATCGACGAGCCGGGTAGGTATTGGCAGACTACTGGTCAGGCGGATAGTGAGGTCTTTTCCGCTTGGTTGACTGTGCAGCTAGGGAGGTGGCAGTCTCTGCGAAGTGTATTAGACCCCGGTGATATCCAGAGAGGAACTATACTGATATACGTACTTGAGGAGTACTGACTTGCTTGGATTGCATTTCGCATATGACATTCGGCTATGTAGGCCTTGCATTGCATCGGTGTGGCCGGTGGCATTCATACCTCGTATCATGCCTTGCATTACATAACCTTGGTATATTCATGGACTTACCGCATACTTCCGCATTACCTGATCTTATACACTCGGCGTTTTACCCTCCGCACACACTTACACCACCCTCTAAGCTTTTGTAAGCTTATGCACGATCGTTGCGTGCAGGTAGCATTGGACAGCAGCATCGCTGAGGCATGAGTGCATATCAGGACCTTTTGGAGCTTTTGATCACCTTGTATTTCTCTTTCCGCATTGTACTTAAAGTTTTTGATATAGTGGATATGTGGTGATGTTGTTTTGTGACATGGTTATGCTCGTGGTTATGCTCTATTATATATAAAAAAAAATTCATTCTGAAAATCCTCTTTGTAGGATCCCAAGATCGGAAATCTGGCATTGGATTGTCAGGAGCCGAGAATGGGGTACTATGGAGGCTGTTGGCACCGGATTCGGCAATCGGGATTCATGTGAATCCGATTTTCGGATTTAGGGCGTGACACACAGTTCAAAGCCCTAGAGGCCCACTTTTCAAAATCCATAAGGCCCACAAGTTCAAAGCCCCAGAGACCCACATCTTAAAACCCACAAGGCCCACAGTTCAAAGCCCCAGAGGCCCACATCTCAAAACTCACAAGGCCCATAGTTCAAAGCTCTAGGGCCCACATCTCATGACCCACAAGGCCCATAAGTTCAAAGTCCACAAGTCCCACATGTCAAAAGCCCACCAAGCCCATTGTTCAAAGGCCCATGGTCCTACGCCCACATGCTTAAATCAGGCTTATGTTCCTTAATTGCCCCATTAATTTATCAGTGGAGGCCATCTGGCTATTCGATCCAAACCGTACAATAAAAAACTGGACGACGACGCCCTCCCGCGAGATCGGACGGATGTTTCAAAAATCCTAAAAATACCTTAAATAAAAACCGTTAGCCCCACCAACTCAACATTGGAGGCAACGCGACTGTCTACTTAACTTGTACAAATAAAAATCGGACGACGACGCCTCCCGCGAGATCGGACGGATCTTTCAAAAACCCCAAAAAAAATCCAACCCATTAGCCCCATTAATTCATTAGTGGAGGCCATCTGGCTATTTGATCTAGACTGTACAATAAAAACTGGACGACGACGCCCTCCCGCGAGATTGGATGAATCTTTCAAGAAAGAAAATCGAAAAATATATCTTCAAATAGAATTCCCAAGGAGTCTAGCTCAAACAGGGAATAGCTTTCAAACAAAGTTTTTTCACCGCACGCGGCGCGCAGTATACTGAGGAATCTTCCATATTCTCTAGTTGCAGCCAGTGCACTCAGCTAAATAAGATTCGATCTCTTCCGGTACCCCAGTGGATGATCAAATCCGTACATGATACAAGTACGATTGACCCAATTTCTATATCTGGACAGTCGTACGAATGCTAGTAAAATAAGTGGATCTGTCTCTAGAAAGAATAATCAAAATCAAAGTGGCTACAATCCATTGTAACAGAAGTATCAGAATCAGCAGACTGCATGACAAAAGATTACTTGCACATACCTAGTACAGGATGTTCGAAAAATTTTATTGAGTCCAAGTTGGCACAGTGAGTTCCCTGTAAGGCCGCACCAATGCGCAGGGCAGCTAACCACTTTGACAATCAAACAGATCGAATACTCCTAGGGTGATTTTGTAGCAAAGGAACGGCAGACCAAACAGTAAGGGAATCCTCGTAAAGCCGCGACGAATGCATAGAGGCCCTTACTTTTCAGATTTATCCTCTAATGCTATTAACAATCAGACGTGAAAGGGTTGTGATTGGCAATCCATAAAGCCGCGAAAAATGTGCAGGAGGTAATCACAACGTTTTCCTCAACCCTCGTGATATGTGCAAGTCATCCTTTTTCTAGACAATCAATTGATAATGATACAATGGCAGGTAACAGATTCAAGTCACTATCCCTTTTTTTTGACCAGAAGGGTGGGGTGTCCACTCGCTTTGACCTTCGGTTGCTTGCAACCTCGGTCAAAGAGGGGCATCTGTAGACACCCCACCCAGGCTACATCTTGAGAAGGTTAAGACCATTCAGGAACCATGATCATACCCAATCCCTGCTTGAACCGAACTAAAGTCCCTAAAACCTAAATTCGTAATCCAAAACCACGATCCAAACCATTCATTACACATGCAACCCTGCCTATACCCTGTACCATGGCCCAAATCCTCATTACCCAAGCCGAAACCTATTTTTCTGAGCTGAAAAACTCAAAAGGAGACTTTCGAGTGAACCCGCACAGTGTAAAAGGTTCGCACGGGCGAAACCGGCCCGAACTGAGCCTGGGCTGTAGTCTGACTGCCGTCTGCGGTACTTTAAGTACTGCCGCTCGTGGGCCGCTTGCGGACAGCTGTCCCAACGTCCAAAAGTTAACTTTCCTTCAAAATTACCCACCCAGATTTCACTATTTACCTTTTTACCGCCCCCATAGCAAATGAGAGTGTGTCATGTGGCATTCCTCTCCCCTCAACTAATTATAAGCCTCCATGTCATCCTTTTAACCCTTACCTACCCCCTATTTACAACCATGCCATTGGAGAAGGCTATAAATAGCCCTCTCCCCTTCTCATTTCCGGACACACAACCAAGAGAGCCTAAAATTCAAGTGAGGAAGAGAGTGAGGGAAAGGGAAGGAGCTCCCAAGCCTTCAATGATCTGATCTTTCTAGCCACCCCCTAGCCTTCCTCTTAACCTTTCCAACTCATAAGCTTAGCCCAGATCTGGTCATGGTCCGGTTTATGCCTTAGCCTACTCAAGATCAAGCCAAAGATTTATTCTACATACAAGCATTCATCATGACATCTATTCCCTTCTCAACCCCTCTGCTTCTTTAGATCTCTAGTGAACGTAAGCTCTGTGACTTGCCGTACACCGGATCCTTTCACATCAGAAATTCCTAGTAATCTAGTTTATCTTTTCTTTACCTTTTTAGATGAGCATCATCGCATTCGCTTTCTAGACATACAGTTAGACGTATGCTCTGTGGCTTGCCGAAATCTCGGATCTTACTACATCAGAAATCCACGTGTGTGCCTAGTCCCATCATGGCCACAGCATCCATCATCCCTTGAGATTGTTTTATCACACTGAGTAGAGACCGTACATTTGTACGGGAAGAGAGGGTGCCTAACACCTTCCCTCTTTGTAACCGAGATCCCTTGCCCTGAATCCCGGATCGCAGACCAGAAGTCAATCTAAGGTAGGGAAGTCCCTAGATTTCCCTCACCTTGCGTATTTCGTGGTTCTAGCCGACCGCGGGATTTCAAGATTTTTCGGCTAGTGGCGACTCCAATATCCATAACCAGCTTATCAACCCCCAATCAAACAAGAAATACAAAATCAGCGTGGACGTCGATTTTTCAGTGTCTACAGTATCTCAAAGAGCTAATCGTAAGGCGCCATGATTGAGACTTTGATGTTTTATAGTGATGGAATATGAGAGTCAGTGAAGCAAATAACTTACATTATCGATGGTGACACATGACATATTGTCATTTCCAATTTCATTAGTGGTATTAGAATATATTTTTAGCACGGGGAGTAGAGTTGTTAGCAAGCATCAAAGCTCTTTTTCATCAAAAACCATTGAAGCATTAATTTGTTGATATAAAGGGGGTTGCGGACAGTTTCATGGCCAAGATGATCAGAAAAGGTCTAGTCAACGATAGAAGTGATCCGGACCGTCAGACCTTAAATTGGGCATATCTTGCAATCTGGAATGAGTTATTAGATGTAAAATACATGATTTTAGGGTAGAACGAGCTACTTTAGCAACCCAACCCCACTATGCTAGGTTGTGCAAGCCAAATTTGGGATATACCACTAGATTGACAGTCGTTTCCCTATTTTAATTTCATTTTGACTATAAATAGTAAGTTTTATTTTGATTATGACTCTTCATCCATTGGGCTTTAGGAGTTGCACCCAATATGAAAAGTTCGTAGAATAATTAGGAGAAGAGTGTGGTGAAGCCAAATGGGATAGTTAATATTTTTGGCCAAAAACCTTGTGCACTACTAGCCATCACGACTGTCTATAAATAATAAGTTTACTATTTATAGTAAGTTTTGAATTCTACGAGTTTTAGTCGTAGTTTGATTATGAAATCTCTTCTATTACTTAGTATCCCTATTTAAAGGGTTGTGAACTAGTTTTGTTTCATAGATTCATCAAATTAGGAATTTTATAGAATTTACTTCTAATTTTCTTGCTTCTTCCTTGTGGATTCGAGAAGTCTCTTTGAGGAGTCTAGAGAAGCTTCGAGGATTCAGAGTAGTTATCCTTGAGGAAGACGGTGATCGACCTCATCACGTTCATTCCTGCGTCAATTGGTATTAGAGTGAGGATTTTCCTTGGGCCGATGGCAAACAACGAAGGTATGAACTAAAATTATGTGGACGGTGATCCATCGGGAGAGTCAGTTGACCATGCAAGGGCTGTAGGAAACCCTCGACCATCTTGCAAATGCGTTACTTTTGCCCAGAGCCCTAGGCGATACTCCACCGCCTCTGGTTGTGTACGACACTACCTTAATTTTTGTAGAGCACTACCAGTGGTAAATTATAGAGCTGTACCAGATGATTTAAGTTCTAGTGATGATGACAGCTTTGCTCGATGACCAATCCATGGAAGCAATTAGCTAGATCGTGCGGAAATAGACGATCGAGGTAAAGTTGAACTTTGTAGTTTTAACGGTCTATTACGCATAAAAGATTTCCTTGATTGACTAGCTGAAGTAGAACGATATTTTGATTACATGAATGTATCAGAGTATAAAAAGGTGAAATTAGTAGTGTTCAAATTAAAATCTAATACTTCTGCATGGGGAGCAATTACAACTCTCATGTGCTCGACATAATAAGCCGCCCATCTCATCATGGCCACGGATGAGACGACTTCTTTGATTATGATTCCTTCTTAGTGATTATGAGAAGTACTATTCCAACAATACCAAAATTATCGACAGGGGAATCGAACCATCACAAACTATACCAAAGAATTCCAGCAGTTGGCAACGTGAATCGACTTGTAAAAATTGAATCATAGAAGGTAGCATGATTTATAAGTGGGTTATAATCATGGGGGGTCGATCCTATCCTTCAACTCGACCCCCCATAACAGGTCCCATGCAGGATCCATGCTGGCTCAAGGAAGAACCAGTAGGAGAACATCCTCAACCTCCTGTAAGCACAAACTGTGACACAAGGATCGGCTCATCTATGCTTAATGTGTAGCACCCACAATAGCGGGCCCGAGTAGGATTCTAAATCCTTATATTCTGATAAGGTCGAACAATTGTTACCGCTGTGAACAACTGGTATAAGACCCGTGTCTTAGTCGGTACCATTCCGTTGGCCTTCGTTGTCCTTCCGGTGGAAATTTGACAATCCTCGACCCGTTTCTGATGTTTACGCCTGATCCTAAGCTGAGACCTGTATGCTAAAGTCGGCTAAAATCGAAACTTATACCTTAGTGACCGCGCCGTCGCTGCGGTTCTAACGCCTCGACTCGGGCACCAAACCAGTACTCAGGGTAGAAGATGTAGGCCCGCATTCATTTCGAGAAAAATACTGCATGTGTGAACTTTAAGAGAATCTCTACAATATGTGTAAGCCTCATATCCTAGACCGTACCGTTCCATAGACTTCCGCGGTCTTACTGGTCAAATTCCGGCAACCTTCGACCCTTAACCAATATTTGTGTGTGACCCTGATTCTTATACCGTCAACCCATATCGACTCAACCCAAGACCTTTACCATAACAGCCGTGCCGTCGTTGCGGTTTCGATGCCGTGACTTGCGCGTAGAGGCGATACCCTGGTCAAGAGATGTGGGCCAACGTTCGATGCGAAAAAAATGCCGCGCGTTGTGAAACCCAAGAGAATCTTTATGAGGTGTCACATTAATCCCATCAATCCATCAATCCATCAATCCATCACATGTTAAGTATATGTCAAGTACACATCACCTTTCACCCATTCCCAAGCAACTACAAAAGTCAAGAATCTCTTACAAGCCCATACCTCTCTTACACCAAAAGCCCTCAAAGTCAAAAAGTTCTTACACCACCCATGCTTTTCTTACACAAATGGCCACAAAAGTCAAGATTTTCTTACACGCATCACTCACCACATCCATCACCCATCTCTCTCTCCCTTTACAACTCTCTCTCTCTCTTTCTCATTTTCAAACTCAAAAAATTCTAAGGAGAGAAATCCCATACGTATGAGAATTCTCCAAGCCTCTCCCTCTCTTTCAAAACTTCAAGTATGGCCCACTTTCCTACCCCATGATCTCTCATCCTAACCATCCATTCCCCATCTCCTCCATTGGAATCAAAGCTAAGGTGCTAAGGAACTCATAGGAGCAAGAAGATCGAATGGTGGGTGCTCCTCTAGATGTAAAAAATTTAATTTCTATAGCCTATATATTTTCTTTCTTTCATGAGGAAAGTGTAGGACCTACCAATCAATGGTGAAGATCCCACACAATCCCATGGTTGTGGCCTAATGGCCTACCTTATGCATGCATGATCCATGCATGGGGCCTTTCTCTATGAGCCCCATCATGGTAGTTTTATTTCATATTATATTATGTTTGGGTCATCTAGACCTTATAACCATGGTGAAAATGGAATCCTCACCATGCATTTTAATTATAGGCCATGCATGTGCAAGATCCATGGTGTAAATGTAGATCTAGGTATGATGTGCGGGTGTGATTGATCTTGGGAGGGCTCAATAGTGGCGGAGCCCCTTTCCCTATGGCCGGATTGTCCTTCTATCTCTCTTTTTTCTCATTTTATTTCCTGATGTGTGTGGCCCATTAATGTATTTCCCTTTTTATTTAACTTATATAATAAATTTTATCTAAGTACATGTTGCTGTTCAGAATTTTCTGGACAGTTTCTGGTTGTTTTTGGACCAGATTTTAGGACTGTTTGGGGGACTATTCATACCTATTAAATATACTTTTCTAAAAGGTGAGGATCTCATCTTGATGTCTCCCAAATTTCAGCCCCAAATGACCTTCATTGGGGTCCCAAAGGTGTGGTCCAAGTGAGGTGGACAGTCTGAATTTTATGCACTGTTCCAGCAACATTCCACCACGGACAGTTGGATTTTTAAAATTTATTAAAATACCTATGGGTGTTTAAAAATTATAAAAATTTTTAAGAGGGTGGTCTACTTATGGTAGGACCCACCTACAAAATTTTGGGGCCAATGGACGCCTGTACACACCATGGTGATGGTGAGACCGACCCATTATAATATGGTGTCCAGATCAGTCCGATTTTCAGGACAGATTGATTTATGTAAATGAATTAAAATATTTACAGATGTCCAAAAATTTTAAAATTTTTTTAGAGTGTGGTCTACTTATGTTAGAACCTACCTACCAAATTTTAGGGCCAATGGACCCCTGTACACACCGTGGTGAGGGCTGTACTGGCCCACCACGTTGGGACATCCAGGTCTGTTCAATTTTTCTAGATAGTCTGTTTTGTTTAAATTAATTAAAATACTTATAAATATCTAAAAATTATGAAATTTTGTAGGGGTGTGGCCCACATATGGAAGTATTACTCTATTCAATTTCAGCCTCAAGTGACCCCGTTTGGGTATCCAAAAGAATGGCCCAAGATGGTTGGACTCCCAGATTTTTTCTGTTGTGCAGTCCAGCAATATGCCTTGATGAAAAACCATAATTCAAAAATATTTCTTCTAATGGTGGGCTACCTTTTTGTGTTTCCTCTCATTGTATGCATGATGAAGGACCTGAGACCTCAATTTTTAGAGTTTTAGAGTCCTTGGACCCACTCCAATGGAGTGCCCAAATTTAGGACAGCAACATGTTACAATTATGCTGGCCTTGGGCTGAAATTTTGAGGAGTGGGGCCCACCATATTATAAAGATCTTAAAGGAAATGATTTCTACCTTTAGTTCCTTAAATGTTGGGTTTAATGAATACACTTTTGAGGCCCATCACAGTTAAATTTAATTGGGTCCATGAATGTAGCTAGTTATTGAACTATTTAAGGCCCATAGAGTGGACCCATTTGATGTGTTCCAAGGCCCATGGGATTAGGCCCATTTGATGTAATTTAAGGCCCATAGAGTGGATCCATTTAATGTGTTCCAAAGTCCATGGGATTGGACCCATTTGATGTATTTTAAAGCCCATGGGATTAGGCTCATTTGATATGTATAAGGCCCATGGGTCGAGAACCATTTGATGCAATCTAAGGCCCACGGGTTATGACCCATTGCAATGTACATAAGGCCCATTGGTGCGGCCCATTGATGTGGCCCATTTGATGAGTAAAAGGCCCATATGACATGACCCATTTGATGTATTTTAGGCCCAATGGGGTGTACCTAAGGTCCATTGCAATGTGTGATCCCAACCTGGTTTACGTAATGTTATTCACTACGGGCTACACCTTGGGGCAATGTTGGTTAGACGTCCACATTGCGAGTATAATGTTGGGTAAATGTCTGCATTGCGACTCTCCCTAGGGCCCATTGGTAGGCCCGTACTTGTTGTATACGAGCCATCTAGGCCAGCTGCGTTGTAAGGATAAGACATTATTTTTTAACATGCTTAGTATAACTCCATGATGCACAACCCATTTGTATCGGTCCATTTGATTGGCCTGCTCGTATTAGCCATTTGATTGATTTAGGCCATATGATTGATTAGGCCCATCTTGATATATTTTTGGCCTGTTGTTAAGGCCATATATGAGGCCCATTGTTGAGGCCCACCTTAATGTGTATGAGGCCCGTTGTTGAGGCCCACCTTGATCTGTATGAGGCCCGTTGTTGAGGCTCACCTTGATGTGTATGAGGCCCGTTGTTGAGGCCCACCTTGATGTGTATGAGGCCCGTTGTTGAGGCCCACCTTGATGTGTATGAGGCCCGTTGTTGAGGCCCACCTTAATGTGTATGAGGCCCGTTGTTGAGGCACACCTTGATGTGTATGAGGCCTGTTGTTGAGGCCCACCTTGATGTGTATGAGGCCCGTTGTTGAGGCCCACCTTAAGTATATATGAGGCCCATGTTGCAAGGCCCATTGTGATGTGCGCAAGGCCCATGGGTCATGGCCCATTGCAATGTATGTAAGGCCCAATTGGTGCGGCCTATTCAATATATTTATGGGTTCCATGTCATTAGGCCCATCCTGTTGTATTGGTGACCCGTCCATTGAGGCTTACCCGTGGTATATATTTGAGGCCCATGTGTAGGGCCCACCTATTATGTGTTTAAAGCCCATGGGTTGTGGCCATAGTGATGTATATTAGGCCTATGTGATGTAGCCCATACTGATGTGTATTAGACCCAGGTATGTGACTCACCTGCGAAGTATATTTGAGGCCCATTGTGATATATCTGAGGCCCATGGGTGCGACCCATCCAGATGTATTTGAGGCCTATGGGCAAGGCCCATTGTGATATGTGTTAGGCCCATGACCAGGGCCCACCTGTTTCATATATTTGGCCCTTGTGTGAGGGCATGTGCCCATTATATATTTGATTCTATGTGGACCATTCCTTGGGGGCAATGTTGGTTAAAAGTCCACATTGTCGACGCCGATTATTGATACTGTTTATGAGTATGTGACATCATAACATCATGATACATGCCCATTCGCATCATCTGCATGTTTGTTATGAGATGTGATTGACCATTGCATATGTCATTGAGCAGGATGATGTGAGACTCCCTGATAGGTGGAGATTATCTCACATGAGCGCATGACATCCGCAGGATTGATGCATGATTGGATTGTATGACTCATGCATCTTACATTGTGTTGTGATTACTGTACGTCCTAGTGACATTAGGGCCGTAGCCTCCACAGGCATATCGTGGATGGCCAGATGGGACACCGAAAATCTGTTCGAGCATCGGGCTGCCATAGATGGCCCTGAGTGAAAATTCCTAAACACCCTCTTGGTTTCAGAGGATGCTCCAACGTCTAGACCGAGTGGGTAGATGAGCGTTGAGTGCTGATTACCAGATGGCTGCGCTATCCACTGTGTCGTGGTCGGTTAAAGGGGGTGCGGCCTTACTCGTCCGAGGGAGTAGGCATGGCTAGGCTGAGTTTGACCAGCTCGAGGAATGGGTCCGTTATCGATGAGCCGGGTAGGTATTGATAGACTACTGACAGGTGGATAGTGAGGTTTTTTCCACTTACCCAGTTGTGCGCTTGATTGGGGCGGCAGGTGGTGTGAAGTGTAATAGACCCCGGTAATTTTTCCAGAGAGGAACCGTACTGATATGATGACTGACATGATATTATAACACCCCGTCACTGTTATGCATGTGGGTGGACGCACGTGGGCGGATGCTGATGTGGGTGGGTGTGATGTGGGCTGGGCTGAAGCCTAGGCGAGCTACCACACTGGGCGAGCTACCAGCCGTTGGCAGGCTACTGTGTTGACAGGCTACTGAGTAGGAGTTGCATACTCATTCATTCATCCATTCATTATCCACTCGGGCTGGTGGTGTATAACTAATTGTTGTGTATCTTCGTTATGGAAAGGATTTCGATTGGTCGAGCGACTAACCTGAGATCATGAGTTTACCACGTTGAGTCAGACTATCCAAATTTATGTATAAGACTAGTTTGGATAGAGGTTCCTTGTGGTGGACCCCGTAGCCTGCGATACTACGTACTATCATCTCGACATCACACTCCAGCATGGTCATTCCATTAGCACCATATACTGCATATTCCATTACATCTTTGGCATGTGGCATTGTGGGTTGTTATGTTTCTATATTCATATGAATTAGATGAGAGTGATGATATTTGTTAGCTCTTTCGAATTGTATATTACATTCTATCCTTGTCATTCGACAGTTGATTATCTATGACTCATCATTTTCATAGCTGTCCTATATTGCGTATTCTGATATTGATTAACTTATGGACTTGTTCATACTTCCGCTTATTCTGTTATCGCATGATTATAATCTTGTCAGTATTTCTGTTTACGCTGATAATTCCTGCTCTTATTAGTGTTTTTGCTTATTCAGTCATTGTATGGTTTATGGATTAATAGCTTTCCGGTATTGTATGATTATGATATTGTATTGAATACTTGGTACTTATCTCGTGCACACACTTACACCACCCTCTAAGCTTTCTATAAGCTTATGCACGATAGATGCGTACAGGTGATGTTAGGTTGCAGCAACATTGAGCTTGGAGCGTGCAACTATTTTCTTGAGCTTTGATTTTGACATATATATTTCCCTTTCAGCATTGTATTCAAATGATTATATTAGTGGATATGTGATGATGATGTTGCCTTTATGATTTGGATAAACTTGTGGTTATGTTTATTACTAGTTAAATGTATATAAAAAATCCTCCTTGTAGGATCCTAGGATAAAAAATTTAGCATATGAATGCTAGGAGCTGAGAATGGGGTACTACGAAGGCTGTCGGCACCGGATTCAACGATCGGGATTCCTGTGAATCCGATTTCTGGGTTTGGGGCGTGACAATATGTCCCATCAATCAAATCAATCAATCAATCAATCACTTCATATCAAGTACAAAGCAACCCGTGCTTTCTTTCTCCACAAGTCAAGCAACATCATAAGTCAACTCTTTCTCACTCTCTCTCTTACACACCCATACATATTAAGTACACTTCACATCCATCACCCATCACTTCTCTCAACCATCACACCTCTCTCTTTCTTAAATTCAAAAATTCCCAAGCAACCAACAAGCTTCACACGTCCACAATTTTCTAAGGAGAGAAAATGAGAAAGTGAGTTCTGTGGCCCACTTTCCAACCCAAAAACCTACTATCCAAGCTATTCATCTCCCATCTCAACCGTTGATCCGTCATCTACCACCGTTAAAAGTCAAGCAAAGGTGCTAAGGAGGCTAAGGGAGCAAGGTGAAGGCCAAGAGGAGGGTGATCTTTGAATTCCTACCGTTGATTTCATAATTTGAGGACCCACTTGTATTAAGGACCCAACTTGATGTATGTGTTTCAATCATATGAGGGACTCATAGTGCCGGGGTCCCTCCATCTACGCCGCTTGTTTCTCTCTTCTTCTCTTCCCCTTTCACTTTCTTTTATGATGGGTGTGGCCCACTAGATCCACACCGATCGTGGATCCACCATGATGGATGTATTTTTAGTGATTCCGTCCACTTGTTTTATCCAGGCCATCTAGTGGGCCTGGGTGATGAGAAAGCACAAATATCATCTTGGGTGGAATAGGTGGGCCACGTGCATGTGGGACCCACCACGATGCAGTGTTTATCCATGCCGTCCAGTGTCCCTGGACGCTAGACTAGGAGTGGCTAACATGGAGTGCGCATACTGATAGGGGGTGTACTAACGAGCTAATTAAAAAAAATGGTAGGCTGCTCATGCAAGCCCCACCTTGATGTATTTGCTTGATCCAAGCCGTCCATCCTTTTTCTCAAATTATTTTAGGCATTGAGCCAAAAGATGAGGCTGATCTGATAAACAAGCGGGATGTACCATAGGAAATAGTGGTATTGCCCTTAAAAACCCACCTGGATTCTTCTATTCATCAGAAATATATCGCATATTGGTTTTGATTGGCTTGTCTGGAGCTGTAGAAGCCAATGAGCGGGATGAATTTCTTTGATGTGGGTCCCAACTGGGAAAAACTATAAAATTACTATTTCAAAAAAAAGAAAGAAGAAAGAAGCAGCAGTTGCTGCTGCTGCTGAGGACGCCACAGCGTCTAGCACTAGCGCGGGCGGATGGATTGGCTGGGGCTCATGGCCCTAGCTGTGGGCCCCACGTGATGTGTTTCTAACATCCATGTCATTCATTAGGTGGCCCCTTAGGGCAGTGGGCCTCCTCCCAAAAATTAGCCGTATACAGAACTCAGGTGGGCCATACCATTTAAAATCATGTGAAGACATGCTTAAAATGTATAACATCACTTGGTGGGGCCTACCTGAAATTTGGATGTGGCTGATACTTGGTCTGAACCCTCAGCCAGGTGGGACTCACATAATGGGCGGTCTGGATTTGTGGACCACATCACTGTGGACCCCCTGACCATGTGGCCTTATAAATAGGTTGGCTGGCAAATGAACATTACAGAGGGCCCCATGGCCCTGTGACCCTATCAACGGGTTGTATGGAAAATAAGCATCACCGTGGGCCCCTGGCCCACATAACCTTATGAACAGATTGGATGAAAATAAACATTGTGGTGGGCCCCTGGTTCACGTGCCCTCACCAACAGGTTGGTTGATAAATAAATATTACAGTGGGCCCTAAGCCCATGTGACCTTATGTACAGGTTGGAAAATAAACATTACAGTGGGCCCCTTGGTCCATGTGACCATATCAATAGGTTGGCTGGATGGGCCCCCTATTCATGTGACCTTATCAACAGATTGAATAGGAAAATAAACATTATGGTGGGCCTCACATGAGGCCCACTTGGATGCATATGGGCTGATGTGTTTAGGCCCATCTTGATGTATTTTTAGGCCCCTTATTGAGGCCCACTTGGATGCATATGGGCTGATGTGTTTAGGCCCATCTTGATGTATTTTTAGGCCCCTTATTGAGGCCCACTTGGATGCATATGGGCTAATGTGTTTAGGCCCATCTTGATGTATTTTTGGCCCCTTATTGAGGCCCACTTGGATGCATATGAGCCCATGTATTTAGGCCCACCTCGGCGTGTATATAGGCCCAATGTTGAGGCCCACTTTGGTATATATTAGCCCATGTATGTAGGCCATCTTGGTGTGTTTATAGGCCCGTTGTTGGGGCCTATCTTGATATATATAGGCCCACATTATGAGGCCCATTTAATGTATTTGTGGCCCATTGTTGAGGCTTACTTTGATATATATAAGGCCTATGTGATTAGGCCCTTTTGATACACATAAAGCTTATGTGTTTGGGCTGATTTTGATGCATTCTAAGGCCCATGGGTGATGGCTCATTGTAAAGTACCTAAGGCTCATTGAGGTGAGGCTCATTGAGGTGGCCCATTTGATGAATATAAGGCCCATGAGATATGGCCCATTTGATGTATATGAGGCCCAATGGGATGTACCTAAGGTACATTGTAATGTGTGATTTTTTCATGATTTATTTAATGATATTTAAGGTGAGCTAAGCCTTGGGAATAATGTTGGTTTGACGTTCATATTGTGCAAGTAATGTTGGTTAGATGTCCGAATTATAACTCTCCCTAAGGCCACTGATACGCCCGTACTTGTAGTGAGTAGGCCGTCTAGGCCCATCTTTGTTATACACAAAGCCCATCTTTATATACATGTTTAATGTAGATCCATGATTTATGATCATACGCATCATATGTATGACTGATATGTGGAATGTTTGATCATAGCATAAGCCGTTGGGCTGAGACATTACAGGACTCCTTATGAGACGGAGTGCCCCACATGAGCGCAGGTACGTGCACGACTGTTGCATGATTGTGCGGTGTGACTCATACATCTCGCATATGTATGACTTAATTTTCTTACGCCCTAGCGACATTAGGGCCATAGCCCCATAGATACATCATGGGTGGCTGGATTGGATGCCAAAAATATTTAGTTCTAGCATACGAGCGCCATAGATGTCCCTAGGTGAAAATTCCTAAATCTGATGGTACCAGAGGATGACTCCAATATCGAGACCGAGTGGATACACGAGCGTGCGAGGGCCATATACCAGTAGGCCACGTCTCCCACTGTGTCGTGGTCGGTTAGAAAGGGGTGTGACCTTACCCGGCTGAGTGAGGGGGAAACTTCTAGGTTGAGTTTGACCAGCTTGAGGAATCGGTCCGCTATCGACGAGCTGGGCCCGATATAGGTAGGCGGATAGTGAGGTCTCTTTCGCTCTCCAAGTTATGCATTCAGATTGGGACGGTAAGCTGACGTAGAGTGTATTAGACCCCGGTGATTATCCAGATTGAGAACCATACTGACTTGATGCTCTAGTAAGGAGCTGCATTGATATGTGGATGAGGATTGACATGCTTGACTTACATTTTGCATCGCATGACCTGGATGTGGCCGATCGCATTCATATCTTGCATCGCATAGCCTTAGTACGACTGATTGCATTCATGTATTCATCAGCATGATTTCGCATTACTTTGACCTTACATTCTGAGCACGCTTATATTGCGCACATACACCACCCTCTAAGCTTTTTATATGCTTATGTACGATTGATGTGTGCAGGTGATGCCAGGACGTAGCCTTAGTCTCGCTGCCATTGGAGCTTGCAGCCAAGCTTCTGGAGTTTTTGTTACTTTCAGTATATTGTATTCCCCCTTTCATACGCCTTGTATTCAAAGTTTTTGATCATAGTGGATTTTGTGATGGTGTTCTTGTGGTTATTGTTTATGGATTATGCTTGTGGTTATGCTCATTACGAATCAAATCATGTTTGAAATCCTCCTTACAGCATTCCAGGATCGGAATCTGGTATATAGGTGCCGGGAGCGGAGAATGGGGTACTATGGAGGCTGTCGGCGCCGGATTCGGTGATCGAAAATTTTGTGAGCTCGGTTTCTGAGTTCGGGACGTGACAACTGGGTCACTTATTAAACACCCGTCCTCAACGTCCCACAGCACACTTGACCATAAATGAAGGAGGCACTAAAGGTGAGGTCATAGAAGAAGACTCTGACTTTGATGAACATGAACAAGCCACTGAGAAAAAAGTAGACGACGATGAATGGATGGGCAAGGATCGTGACAAATCTCTAGTTGTGAGGCGATTGCTGTGCACCTTACGAAAGAAATTACATCCATAGTGACACAATATATTCTTTATGCGGTGCACCATCAATGACAAATTTTGTGACTTAATCATAGATAGTGCAGTAGCGAGAACATTGTCTCAAGAGTGATGGCGGACAAGTTGCAGCTACCAACGATAAAACATCCTTTCCTGTACTTAATTGGCTGGATAAAAAAGGTGAACAAGACTAAGGTAACTAAACAATGTACTGTCTCATTTTCAATTGAAAAAATTATAAGGATCAAATACTTTGTGACATGGTTGACATGGAAGCATACCATATGTTACTCGATCGACCATGAAAATCTGTAAGGCTCGTATCTTGGTCCGTACCTTTCCTTAGACTTCCGTGGTCTTACCGGTCAAATTCCGGCAACCTTCGACCCTTAACCGATATCGACACGTGACCCTGATTCATATGCCGACAACCCGAGTCGACTCAGCCCGAGACCAATACTATAGCGACCGCGCCGTCGTTGCGGTTCTGATGTCGCGACTCATGCGCCGAGGCGATACCCTAGTCAAGAGTTGTAGACCGACGTTCGGTGCGAGAAAACGCCACGTGTTGCGAAACCCAAGGGAATCTCTACGATGTGTCACATCAATCACATCAATCCCATCAATCAATCAATTCATCAAGCCATCACATGTCAAGTACACATCACTTTCATCCATTTTCCCAAGCAACCACAAAAGTCTCCCAAACCCATACCTCTCTTACACAAAAAGCCACAAAAGTCTTCACCACCCATACCTCTCTTACACAAAGGCCACAAAAGTCAAAGATTTCTTACACAACCATCACTCACCACATCCATCCATCACTCTCTCTCTCCCTTTACAACTCTCTCTCTTTCTCTCTTTCTCATTTCAAAAATCTCCAAGCAAAAGAGCCCATACGTATGGAATTTTCCAAGAATCCCTAAACACCAAGTGGCCCACCTTCCTACCCCATCATCTCCCATCTCAACCTTCCATTCTCCATCTCCTCCATTGAAGTTGAAGCTAAGGTTCCAAGGAGCCCCTAGGAGCAAGAAGATCGGATGGTGGGTGCCTCTATAGGGTAGTTTCTTTTTTATTTTTATGATGGGACAAGTGAGACCCACCGATCAATGGTGTGGATTAACTTGGGACCCTAAGTTGTGGCCGATGGACCACTTGGATCATCATGATCATTCCATGATGGGGCCATTCTCCATGGACCCCATCATGATGTTTATTTCATTGCAAAAAGGTCATCTAGACCATCCATATCGGTGGGGAATGGATCTCCATCGTTGATTTACATTTTCGATGGTCCCATGTACAAAGGGATCCATTTATTGTATGATTTCATTTAAGGGAGGGCTCATAGTGGCGGAGCCCTCCATCACAAAGCGTGTCCCACCTTCCATCTCTCTCTTTCTCTCCATCTCTCTTTTATTCATTTATTTATTTAGTTTTATTTTATTTTATTTTATTTGTGATAGGGTTGTGCGGCCCACTTAAATGGACCCCACCTTGAGCATTTATTTGGTCCAAGCTTTCTTCAAGTGGAGCCCACCTTGCATGTTGTATCAGTGGTGGCCCACTTCAATAGGCCACCACAATGTATATTTTAAATAGGGGGCCAAACCGTCCAGCGTCTGGGACGCTGGACGTCCCTGTGTAAAAAAAAAAGGGAGAAAAAGAGAAGCTTTGGGAGTGGGCCCTTGTGTAGGCCCCACCTTGATGTACGAGTGTAATCCAAGCCGCCCACCCTCTTTCCCATAACATTTTAGGTGTTGAGCCAAGGGATGAAGTTAATCCGTTCATTGGGCAGGCCATACCACTCAAAACAGTGACACTTACCATTTGAATTACTTCTTAATTTTTCTACAAACCTAGATATGCCCAATAGCGGACTCATTGGATTGGTCTTGAGCCGGGGAAGCTTGTGAGCGGAATGGATTTGCGCGATGCGGACCCCACACGGCAAAAATCCCAGAAAGTCAGGTTTTTCAAATTTTTGCAAGGGACCCTGCCCCCCTCCCTGACAACATACAGGTGCTGCACACTGCTGCGTGCAGCGTCAGTACCGGGCTGGCGTCCAGTTGGGACCCACGGCTCCAACCGTGGGTCCCACTGTAATGCTTGTTTGTCATCCAATCGGTTCATGAGGCGGGTCCCATCATCAGGTGGGCCCCCTCCAAATTTTGGCCAGATCCAAAACTCCAGTGGCCCACACCACATGAAATAGTGGGACTGTACCCCTACCCTTGAAAACCATTTTTTGGGCCCACAGAAGGGTTGAATCAAGCTGAAATTTATGTTGTCCCTTCATCCAGGTCCGAGCGACCTTATGAACGGGTCGGATGGCACTTAAACATTATAGTGGGCCCCACACGGGACCCACAATGATGTATTTGTTAAGTCCACCGTCCAGACGGACGGTGGCACCCACCACGGTGGCGCCCACTTCTGTATGTGTGGCCTCCACCGTCCAGCGGACGGTGGGGCCCTTGTGATGTATGTGCTCTATCTGCACTGTCCACTGGACAATGGGACCCACCATGATACATGCGTTGCATCTTAACCGCCCAACCATTTTTCAAGCTTGATTGTCGACCCCACCATGATGCATGAGCCATCTAGCCCCTTTGATAGCTCATTAGAAGGCATGGGTTAAAGATTGAGCCGGATCCATTGTTTAAGTGGACCCCTTCTGGGCAGGTTAGGCCCATCTTAATGTAGCTATGGTAGTCCATTGGGGCCCACTTTGATGTGGATCTTAGGCCCATGGAATGGGGCCATTCAATGTAATTTAAGGCCTATGGGATTGGACCCACTTGACGTATTCCAAGGCCTATGGGTTTAGGCCCATTCAAGTTGTATAAGGCCTATGGGTTAGCCCCATTTGGATTGTAAAAAGCCTATGGGCTTAGGCTCACTTGATATTTAAGGCCTATGGGTTTAGGCCCAATTGATATGTTATAAGGCCATGAGACTAGGCCATTTGATATATTGTAAGGCCCATGGGAGTAAACCCATTTAATTATAAAAAGGGTCCATGGGATTAGGCCCATTGGATTTATTTGAGACCCTTGAGTTAGGCCCATTTTATTTGATTAAGGCCTAGGAGTTTAGGCCCATTTGACTCATGTTAGGTCTATGGGTTGAGGCCCACTTGATCTACATGTGGGACCCAATTGGTGTGGCCCATTGGTCACATATTAGACTCATGAGACTAAGCTCATTTGATGCAATCCAAGGCCCACGGGTTTTGACCCATTGCAATGCACATAAGACCCATTGGTGTGGCCCATCTGATGAATAAAAGGCCCATAGGATATGGCCCATTTGATATATATATGAAAAGTCCAATGGGATGAACCTAAGGTTCATTGCAATGTGTAATCCCAATACCGATTATGTAGCGATGTTTAAGAAGATCGTGCCTGGGAAGCAATGTTGGTTTGACGTTCACATTGCGAGTGTAATGCTGGTTGGATGTCCACATTACGACTCTTCTTAGGGCCCATTATTAGGCCCGTACTTATTGTGTATAGGCCATCCAGGTCCATCTGCATTGTAAGATAGTTCATTTTATCATAACATGTTTAGTACAGTTCCACGACTCATGATCATATGCATCATATGTATGCTTGACGTGAGAATTGTCTGATCATAGCATTTGCCTTCTGACAGGTTGTTTATGGGCTCCCGATTAGGCGGTGATGCCCTACATGAGCACACGATATGCGCAGAATTTGATGCATGACTAGATAGCGTGAATTATGCATATCGCATTTGTATGACATGAATATTGTACGCCCTAGCGACATCGGGGTCGTAAGTTCCACAGATGTATCGTGGTTGGCAGGATTGGACACCAAAAATCTTATTCTACATGGGGTACTATAGATATCCCTGGGTGAAAGTCCCTAAACCCTTATGGTATCAAGTGGTTACTCCAACGTTTAGACCTAGTGGGTAGATGAGCACTGAGTGCCGAATACCAGTTGGCTGTACTCTCCACTGTGTCGTGGTCGGTTGGAAGGGGGTGCGGCCTTATCCGCCCGAGTATAGGGGGCAATGCAAGGCTGAGTTTGACTAGCTCGAGGAATGGGTCCGCTATTGACGAGTCACGCCCGGTAATGGAAGACGGATAGTGAGGTTTCTTTCACTTACCTTATTGCGCGCGAGGTGGCGACAATCTGGTTTAGAGTATACTAGACCCCGGTGATATCCCATATTTGAGCTGTATTGATGTATGGACATAGATGAGGATCTGTATGCTTGAGTTGCATTGCACATCACATGGCCTTGGGGTGGCCGATACCATTCATTTCTTGCATCGCATAGCCTTGGTACGACTCATGATATTATGGTTCCATCTGCATATTCTGCATTACTCTGACATTGCATGTTCATATTACTACCTTGCGCACACACTTTCACCACCCTCTAAGCTTTTTATAAGCTTATGCACGACTGTTGCATGCAGGTGACGTTGGTTCGTAGCAGCGTTGAGGCGGGAGCACGTTGCAGAGCGTTTTGGAGTTTTTGTTCTTTACCATTGTATTTCCCTTTATGCTCATTGTACTTGTAAAGTTTTTGATCATAGTGGAAATGTAATAGAGCACTTGGTTGTTGTTGTGGGTTATGTCTTTGGTTATGCTTATTACGAATCAAACTGACATTAAAAATCCTCCTCGTAGCATCCCAGGATCAGAACCTGGCGAATGGGAGGTAGGAGCCGAGAATGGGGTTCTACGGAGGCTGTCGGCGCCGGATTCGGCGATCGAAAATTTTGTGAGCCCAGTTTTCGAGTTTGGGGCGTGACAAAATCAAACTGTGATACGACCCACCAAGGACGAGACGATGTTTACGCCTTCATCAAGGATATTCAAAAAATAATCCTTGCCCCCATGACATTAGAGAACCACCCTGAAACCTCTAAAGTAGGAGGAGTTCCCTCCTGACCATTCGGGATTTCATGAAAAAATCTAAGGAAACATGCAAGGTATACGCTATAGTGATGAAGGATGTTAGTGCACTTATTTGCACACATGTTTATCAATCACGTGACTAGTTGTGTCAAGTAATCGGATGAATTCTTAGCAAATGAAGACAAACGGCACAACTGGAGTAGAAGCCTGAGCTACAAAGTCAGCATTTAAAGAAGCTTCTTACGTTCAGGATCTTACAAATAGATAATCTCAACCCAAATAGAAAAACCTACTTAGGTCATCTATTCAAAGCCAATTTCGAGTTCATATTTTCTATCCTTTTAGTCTTGACTTTAGTAATTCCAAGTTGATAAATGATTAAATGGACAAGGGATTAAAATAGAAAAATTTATCTACATTCGGTAGGACAAAGGTACCATTGAATAACACCTTCGGTGTTACCAAAAGTGCTCAAAATAGTCCAGCAATATTTCAAAGGTAATTCGGTACAACATTTCGGTAACATCGATGAACAAATTTCGGTGTCACCGAAAGGGATCTTTTTCATTAAGCAACTTGAGGATTTAATTTAGTAGTACCGCTTGATAATTCAGTACCATCGAAGAAAGTTTGGTGATACCGAAATTAGCATCAGTAACATCGTAAACTTTCCATTTTCTATTTTTTGGAACTATTTCTCTATAAAAATGGCTTGTAGAAACTTGTAAAAAATGTGGATTTAGGCATTTTAGAGTCCCTAGGTTGTCCGAAGCTCTAATCTCTCATCCTAGACTCTATCCACATGAATTCATATTCTTTTCATTGTGATTCATCACTCATGAGTATTCAAATAACATGATCTCAAGCCTTCACTAGAGTATTGAAACCAAACTTATAGGTATATCTTTAGTCTCAACCATACTCTAGTATATCCATCGATTGAATCCCATAGAAAATCCACTCATTATCCTAGATAGGAGATTTAAAGAACTCTCATTACCTTGATCACCTTTATAGGTATATCTTATTCAAGGTTCTTGATTGTGAAATTATACCAACAGGAAAATCCAAGCTACGCGAACAGAGGAGCATTGAAGAGCTGATTCAAGCATGAAAGAGCAAAGATGAAGTAACCCAATATAAGCTACAAAAGAGGACTCAATCCGACAAGTAAGTGTCAATTTAAGAGTTTAAAGTTTAATCACTATCCTCATGTAGGATTGAGGCTAAGAGTTTGCTATCAAGAAACTCGTGTAAGTGCCTTGTGTGGGACCTTGGCTGGTGGGGCCAAACGTGGGTTTTAGGTGCAGGAACTTTGCTCTTGTGGAGAGCATAAATTGGTGTCCTTAGTGTAGGACTGCAAAGGTTTGTAGTGAACCTATTTTAAAACCTTTAATAGTGAAATCTGATGCACTCTGGGATTGAGCATGGATGTTGGGAGTAGAGTAGGCACGTAGCCGAACCACTATGCATACTTATGTTTAGAATTGTCATTTGCGCATCTATTTAATCATACTTATATATGCTTGAACGTTTAGTTTCTTATACATGATCGAACGAATACTATTGTTTGATAGGTAGCACATTCCACATACAAGCTCACATTACCATAGGCTAGTTTATCTATTTATATATCTTGAGTAGTCTTAGTAATTGGATCCTCTATTGGCTTGGAAGCCTTGAGTTATATTGCTTTACTTACTTTAAACTGAATGATTGTTTAAGTTAGACAATTATGATTTTTTAAATAGAAAAAATATTTAAAAAAGTCCTATTCACCCCCTCCTCCCTCTAGGACATTGCTTCATATTCATTCTTCAGTATTAGTGATATAAACTGCAATTTCAATCGGTATCAGAGTGAGGTTCCTCTGAAAAATGTTTAACAACCTAGAGGAAGATCTTGGCTAAAGAAAGAACTATGGGCAAAGGAGAGGGATCATTTGTCTCACAATCACCCAACTTTAAAGGAACAAACTATGCATACTGGAAGGCTAAAATGATATATTTTCTCTAGGCCTTAGATGATGATGCTTGGGAGATTGTCAAAAATGGATGTACTACACCAATAGAATAAATTATTCTCGAGGATGGCACAACAATCACCAAACAAAAATCAGTAGCCTCCGTGGTCGTCCCGGTTGAATTCCGACAACCCTCGATCTGTATCCGACATTTGTGTGTAATCCTAAGTCAAGTCCTGCATATCAGAGTTGACTCTACTTGAAACTTGTATCCTTGCGACCACGCTGTTGCCGCGGTTCTGACGCCGTGTCTCGCGCATCGAGCCAATACTCAGGTAAGGAGATATGGGCCTGCGTTCAGTTCGAGGAAACGTCACGCATTTACAATTCGAAGAGAATCCCTACAATATGTCCCATCAATCACCACATCATGTTAAGTACAAAACCATCCCCAAAGTCCACTCTCTCTTACACACCCTTACATGTCATGTACACATCACTCACTCCATCACCAATCACTCCATCACCCGTCCCTCTCTCTCTACATCCCATCCTCTCCCTCTCTCTCTCTCTCATTTTCCCATTTTCAAGCAAGTAACCCCATGAGAGGAGTAAACGTCCAAGCTCCATGAGAAAGTTAGGTGTGGCCCATCTTCCTACCACCCAATCCTACCATTCAAAACCAATCTCGACCGTTGAATCTCATTTATTGGAGCTCTAGCATGCATTGGTGGAAGAAGGAAGAGGAGATCTAACGGTGGGTGTTCTATAGGTGTAGATTCCATGTTTTGATGATGGGCCAAGTGGGGCCTACTAATTGATGGTATGGATCTCACTTTGAACCTTAGATGTGGCCAATGACCCACTATAAATCTCGTGATCATTCTATGATGGAGCCATTCTCCATGGACCCCATCATGATGTTTACTTTCTAGTTCAAAAGGGGTCATCTAGACCTTCCATTTTGGTGGAGAAGGAATCTTCACCGTTGATTTTGATTTGGTGGGCCCACATGTATTGGAACCCACTTGATGTATGATTGAATGCATGGAAGGGAGGGCCCATAGTGTTGGGGTCCCTCCATCGCACGTTTGTCTCTCTCTCTCTCTCCCTCTCTCTTTCATTCTTTTGTGATGATGTAGCTGTGTGGTCCACCCGGATGGACCCCACCATGAAGCATGTATTTAATCTAAGCCATCTGTAAGTGGGGGCCACCTTGAAAATGTGTTGTAACCAAACGACCACATAGTGAAGTGTGAACTGACAGTGTGGTGTATTGACCGAGCAAATAAAAATATCAGTTTGATTTAAAACTTTAGGTGGACCGCTCATGCATGCCCCAGCTTGATGTATAAATCAAATCCACACCATCCATCCTATTTCTCAACCCATTTTAGGCGTTGAGCCGAAAAATGAAGCCAATCCAATTTTCTGGTGGGCCATAGCTTAGGAAACAATGATTTTTACCATTCAAATCAGTTAGGACCCATCTTGATATTTCTGGGCTTGTTTGGTTCGTCTTGAGTCCTAGAATGCAATGGTTGGGTTGGTTTCTCTTGATGTGGGCCCCACCTACAAAAAACCTCGAGAAAAAATATAAGCAGCAGACGCTGCTGCTGCTGGCATCCAGAGGACGCTATAACAGTGTCCTGTTACATTTGACACTGGAGGCAGGGACCATGGGCCCCACCCTGATGTGTGAGAACATCAACACCATGCATTTTGTGGGCCCCTTTTAGTTGTGGGCCGCCCTTAAAAATTAGTTGTATACGCAGCTTAGGTGGTCCACACGGTAGGGAACAGTGGGATTGAACGTCTACCATTGAAACCTCGTTCAGGTCACAAAAGTTTTGGATCATTATGAAATTTATTTTTCCTCTTTATCCGGGTTTGTGTGACCTTATTAACAAATTGGATGGAAGATTAATGTTATGGTGAGCCCCACATGGGACCCACTAATGTTGTGTTTAACCGACACTGTCCCCATGTATGGGAGTGGGACGACAGGGAACAGTGGGATTGAACGTCTACCATTGAAACCCCATTCAGGTCACAGAAGTTTTGAATCGTTATGAAATTTATTTTTCCTCTTTATCTGGGTCTGTGTGACCTTATTAACAAATTGGATGGAAGATTAATGTTATGGTGGGCCCCACGTGGGACCCACTGACATTGTGTTTAACCCACACTGTCCCCATGTATGGGAGTGGGATGATTGGTGTACCTCACTCTGGCTACATAGCTGCTGTAGTGGCGTCCCCAAGTTCTGTGGGTCCCACCTGTTTTACCCACACCGTCCATCTATGAGACCCACCATAATGCATGTGTTGTATCCATGCTGCCAAACTTTTTTTGAAAGATAATTTTAAGGCTTGTGATAGAATAAAAATGAGACAGATCTTGGATCAGGTAAACCATATTATAGAAAACAGTGGGTTTGAATGTCCACCATTAAAACCCTTGGGCTACCAAGTTTAGACTAATATGATATTTATTTTTCCTTTAAATCTAGGTCTTTGTGACCTTATGAATAGGTTGGATGGGAAATAAACCCTATGATGGAGCCCATTAGAATTTAACCATGGGAAGTCATTATCATTACGGTTAGATATGATATGGTCCAGTTTATCTTTTGATATGATTCATTTTTATATAATACTCTATTTTGATCTCTAAAAATAGGTGAGTTGGGCTCGGCCCATTCAACTTGGCCCATTTGATTCAGCCCATTGATTCGACACATTTGATAAGGCCCGATGTGATATATGAGGCCCGTTGTCGAGGCTCACCTTAATGTAAATGAGGCCCATTGTTGAGGTCCATATGATATATTTGAGGCCCAGGTGAAAGGCCCACTTATTGTCTATTCAAGGTCTGATGTGATTTATGTTGGCTTATATGACGAGGCTGATGTGATACAAATGAGGCCCATCATGATTGTATGTGAGGCTATAGGCTCACTATATGTTTGGCCCTATGTGGGCTACTCCTTGGGAGCAATGTTGGTTAAATGTCCGCATTGATGGGCAATGATGGTTGGATGTCCACATTGTGACCTTCTCTTAGGCCTTGTTAGGCCCATTCTCATAATTCTCTTGTCAGTTAACCCAAAAAGCAGGCCTCATTCGCTGTAAACGGATGGTTTAGCACTATCGGATTTGATATAACCCTGGCCGAGGGCAGATCCTTATATTATGGTTGATCGACTGTTCCTCTATGGACCCTGCCTTGTTTACATGCTGATTATTGGTGTCGATATCGATGTCGATTGTCGGTGCCGATTATCGATGCTGATTGTCAGTGCCAATTATCGGTGTCGACTATCAATCATTAGTGCTGATTATTGAGGACGATTTCTATTCTGATTATTGAGGTTGATTCTATTTGGTCAAGGCCAATTCCGTTTGTTGAGGCCGATTCCGTTTGTCGAGGTCGATTCCATTGTTGAGGCTGATTTTGATGGTTGAGGCTGATTCCTATTATCGAGGCCGATCATTGAGGGTAATTCTGATTATCGAGGTCGATTCTGATTGTCAAGGCCTAATTTAATATATATAAGTCCCATGAGATGCGGCCCTTTATGATGTATATTAGGCCCGTGTTAAAGGCCCATTGTGATGTATATGTGGCCCATGTGATGCAACACACTTAATGTATATGAGGCCCAATGTGACGTATTTATGGCCATCCATTGAGGCCCACCTTGATGTGATGCATAATGGACTCGTGTGAGAGTCCCATTACGATGTATTTTTTGCCCATGGGTTGTGGCCCATTATGATGTATTTGGGGCCCATGGGTTGTGGCCTATTGTGAAGTATTTGAAGCCTATGGGACATAACCCATCCGATGTATATAGGCCCACGTGATGTATATTAGGCCCATGAGACACGGCCCATTATGATTGTATGAGGCCCATTGTGGTAGATTTTAGGGTCTGGTTATGGAGACCATTGTGATGTATGTTAGGCCCATGTGATAGGCCCGTCGTGATGTGTATTAAGCTCTTGAGTGAGGCCCATGGTGTTGTATTTTTGGCCCTCTTGTGAGGCCATGGGTCCACTATATGTTAGGCTCTATGTGGGCCATTTCTTGGAGATAATGTTGGTTAAATGTCTACGTTGTCGAGGTCGATTATTGATGCCAGTTACTGATACCGATTATGAGTATGTGACAACATAACATCATGATATATGCCCAAACGCATCATCTGCATGTTTGTAATGAGATGTAGTTGACCATTTCATATGACATTAGGTAGGTTGTTATGAGACTCTCAGATAGGCGAAGGTTATCTCACATGAGCGCATAGTATACACAGAATTGATGCATGATTAGATTGTATGACTCATGCACATTACATTGTGTGTTGTGAATACTGTACGCCCTAACGACATAAGGCTGTAGCCTCCACAGGCATATCATGGATGACTAATTGGTACACCAAAAATCTGTTATTAGCATCGGGTTGTCATAGGTGGCCCTGGGTAAAAATTTTTAAACCCTCTTGGTACCAGAGGACGCCCTAATGTCGAGACCGAGTGGATACATGAGTGCCCGAGTGCCAAATACCAGGAGGCCGCGTCTCCCACTGTGTCGTGATCGATTGGGAGGGGGTGTGGCCTTACCCACCTAACGGAGTAGGCATAGCTAGGCTGAGTCTGACCAGCTCCTAAATGGATCCACTATCGACAAGCCAGGTAGGCATTGGTGTACTGCTGGCAGGCGGGTAGTGAGGTCTTTTTCACTCGCAGGGCTACGCGGCCTGTAAGGGTGGTAGCCAGTATGGAGTGTACTAGACCCCAGTGATGATCCCAGAGATGTACAATACTAATATGTGGACTTATTGAGCAGAAGTTGCATACTCATTCATTCATTTATTCTCTATCCACTCAGGTTGGTGGTGCGTAATTATTTGTTACGTGTACCTATGCAATGACCAGGATTTTGGTTAGGTTGCGCGACTAACTTGAGATGAGGAGTTTACCACATTGAGTCTGACTATCCAAATTTAGATATGTGATTAGTTTAGATAGAAGTCCCTAGTGGTGGACCCCGTAGCCTGTGATACTACGTACTATCATCCCGACTTCACACTCCAGTTTGGTCATTTCATTCACATCTCATATCATATTACATCCACAGGCATATGACATTTTGGGTTGCTATGTTTCTATACTTATATGGCCTAGACAGACTTAGTATGATTTACATATTGTATTGTATCCTTGACATCTGATATTTGATTCTCTATAACTCCTCATTTGAATAGCTGATCTATATTGCGTACTCTGATATTGTATAATTTATAGACTTGTAGTATTTCTGCTTACTCTGATATCATATGATTTATGATCTTGCCAGTAATTCTGATATTATATGATTAAGGCATTATATTGAATACTTGGCACGTGCATCGCACACACTTACACCACCCTCTAAGCTTTCTATAAGCTTATAAATGATAGATGCGTACAAGTGGCATTAGGTTGTAGCAGCGTTGAGCTAAGAGCATGCAATGGTCTTTTGAAGCTTTAATTTTGATATATGTATTTCCCTTTCAGCATTGTATTCAAATGATTATATTAGTGGATTTGTGATGGTGATTTTACCTTTATTGTTTGGGTAAACTTGTGGTTATGCTTATTACGATTTAAATGTACATTGAAAAATCCTCCTTGTAGGATCCTAGGATCGGAATCTGGGGTATGGACACTGGGAGCCGAGAATGGGGTACTACGGAAGCTGTCGGCACCGGATTTAGCGATTGGAAATTTTGTGAGCCCCGTTTCTGAGTTTGGGGCATGACAGTTTAGTTTCTTATACATGATCGAATGAATACTATTGATTGATAAGTAGCACATTTCATACACAAGCTCACATTACCATAGGCTAGTTGATCTATTTGGATATCTTGAGTAGCCTTTGAAATTGGATCCTCTATTAGCTTAGAAGCCTTTAGTTATATTTCCTTACTTGCTTTAAACTGAATGATTGTTTAGGTTAGGCAATTAGGATTTTTTAAATAGACAAAATATTTGAAAAAGTCCTATTCACCCTCCTCTAGGACATTGCCTCATATTCATTCTTCAGTATTATCGGTATAAATCACAATTTCAATTGGTATCAGAGTGAGGTTCCTCTGAAAAATGTCTAACAACCTAAAGGAAGATCTTAACTAAAGAAAGAACTATGGACAAAGGAGAGGGATCATTTGTCTCACAACCACCCATCTTTAATGGAACAAACTATGCATACTGGAAGGCTAAAATGATATATTTTCTCCAGGCCTTAGATGATGATGCTTGGGAGATTGTCGAAAATAGATATACTGCACCAGCAGAACAAATTGTTCTCGAGGATGGCACAACAATCACCAAACCAAAACCAAAGACCAAATGGACCCAGCATGACAAAGAGATGAAGATATATGAAGCTAAAGCCATGAATGCAATCTACTACGGAGTTTCACAAGAAGTATTTTATCAGATAAGTATGTGTGTAAACTCTAACACAGCATGGGAGTTATTAGAAACTACCCATGAAGGAACCAACATGGTAAAAATGTCAAGGCTTCAACTCCTTACATCTCAATTCGAACAAATAAATATGGAAGAAGATGAGACGTTCAAGGAGTTTTCACACGTTCAAGGAGTTTTCACAAGATTAAATGGTATATTCAACTTCATGGGAGGACTTGGAGAAAGAATTTCGGTACCCAAAATATATAGAAAAATTCTGAGATCCTTACCGGAACGTTTTAACTGCAAGGTCACTAATATAGAAGAGTGTAGGAATATAGAAGAAATGAAAGTAGAAGAGCTAGTAGGTTCTTTACAAACTTTTGAACCACACTTCAAACCACCCACAAAATCCAAAAATACTATTCTCAAAACCTCTAAAAATATGAATATAATAGAGGAAGAAGATAGTGAAAATGAAGATGGAGATGAGGAGGTTGTCCTCTTAGCTAAAATTTTTAAAATATTCTCTAATAGGAACCGTGGAAGACCTTACAATAGCAAGGGAGCTCAACTGGACCACAAGCACTAAACTAGAAAATTCAACAAGTCCAAAGAGCTTCAATGCTACAACTGTAAAAAGTTTGGTCACATCTCCACGGAATGTCCTACAAAGAAGTCAAAAGGGAAAGCTATGATAGCCACTTGGAATGATACTGACAATTCAAACTCAGATTCAAATGAGTCAAAAAGTGATGAAGACAAAAATCATTAAAGATTCTCATGGCCTCCACAACTACAGTCATTCCCAAGAATCTGGATGAGGAAGATGAACTTGATCTTGAGAGAATCAAAAGGGGGAGAGGAACTACTAGTAGAAGCATAACTTTTAATAATCTGATCAAGAAAATTGAACTTCTAGAAATGAAAGTTGAAAATTAAAAAGAGAAAATGAGAAACTAAAAATAGAAGTAAAATATTCTAATCAAACAGCAGAACTAACCTGAAAATTCAATTAAAGCAATAAAATTTTTGAGAAACTTCTAAGCCCGGATAGAAAATTAAAAAATATGACAGGCCTAGGATATGAATCACAATCCTCATCTACATCAATGATGACAAATTCAACTACTCCAAATCTGAAAAATTTAGTTGAATCGTCATGACATCACTGTGGAAAGATAGGACACTACAAATGGGAATGTCTTATATTCAAAAAACCTAACGTTACTTCCAAGGCAAATCTCAAAGTCACATCTAAATCATTTAGAAGTCACTCAGAGAAATACTCTTCTGGCTCAAAGAAAATGGTTACCAAATGGATAACGCAAAACAGATAAAAGTGCCCAGAAATTAACTTGGGTCCTTGAAACATCTGGTACATGTAAATCAACAAGTTACCTCGACCCTTCTTTTGATAAATTTTTTAATGGGTTAAGTAAAGGTGAGCTATATAAATAAAAAATTAATTAAATAAAAAATAAAAAATGATTAGTCAAGAAATAAATCACAATTGATTAAAATTTATTCTAGAACTTTAAAAAGCATATTACTTTTGAATCAATTCACAAGAATTCTTGACTAATAATTTCTTCATGGAGTTTGATAAAAATGCTATATAACAAGTATCATACATAACTTTTAAAATACTCATGAATAATATAATACTTATCTTGAACCAGAAAAGGTTGATACACATACTGCAATTAAATGTTTATTACTTATTGGTTAACCATCTCTAATGAATGGTTATTGGTTCATTTTGAACTAAATTGGTATATCTGAGGATCATACATCCTATGGAAGCTTCAAAGTCAAACCAAAGGATTAAGCCTGATGATTGATCTAATTGTTAATACTGAGGATTCTTAGCCTCTAAACATTTTGATTTCATACTAGATTTTCGCTCTCAATTATATCATGGAATCCTATTTTTGAATACTGTGTATATTAGGAAAATCCATTGTAGAAACTTGTGAATTCCAAGAACACTTCAGTAACACCGAACTTACCTTCGGTGGTACCGAAACCGAGATGCTATAAGCTATTTAAATTGCTCACTGCTTAGTTTTGTTTACATTGTCACTTCTTTTGTGTCTTCCAAAGTTCGGTTGAAGGGCTGTGCTACGAAAATCAGCAAAATCTAAGGTATCTCATATTGCTTTCTCTTTATATCTCAAAAAACTAGGAGCGTTTTCCTTAGGTCTATCTTCTCTTAATAGGTCCTTTATCATTCTACTTCATTTTGCAAAATGGAGTCATCCCGCCTAGAGAAAAGCCGATCCAATAAGAAACATGAAGAATCAACCAGAACCAGACATAAACTATGCATTCCAAAATGAGGGCGATCATCTAGCCAGACCTATAGACCGTCATCTTCCTAAAACCCTAATCCTTCCAGGTCCATTACTACGAGATTTCTGAAACAAAAGATTGTATGTGCAAAAATTATGGATAAAAGCTATCTTGAAAAATTCAGGGTTCAAGAAATTCCTTCTCTCCAAAGATGTTTATACTTTGAAGAACCAGTAAATGTAATCTTGGCCTAATTAATTTGTTCCATTACACACTATATGGGGGTTTGATGTTGATTGCGATGGCCAAATAATTAAAGCACTTCATACCGCATATCAACTCTTATAACAATACCATTGTGTTCCAAAAATACACAGAATCAAAAGCGGTTGTTTTTTAAAGGAACTTACTATATGATCTATATGTGCTTAATTGGTCAATCTGTGATTATAACCTCTTCAGTCAAGGGATACAAGAATATTTTCAGATTAGTTATTATTTTATTTGTACCAATTGTTTTAACCTATGATTTCATCACAACATGGTCAAGAATAAAGGAAAGAAAGATGCAAAAGGAGAAACGACATCTAGAAAAATCAGAACCTATACTCTTTATCCTCATTCTACTGCCAGGGCAAACAAATTTACCCTTAATCAATTTGTAAAATTTAGTCTCATAGAGCCATATGGGATAGACATTTTTCTAGGATCAATGGGGTGGGATAACGTCCTTTACTTAGGAAGAGAAATACAATATGACCTTGTGTATCACTTCTTGAATTCTTATCATAATACTCAAGATGATCCTCCATTGATCAACATCAATTACATGAATCAAACCAAGGAGATCACTCCTTTGATGTTAGGACAACTTCTAAATCTTCCACTCACACATACCTCACCAACTAATCGTCGCTTAAATAATCCAAGTGCCTGGAAAGAAGTGACCAGAATACTGTGTGATGACTTAATGATACCCAGAAACAGAAGGAACTACCTGTCTTCATTGCATCTGAAATCTACCACAAAAGTGTTTCATGAAATACTGAGTACCAATGCATATCCCTGTGAAGTTTCTAGAGATTTTCTCTCACCAGTTGTTTTAAATACCCTATGTGATATCTATCGGAGAACTGAAATATGTCTGCTTACTTTAATTTTAAAATAATTAATTCAAGTTGTCAAAGGTATTCACCACATAAGTATTCCTTTTCCAAAGAGTCATCTGCAAATTTTCCAAGTTTCTAGCTATGCCACCTACTTGTGATACAATATATCCTACAATACACCTTATCAAGAAAACCCTACTAAAAGCACTTAAAGTCTATCATGAATGTAAGGGTAACGAAGAAACTCAAGACACTCCCATGGCCACTGGCTGAGACTCTTGTCACACCCCAGTGCCTGCACCAAGTCCATTATCAGTCAGCACTGAGTGTCTTATTCGCCAGAACGATCTAGCTTGTTAACTTCTTGAAGGACATTCCAATATAGAAGTTCACCTCCGGCAGTGCGAAAATCGACTCTCCAGGATTAAACTACGTCTTGACGCTCTTCAACATACTGGGGATCACATCACTGAATTACTTTTGACTCGTTGTTCTTATATCCCTCAATATGAGGGCGGATCTTCTAGATGATCTTGTCTCTTGTGTTGTTGCTGAATCATAGTACATTTTCTTTTTGGATAATTATGCCCTTAAGGGCTTGTTGGTTTTTGGATAATGGATTTTCTACCCAACCTTGGGGTAGTAATTTTGATGCTATATTTATGCTCATGTTGCTATTTTATTTCATAGTTATATTTCTTCTGACACGGGTTATATATTTCTTCTGGTTACATAATGCTTATGTATTTCACAACTATTTCATTTTAACTTTATGTGATTTACATGTTCTCTCTCTCTCTCTACATTGAATTTCGTCATATATTGGCTTGCTTCTTGGTAAATCCTTTGCCAATAACTAACAAAAAGGGGGAGAAGAAACCTATCTACCCACCAAAACACTCCGTTGTTTTCTACAGAATACATGTTGATCATTGAAGAAACTACGGAGGAGCAACATCTCTATGTTACATATCTAGTCTTATGTTTGAGTTATAATTTTGTAAATGATATGTAATCTTTTATTGGTTTTGGTACGTCATTAGTATGGACCATTACAGTGTCCTAGGATAGGTTGTTTTTGTCAAGTAATTGACAAAGGGGTAGATTGTTAGTGCACTCATTTGCACACAAGTTTATCAATCACGTGACAAGTTATGACAAGTAGTCGAATGAGTTCTTGGCAAATGAAGACCGACGACGCAAATGGAGTAGAAGCGTAAACTACAAAGTTAGCATCTAAAGAAGCTTCTTACTATCAGGATCTTGTAAATAGATGATCTCAAACCAAATAGGAAAACCTACTTAGGTCATCTATTCAAAGCCAATTCCGAGTTCTTATTTTCTATCATTTTAGTCTTGGCTTTAACAAGTTCCAAGTTGATGAATGATTAACTGGACAAGGGATTAAAATAGAAAAATTTGTCCACATTTGGTAGGACAGAGGTGCCAACAATTATCACATTCAGTATCACCAAAGATACCTTCGGTGTTACCGAAAGTGCCGAAAACAATTTAACAACATTTCAAAGGTAATTTGGTACCACTGACTGGATATTTTGGTAATGTCTTCTGCCACCGATGAACAAATTTTAATGTCACCGAAATGGATCTTTTTCATTCAGCAACTTGATGATTTAATTTAGTACTACCGATTGATAATTCGGTACCACCGAAGCAAGCTCAGTGATACCGAAGTTAACTTCGGTAACACCATAAACTAGCCATTTTCTATCTGTTGGAATTGTTTCTCTATAAAAACTGTTTGTAGAAACTTACAAAAAGTGTGGATTTAGGCATCTTAGAGTCCTTAGGTTGTCCCAAGCTCTAATCTCTCATCCTAGACTTTATCCACATGAGATTCATGTTCTTTTCATTGTGATTTATCACTCATGAGCATTTAAAACTCTTATTTATAAAGAACATGATCTCAAGCCTTCACTAGAGTATTAAAACCAAACATATTGTTATATCCTTAGTCTCAACCATACTCTAGTGTATCCATCGGTTGGATCCCTTAGGAAATCCACTCATTATCTTATATTGGAGATTCAACGAACTCTCATAACCTTGATCACCTTTATAGGTATATCTTATGCAAGGTTCTTGGTCGTGAAGCTAAACTGACAAGAAAATCCAAGCTATGCGATCGGGGGAGCTGATTTAAGCACGGACAAGCCAAGATGAAGCAACCCAACACAAGATACAAAAGAAGGCTCAATCTGATAAGTAAGTGTCATTTTAAGAGTCTAAAGTTTAGTCTCTATCTTCATGTAGGATTGAGGCTAAGAGTTTGCTATCAACAAACTCGTGTAGGTACCTTGTGTGAGACCTTGGCCGGTGGGATTAAACGTATGTGCCTTGTGTGGGACCTTGGACGGTGGGCCTAAACAGAGGTGCCTAGTGTGGGACCTTGGTCGGTGGGCCTAAACATGAGTTCTAGGTGTAGGACCTTTGCTCTTGCGGAGAGCATAAATTGGTGTCCTTAGTGTAGGAATGTAAAGGTTATTGGTGGACATGTTTTAAAATCTTTAATAGTGAAATTCGGTGCACTCTGGGATTGAGTGTGGATGTAGGGAGTAGAGTATGCACGTATCTGAACCACAATACATGCTTGTGGAATTGTCATTTCGCATCTGTTTAATCATGCTTATATATGATTGAATGTTTAGTTTCTTATACATGATCGAATGAAGGCTATTGATTAATAGGTAGCACCTTCCACACACAAGCTCACATTACTATAGGCTAATTGCTCTATTTGTATATCTTAAGGAGCCTTTGTAATTGGATCCACTATTGGCTTTGAAGCCTTTAGAGTTATATTACCTTATTTTCTTTAAACTAAATGATTGTTTAAGTTAGGCAATTAATATTTTTTAAATAGGCAAAATATTTGAAAAAGTCCTATTCACCCCCCTCTAAGACATTGTCTCATATTCATTTTTCAGTATCAACGTTACAAACCATAATTTTAAAGGGCGAGCAATCGGATCACGTAAACATTCCTCCAAGTTTAAGACTATTGATAAACGAATTTAAAGAAGTTTGGCATAAATATTTACCTGATGGATTTTCACTCATGATGGACATCCAACATTACATAAACCTTGTCCCTAGGGCTGTCCTCCTCAACCGCCCTCATTATCAGATGAGTCTGAAGGAGTGTGAGATACTTCAGGGGCAAGTAGAGGAATTGATCCATAAGGGTCTTTTGAGTGAGAGCATGAGCCCAAGTGTTATACCAGCTTTATTAACGCCAAAAAATAAGTGTAGGTGCATGTGTTTCGACAATCAGACAATCAACAAAATTAACGTCAAATATCGGTTCTCAATACCGCGGTTGGACGACATGATCGATATGCTAGAAGGGGCTACGTTGTTCTCTAAGCTAGACCTGAGGAGTCGGTACTATCAAATTCGTATTCTACTTGGTGATGAGTGGAAGACGGCATGTAAGACCATGGGTTGTATGAGTGGCTGGTCATGCCCTTTGGTCTATCGAACGCACCAAGAACTTTTATGTGTTTAATAAATCCAGTGTTAAAATCGTTCACTGGACGATTTGTAGTAGTATATTTTGATGACATCCTGATATATATCCAAGATGAAATAGAGCACAGGGAACATCTCAAGCAGGTGTTGCAGGTCCTACAAGTTAACAAGTTGTACCTCAACTTAAAAAAATGTAGTTTTTTAACGGACAACCTGTTATTCTTAGAAATTGTTATAACATTTACAGGCATCCGTGTGAACGATAAAAAGGTGCCATTAGGGAATGGTTGATTCCAATAAACATTCATGAAGTAATGAGTTTCCATGGGTTGGCGATCTTCTATCATCGATTCGTGTGGAATTTTAGCACTATAGTCGCACCTATTATAGATTGTATGAAAAAAGACCGTTGTAGTAGACTAATGAGGTTGACAAGAGCTTTCATGAAATCAAGCATCAGTTGTTCATAATATCATTCTTAGTTCTTCCTAATTTCGACAAGTTATTTGAGATTGAGTGTGACACTTCATATGTCAGAATTGGAGAAGTATTATCACAAGAAGGTAGGTCTGTAGCTTTCTACAATGAGAAGCTCAGTGAAGCCCGAAAGAAGTGGTCGATGTATGAGCTTGAGTTGTACGCAGTTGTTTAAGCGTTGTGACATTAACAACATTATCTGATTCAAAGAGAGTTTGTTCTGTACACTGACCATCAAGCATTAAAGTTTATTAATAGTCAGATTAATGTGAATAGTGTGCATGTTAGATGGGTTACATTTTTATAGGAATTCACGTTTGTTCTGAAGCACAAGTCAGGGAAGCAGAACAAGGTTGCTGATGCACTTAGTCATTGTCCATTACTATTTATTACAATGAGCAGTGAGGTGGTTGACTTCGACTGTTTCAAGGAACTGTATGTCGAGGACGAGGACTTCAAAGATTCTTAGATAAAGTGCCCAGAAGGTCATCCCAATGACCTACATATATATGATGATTTTCTCTTTAATGGGAATCGATTGTGCATCCCCCAAAGTTCTCTGAGGGAGTAAATTATTTAGGAGCTATATGGAGGTGGCCTTGGTGGACATCTTAGGTGAGACAAGATGCGAGATCTTGTGGAAGAGCGGTATTACTGGTCGCAATTGGTATGTGATGTTGGAAAAGCAATACAATGTTTGTCAGACCTCCAAGAGGTAATATCAGAATACAGGCCTTTACATCTCGTTACCTGTGCCTGACAATCCTTAGGTGGATTTATCTATGGACTTTTTGCTTGGTCTCCCACAAATACAATGTAGCATGGATTCGATGTTCATGGTGGTAGATCGTTTCTCTAAGATGATGCATTTTATCTCATGTAAGAAGAATCTCGATGCAACACTTGTGGAAAATCTATTCTTCAAAGAGGTTGTGCAGCTACACGGGGTTCTCAAGACTATTACTTCTGACAGTGACAGAAAGTTCATTAGCCACTTTTGACGGACTTTGTGGACTTGATTCGATACACGACTTCAGTTCAGCAATGCCTACCCCTCACATATTGATGGTCAGACTGAGGTTGTGAATAACACATTGAAAAACCTCTTTCGATGTATTTTAAGAGAAAAATTGAAGCAATGGGATTCGATCTTGTCTCAAGTGGAGTTTGCATTCAACGACATGGTTAACCGCTCGACAGGAAAATCCCTGTTCCAGATTATTTATAGACGAGTGCCTCATCATATGCTTGAGGTGGTCCCTTTTCCCAAGCTCCCAAGCATGAGCATTACAGTATAACATATGACAGAAAGGATCATGAGAATTCATGTGAAGGTGCAGACTAAGCTACATGCCTTGAATGAGAAGTAAAAGGATCAAGCAGACAAGTATCGATGACAAAAAGTATTCGAGGTGGACGACTATGTTATAGTCCATCTACGCAAAGATAGATCTCTGACCAGGACATACATAAAATTAAAGAATAAGAAGATTGGACCAGTATCAATCATCCGATAGGTTAATGACAACTCTTACGTTGTTGATCTTCGAGATGACATTGCGATCTCAAGGACGTTCAACGTCGCGGACCTGACCGAGTATCATGAACCAAAGTAAAATGAGTTCTTTTAAAGTAGAGGGGATTGATGTAGAGTGGTTTGCGGAAAATTTTATGGCCAAGATGGATCAGAAAAGGTCCGGTTGACAACAAAAGTGATTCGGACCGCCAAACCTTAAAACGGGCCTATCTTGCAATCTAGAATGAGTTATCAGACGTAAAATCATTGATTTTGGGGTAAAACGAGCTACTTTAGCCACCCAACACCACTATAATGGGTTACACAAGCCGAATTTGTGAAATACCACCAGATTGGTCATTTTCCTATTTTTATTTTATTTTTTACTATAAATAGTAAGTTTTAGTTTGATTATAAATCTTCATCAGTTGGGCTTTAGGAGTTGCGCCCAACGTGAAAAGTGCTTAGAATAATTAGGAGAACATCATGGTGAAGCAAAATAGGACACTTACTATTTTTGACCGTCTATAAATTGTAACCTTTCTATTTATATTAAGTTGCAAATTCTAAGAGTATTAGTTATAGTTTGGTTATGAAATCTCTCCCATTGCTTAGTATCCCTATTTAAAGGGCTGTGAACTCGTTTATTTCATTCATTAATTAAATTATGAATTTTATAGAATTTACTTCTATTTTTCTTGCTTCCTCCTCATGGATTCGAGAAGTCTTTATGAGGAATTTAGAGAAGCTCCGTGGATTCGGAGCAGTTATCCTTGAGGAAGATGGTGATCGACCTCATCACGTTCATCCCTATGTCATTTGTACACTAGATTGGTTACATCAGATTTGAGATGTAATAGTTTTGATATTGAAGAGAAGGATAGAGAGAAGATTGAGTCTTGAGACGAAACTACACCTGCAAAAACAACAATATGAATAAAGTTATGTTAAAAATTATTATTATTAATTTGTTAAAACTTGAAACTGATTTAATGTGTACTTGAATGTAATAATAACGAAGATTATAAGTACAATGCAGCAACAACTTTTATTTCATTTTCATATTATGCTTTTGTTTATTTTATAATTTATATTTCATTATTGTTTTTACTTATCATATTTAATTATTGCCAACATACAAATTTCTCTAACACGTAGAGTATATATGTCATCAACTCAACCATCAACTGACATTTGAGACTATGGTTCCTTGTTTTGCTTTTCAAAGTCTGAAAAAGTGATAATTTTGTGTCATTTGTATGAGGCCAAGTTTGTTAACAAAACTAATCGACTCAAGTTACATTATCATGTCGGAGTGGAGATACAAAATTGTGTCCTAAAGCCCCAAAGGAGGTTAAACTTCTTTTTCAGACCATTCTAGTTTAAATAAAAAATATTCCATCATTCCATCTAAACTTTTCCAAGCAGATAAGTAAGTCAGATTATTAGCATTGGAAGAAAAATAATTCCAACTGGCCTTGAAACATAGTATAAAAGAGACTTCTAGACATCAACGATGTTCTCCAAGGTAACATGATACCGAAGCAACATTAAGTTGCACGAGTAAAAAGAAGAAGAGTAACAAACTATCCAAGTTTCTCTCCAGTATCAATGTATTTTATACGGTATTAAGAACTATGTATAAATCTACTCATAAAGAAAGTTTAAACAATTTAATTCATACTATATAAGATTATGGAGGAGGTTTCTAAACATCAACGATGTCCTTTAAGGCAACATGATACCGTAGCGAGATCAAGCTACATGAGTAAAAAGAAAAAGAGTAACAAACCATCCAAATTTCTCTCCAATATTGGTATATTTTATAGGGCAATGAGTATTACATATAAATCTACTCATAAAGAAAGTTTAAACAATTTAATTCATATTATATAAGAGTATGATAAATTTATTTATTTATTTATTTTAAAAAAACTCTCTACACCTAATTTAAGAGCTGTGAACGATTATGTATATAAAGAATTGGATAGTAACTCAAGCTCTGTAAACAAATCTATTCTCTTGTAGCAAATGACAACATAAAAGAAACGCATCTAATGTTGATAGAAGTTTGTATTTGTAAAATTCTAAGATTTTTACTTTTTAGTTTGTAACTTAATATTATTTTCATTACCATTATATTATTGATTGAATTTTATATAATGTATAACCATAAACTCAAAATATCGACCTCAAACTCAAATTTTTGAACTCAACCAGAAAGCTCGAACCCGATCTCGGCTCGAAAGTTCAAGTTCAAACTCAGCTCAAGTTGACCCGAGCTGCTGTCTGAGCCGAGCCAAGCTGGCCAATCAGACTCAGTCACCAAGTTAAGCCAAACTTGAGCCAAAGTTGGTTCTTGGCCAAGCTAATCCAACTCCGTGTACAACATTTAGTGACAAATATTACAGGGACTTTGAAAAAATCGTGATGTTATAGTGGAATTATGGATAATGATATTATCATGACAATTTAAAAATCTTGCAGTTTTTAAATTTCATGATTTTATTACAATTTTAATGGTAAAAATTATTTATAAATTAAAATAATGTAATATGTGTTTTTATATTCAATTTTAAAATAATTTAATAATGTATGATAAATATTTTAACATTTATTTTTGGAGACTTTCCTAAAAATATAACATGAAAATCATGAAAATCTAAAAATTCCTGAGAAAGTCCCAGGCCGAATAATTGCCCCCGACAGGATTGGTCGCTACATATGCCAGATTCAGCCATGACTCGGGCGAGTACTTGCAACTCGACTCAGGGCTGAATGAGTCGGGTTCCTGGTTTTAAAACTGACTGACTCAACTCGAACGTGGAACGTCCTTCTTCATGGCTCCAACACAGCGAATGCTCCAGATCTGTCGCACGTACGCGTGTTGAGAACGACTGGTCGTCAAAATATCAAAGGCCAAAAAGTCTAGGAATAGGAAATGTGGAACCCACGCTCACGTGAACACCCTTTTCCCGTTTATCTTATCGTGTTCACGGCTGCACATGGTCACATCACGTTTTCGTGTTGGCAATCTATTTCTTTTTCCTGGTGAGCCCCACTTGAATGATGAGTTTGATGGAAGCGGATTGCCTGTGACATGACGTTGCCCAACCACTGTGGGGCCTACCTTAATGTATGTGTTTTTATCCATGCGGTCCATCTGTTTTTACAGCTGATTTTCAACGGTTGAAAATATCTTGGAGGCTACATAAGTTTTGGTTCAAGCTTATATTTGTGTTTCCCATTTATCTAAATATGTGTGACCTTAAAGGATAGTTTGGATTGTAAATAAAACATAACGGTGGGTCTTAGGAAGCTCTCAACGGTGGGCGTTGAATCCCCCGCGGTGTAGTCTAATTGAGCATTGGATCTGCATTATTTTTGGGTTCCTGCGCTAAAATCAGCTGGCAAAACGGATGGATGGCGTAGATACAATACATAATCACAGAAGGCCCTACAGATCTTGGGCTACGTCATGCCACAGGCATATCCCTGGGGCGGCTGCCACAGACAATCCGCTTCTGATTTTGATCGGCCTGTTATCTTTGCTTAGTTTGGAGCGGCTAAAATGCAAGCGCGCAAATTTCTCTTGTGAATAAGTTCTTTATTCTCGTACATCCCGGCGTACATGCCAAACGGTACACGCTTATAATATCCGAGTCGTCCATCACGTCGATCCGTTCATTAAAAGCCACTTTCTTGAAATCAATCAGGTTATCTTATCGTGTATTTTCAATTTTAGTAATAGTCAGAAAGTTTAGAAAAGATTGCCGGAAGTTTTTTCTTACGTCCGTCCATTTTTTTAAAAATTGTGGCCCACCTATATATTCGACTACACTAATTTTTCTTTCAGATAATCATATGTTTTATTTACACCTGGTGGACGGCTTGGATCTCTATTCCCTATTTTCTCCACTGGCCCATCTGGTGGCGTGTAAATGAGATACCATATGCACGCTTCCAAGCCTTAGCAAGGCTTTTACACTTTTTATGCTTATCCATGCATGAATAACGACTGTTTCTTTGCATGTGATGTGCTAGTTTGAAATCCGACCGTTCAGATAATTGGGGCAGCTATGTATGGATAGTAGGCTGAAAATTACATTCGTCAAATGAACTTGTGGTCAGGTCGAAATGATTTTCTCCTTTGAATATGGATCGTCGGTGGATTGTCTTTTTATCTGTCAGTGGTCCGTTAATCCTACGCATATTATTGTACTTCCAGTGGGACTGTTGGATTTGCCAAAACGCTGCTGAGTGAATAGGCTTGATTTCGTCCACACATCCTAATGGATGATTATTGTTTTTTAGATAATATGACAAAAGAGAAATGCTCTAGTGCTTGGACAGTCGGATGGATTAATCTGAACGGTCTATTAAGTCAAGGAGACATTCTATTGGCCACCACTTAAAAACCACTCCGATTGGATGATCCAATCCATCCCTGAATTTTGCTTATTTTTGGAGCCATCCATTTTTTGATCCGTTTATGGATTTCTTAGTATGGCTTAATAACAGTGAATCTTTGGAATCATAAGTAGAGTTGTATACGAACCGACTTAGCTCAGTAAACTCCATTGACTCGACTCGAAAAAGCTTGATTCGACTCGGTTCAGAACTGAGTTCGAGCTAAGTTGAACTGATTTTTGGAGCTCGAACCGAGTTTGAGCTTGTTTGATCTCAAATCGACTTGGATCAAACTAGTTCGGTGACTCGGTTATTTTAATATTGATGTTGCTCACCAAGTATTCCATGAAATGACTCAACCAAGTGTTGTTTCGGATACATATATTCTCTGCGAGATTGGCTAGTGGTGAGAAAAGTAGGGATAGGAAGCAAATCACTACTAAAAAGAAACATTACATTATAAAACTACCAATATATTTTTATTTTAATGTTGTCTATTGAGTGTTTGATAAAATACTTGTAAATTGTTGTTGTTATTTTGCATACTATGAGAAATTGAAGGTGCACTCCATGTGTAATAATCCAAATTTGTGTAGTAATCTATACACAATTATACTCACACAAGGAATGTAGTAGACATCTAGACACATCATTAATTACAGAAGAGTATATTCACCTATCCTTTTAGGGGTGCGGTTGAATTTCGAGAACGAAATTCTTATAAGGGTGGTAGAATTTAATGACCTGAGATTTTGGTACATGTGCATGTACATACACATACATTCATCTTAGCATATATGTATCTACCCACGCATTCATGCATATTTGCATCTTTCAATTTATACAAGATGTGACCATTGATATGGTTCAATTTATTATCATAAACCATTGAATTAAATTGTTTTATTTTGGTGTGTATATGTGTATGTGCATTCCCTTCACTTGTACGCTTAAAATCATCTCTGTTCATGCATTAACTAGCTCAAATCTAGCTATGGATCACATACTAAACTTATCCATTCATTCATCGTACAAGGTTTGTGATCATCTATTTATCCATTCATTTTAAAACTTTATTTTAATTTATTAAATCATTAATCTAGACCATTAACCCAACGATTTATTTATCTAATTCATTAAAAAAAAAAATACATCTTTCACTAAGCTAAATACGAAAATAACTGTACATTAACCTATACATCAAATTGGACTCCTAGCCGTCTAATTATTTACTTATATCTCAACCATCCAACTATATATCGTACTTATATCCGCCAATCAAGCCACCTAAACACAAATTAAACCATCCACTTGTAGCTTGTAGAGTATATACTATAAATATAATGCTTAGTTTTCATTTGGGTCACACACAATTATCACGTGAGATCATGAAAGAGTAAGAGCCGTTGAAATCTATTTTTGCCACCTTAGGATGATCATATGAAAATATTAAGCTTATTGGATAGAGTATGTTGAGGGTAAGTTAGATATTAAGTTTCTTTTTTATCCGACAGTCCAATATTGAGATATTCACGATTTAAATTCGTGTACAAGAGGAGCTAAGAGAAACCCAACATTGTACGATTTTTTCCGCTCAAACAACTAACTTTAAATAAATAAATAAATTTAAAGAAAAGAAAATTTAAATTTAAATAAAACTTAAAAACAACTAACTCACCAAGATTCTCTGCCTAATTAACCTCTCTTCCCACGCTCTTCACCTTTCTTTCCTTTTCCGTGAAGTGAGTCCCAAACCCATTGCATCTGCACCACCCATCATCATAGTGGGCCCCAGGGTCATTGAATCTTAGCCATCCTCATCTCATTGTTGTGGGACCCACCAAATCTAGGGTCATCTACTTGGATGGATCATAGGGAAGTTTCAAAGTAGGTTTTTCCTAACTGTTCTTTAGAATATACGACCCATTGAAGTTTTGAATTTGCCTCATTTTACAGCTTATGTCCCATCAGTATCAGGTAAAACTTATGATTGGGGTGAATTTCTCTTAACATCTTGGTGGACCCCATATAGCCATTTTCACAAGAGAGTAAGCAAAAGGATTAACCAGGTAATCCACGACTCCCACTTCTCCTCCTTTTCCATCTTCAAAATAGGGATAGCCACATCATTGTAATGACGTTGCACGGTGAGTGAATTATTATCCATCAAGCCATGATCAACATATCAACTACTCCATAAATTACATATGCATTATTAATAGAAAAAAAGATAAATAAATAAGAGAAAAGAAGCAGAAGACAGAGAGAGTTTGTGTGTACAGTGGTGAGGTTGAACATAGGTATAATGTGCAACGACGGGGCTCATCCAACAACCTAAGATCAGGTGGGTAATCCTGAATTTTCTATTTTTATATATTTTTGAGATTTAATTTTGAAATAATTTTCTTAGAAATATAATTATCAAATTCATTTATACATGATATTTATATTTTTGAATTTTAATATTAATTGAATTTTATTGATTCATAGAGTTTAATTTTATTTTAACATTAATTCTGAAATTTAGTTTTAGGTATACTAAATTAAATTCACTAAATTTAGACTTTAATTATGAGTTAGACTGTTTGATTTAAATTTTGTTTGATTAGAGTAAATATTAATTACGTTATTTTTGCGTTTTTGAAAAGAGAGAAAGAAAAAAAAATTATATATATACAGAATAAAATAAACAATTTATCTAAGTTTATATTTTAATTTAGAAATTCTTAATTTTTTTTTAAAGATTAAAAATTAAATATGAGTTATTCTTTAAATTTTAAATTTAATTAATGTAAAAGTAAATGATTAAAAATAGATTATGTTCAAATTAATTTATGAATTTATTTAAATTAGTAAATTTGAATTAATTTTAAAATATTTTTAATTAATGATTATGTTAGTTATTAAATTTAATCGCATTATTGATCTGAATTATAAAAAAATTCAAGTTAAAAAGTAAATCAAAATTTAAATTCTAATAATTTATAATACGTATAATTAATTATAATAATAAAAAATTTAAAATTTGAATGGATAAAAATAATAGTACCCAAAGTTCAAATTAATAACTTCTTTTAACTTATTAAATTTAGATATAAAAATAAATAATAAAAAAATTCTAAATTTACAATATTGATCTAAAATAATTTGAATAAAAATTTTAAAATAGTTTAACTTAAATTATTAAATAATAATTTAATTACATTGTTAATGTTATAAATTTATGGAATTAATATAATATTTTGTTTCTTTAAAGCTAAAAATCCAAATTTTAATTCTAAAATTTTAAAGAGTTAATTAATTTAAATTTTAAATGAACTTAAATTTAAGAAAATTTTCAAAATTTTAGAATTAAAGCTAATTTGATTATATTTCTATATTTTAGAATTTAGTGATTAATATATATTTAAACTTTATTAGATTAAAATTTTAATAAAGTATAATATTAAATTTAAAACTTGTAAATCTTCTCCATGTAGTTCAAAATTTTTGTCTAAATTAAAATTTAAATAAATTTATCGATTAAACCTAAATATACATTCTCAATGAATTATTAAAGAGAAATTAAAATTAGTTATAAAATAATTAAGTCATTTCAATATATATAATTAAATTAACTCAAAATCAGAACTATATATATATATATATATATAGACACACACACATATGTTAAGTTTATGTGATAATTAGAATAAAATTTAGTGAATAAAAATATTAAATATTTTTATGCTAATATTTAATATTATTTAAGTAATTTTTTATTTAATTAAAGTTAGAATTTAAATAAAATTTCTTATACATTATTTCACAGTAATTCTTAAATTAAATAACAGTAAAAATAATATTTTATTTAAATATTTTAGTTATTAAAGTTTCAACAAAATTATATATAGAATTATTAATTAGAAATAAAAATTTATATTATTGATATTTTTGATTGCGAAATAATGATTCATCTTATGTGCATGTCTAACATTCATTGAGCATCGATTTTAATATGTTGGATGTAACGTAAGCAAATAGGGTGATCGTGTCCTTTGAGTGAAAGACCCTATATCTAGCAAGTTGGTCAATCATGTCTCTTGGGTGAAAGACCCTAGAGCCAGCAAGTAGAGTAATCGTGTCCCTTGGGTGAAAGACCCTAGAACCCGTTGGATCCTTTGGAATCTCCTTTGTGTACGACGTATGAGTACAATTATATGCGCGGACATACGTCAGAGGTACAATTGGAGTAGTAGTCTGACCAACAAACGTATAAATGAGTCCCTCACCTCGAGATACCGGTGCGTGGGCGTTAATGCAACATGGCCATTCACTTGGGTATGGTGTTGTAAGATATGATAACTATTTAATTTTTATTATGAAATTTATGATAAGGTTGCATTCAGAATATCTTTACGATCCAAGCATTGCATTAATGTCATCTTTAAGATTCAATATCTTGATTTGTATTTGAAATTATATATATATATATATATATATATATATATATATATATATATATATATATATATATATATATATATATATATAATTTCATTATTTATTCATTTGTTATAAATTTAGAAATTTCATATTTGAGTTGAATATAATCTCATACGCTATTGTGCTCATACTCAAAATAATAGTGTTTTAGGGCATCAGAATTTAGTCATGGGCAAAGTGGAGTGAAGGTCCAATCATCAGTTTGCTTATGTTTTATTTAAACAGATGGAAAAATAAATGTATAACAAGAATAGAGAAGTGGGTTTACGATGTAATAATTAAAGATTGTATTTGATAAACGTTGTTTATTGTAATGAGTTTTAATTAAGTGTGGTTGTGAATGGTAAATATTGAATCATGTCCTGGGATTCGGAGTTGGGTCTAGCCAACTCGGATACTGAATTTTGGGGCACGACACCATGTGTTTGAGAAAATGCTGCACAAGTTTGAACTAGGCTCGAGTTGTTGATTGAACCGAGCAGAGCTGGCCACTTAGGCTTGAGGACCGAGCCAACCCAAGCCGAGTTCGAGTTAGGATCAGTTGATGGTTAAGCTGAGTCGAGCTCTGTTCAACTCAGGTACAACTCTATTTATAAGCAATATATGATGGCCTAATAATCAGATTGATCAAATTGTAGATGGAAACTATTTTAATACAAACAATCTTGGCCATCCATATTTAAGGCTAAGATCGCAGGGTTAAGATTGTTGCATTGTTGTATTATTTGCGAGGTAGCACATGAAATCTATACTAAACCTAGTGAATGGCCTAGATTAATCAATTGGATTGTTTACGAGTCCTAACACGACTAGGGGTACTATAACTTATAAAACTCTAATAGCACTGGATCATCTTTTCGTTAATTTGATATTTACTATAATTTCATTTTAGACATGAAGAAACTTTTTAAAACTGAAAATTCCTTCAAAAAATGGGCAGCCGATTGCCTACTGAGTAAACTGTGTAGGGCCAACTAACCGTCCATCAGTTTTTTTGATCATTTCAGTGCATAAGCATCAAATAAAAGCACATCTAACGCTCTGGTGGAACTCTTGCCCCAGTGGTAAACTCTCAGGATTTTCAACACCAGGTGAAGTGTTTTGGGTACTCATAGGTGGTGAAATCCCACCACCTTCAACACTAAGCGTTAAATTCACACCATTTCCTTTAGTGTGGGCCATTTGAGCTTTAGAAATGCTTCGATTTTTGGCACATGCACTAAAATTAGCTGCTAAAATGGATGGACGGTGTGGATAATATATACGTACCATGGCGTTTGCCACTGAATTTACTCAGGCTTCCTCCAAAATGAAAAAGAAAAATTTAAAAATAAATAAAATTATCCATAACTATGATTAAACAGCTTTTTGCCCTCTCCTCACATTGTAATCAGAGTAAGCTTTAAGTGAGGTCAATGCCCAAATAATGGTTCCACCTTGTCTATTGCAATTAATTTGGACCGTCTATTTTTCATGGCTAGGATTATGCCACCAAGGTGGCTCCACATTATGGAGTCTATATCAATAGTTGGACCTTTTTTTATAACCAAAATGGCATCAATGTCATTAGACATTGACCGAAAGGTTAGATCATCCAGTCATGGTAACTTTTAGGGAGGGATTTTAATTAAAGGTGAGCCAAAATGATGGATGGTCCAAGTCAATTATCAGAACTTATCTATTATAATTTTAATGATCAAATGCATCCAATCAAAGTGACTATTAAGTGGAGCAAACAATTAAAGGTGTGCCCCATATGATGGGCCCTCTAGACCAAAGAAGATATCTTCTCTATCATAATACGGACCATCCATTTTCATTAAATGGCTACAATCATTTATCAAAGCAACTTTCAACAAGGATGGAAAATCAAATGTGGGCCGAGGACGGTAGATGGTAAAATCAATGATTGGATCTTCTCTGTTATAATTAATGTGAACCATCCATTTTACTAGCTATTGATTGGATGCTATGGATCATCTATGATCAAAGTGATCTTTCGTGTGAGATGTTCAATTAAAGGTGGCCCATCATGATTGATGGTCTAAATTAATGATTGAATTTTCTCTATTATAGTCAATATGGACTGTTGTTCACCTATAAAAGTGAATTATAAGAACAAGAGTAATAGATGGGATAGTTAGAATCATCCAATCAAAGTGATTTGGAAGGGACATGGAATTGAGATAGGGCTCAGACGATGGATGGTCAAGATTAATGATGAGCTTCTTCGTAATAATCAATATTGACAGTCCATTAATTTCCTAACCATTGATTGGGTGGTTTGGATCACCAAATTAAAGTGATTTTGTGAGGGGACGGGTAATGAAAGGTAAGCCAAGCATGATCCACGATCCAATTCCATGACAAGACCTCTATTATAGAACCATCCATTTTACTAGCCATTGATCCGATGGCTAGGATCATCTGATCAATATGACATTTATGAGGGACATGTAATTAAAGTTGGGCCGAGCAGGATGGACAATTCAGATTAATGATTAATTGACCTTCTCTATCATAATTCGTTGATTTTTCTAGTGTTCAATCAGATGGTTGGATCATCTTATCAAAAATTTTTTAGTTGAGCATGCAATCTAAGGTGGTTCCACGTGATGAACTATCCTTATAGCTGGAGCCAGCTAATCATTAAATTGAATTGTCCATCATGATCACCCACATTTAATTGCCTTTGGCTAATAAAAAACTGATAAATAGTAAATTTTTATTAATAATTGGCAGCTGTCACAATGCTTGGTGGCTGACTTATCAAGATTGAGTTCTCCTCCTGGAGCCCATACATACCTATAAAATGCTGAAACATTAATAAAATTAAGGAGTTGTTGGGCTTCAATTCAGACCCGAAACCATATGCAGTGCATAAGCTAATTTTTATTTACATGTGTGCTGAGTATATATATGTTGGATGGTGCTAGAGTATTTTTCGACTGGAATCCAACCCAATACCTTATGACTCTAGGTGCCAAAATAACGGGATTAGGATAAGATTTGTGAATATTGGCCTACCTAATCAGCCACCAATTAACAAGAAATTAAATGATATGTCGAGGGAAAGGTTAGTCCTTGGGATGAGTTCTTTTTACTTTGAAAACAATGTCTTCTATTACAGTGGAGTTAGCTTTACATTCACTAATGAAGAAAACACTTAAAGAAGCAACAATAAATATAAGCCAAGTGGTGATTTTATTAAACTAAACAAGAATGTAGTACAATTGGTAGAAAAGTAAATAAAGTAGATGAAATTATCAACGATAGTTCGCCTGGGCAAAGCAACCATGAATGGTTGACAATCTTCCTAACTTGAATGATCATGAGATGGTCATGATTCGGTGAGCAAGTTGTGGCAAGGAGAATCACTAAGGATACGAGATTTTGGGTCCAACAATGAGGTCGTGGATGAAACTAATGTAAATCTAGCTTACTATAGCAATGCACTAGACAAAAGTGGAGAAATTAATTAAATCCATGTTAATCAATTTGAACTTTCTACAATATAGTGTTATGCATAAGTGGAGAGGCTAAACTAGGTAGAATTAAGATGTCCATGTTCGACAAAAATTTGATAGGTAACATTGAGCTGAATAATAGGTTTGTTTTATTGGATTGACAAGGGCACAAAGCAGTTCATTCTCTATTGCTCTTATAGACTTAGGTTAGGTGTTGGCCTTATATATGGTTGCCTTGGCTTTCGGGATCTATGGACTGATTGGTTAGTGACCTTGGCTCAATATACTTCTATTTTGAGAAGGAGCCAGTCAACCATTACGTTGCCATGTGTACTAATGTTTTTGTTTCCACGTCTCTCTTCTTGGTGCATTGCTTAAAATTCTACGGTTATACATGAACAATTAAATATATTCATGTCTTGTAATACCCATGATTTTTCTCAAAACCTCCCTTAAGCTTGCCCTGACTTCCTTGCGTGTGCAACCACACCCTTTTATGCAAGCACCTTGGCTTCTCATGCATGTGTACTCATGTACATGTGCCTCCACCCCCAATATGCACCCCGGTCCTTTCATAGACCCTCGTGGGGATGTGAATGTATACATCGACTCCCCGTATCCCTTCTTGTGAATAAGTGTGCGATCCTCATTGATTTCCAAAAACCCTGAGTGTGTGAGCATACATATGTTTGTGCCTTTGAGTGAATGTTTTTCAGCCTCATGTGTGTACATTATGTACCCCGTAGGCTCGGGCGTGACTCTCCCAAGAGTGTGAACCGAATCCCACACCCATGTGCCTCCAAACGCGCACCATATCATGCGAAGAATTCGTAAGGTTTATGTGTGAGATGAAATCCCAAAGGAGAAGAGATGTGAGCCTCCCTTACTCTTGAGGGTCAAATATTTCATATTAGACCCCATCTATTACTTGGTTTTACATACATGATAATGCTTAAACGTGCTATTTTAATTGGGTTTGTGTTGCAAGGTGAATTTAAGAGCTTGGACTAAAAAGGATGCTAAAGGCATGAATTTGATACTCAAGAATCACCAAGATAAGGGATGGATCTTAGAGGACTAAGATTGAAGAATTCACACGCCAAAGATCCGAGAAAATCAAGTGATTGACGATAAAGAGGCCGAAAAATTGTTCTGAATGCAAGATCATAAGGTTCCCAATATTCGTTTGGCTCGAAATTTTATATCTGGCCTATTAACCTTAAATTAATCGTACAAATCGAAATTTAGTCCTTGGATCTTTGTGGTAGTGGCCCAATGGACAGATTAGCCACTAAATTATTGATTTAGGGCCCACTTGATATCTGGATATGCTTCAATTTTGGTCTTAACCCTTAAATTAGATGCGAAAACGGATGGATGGAGTGGATTTCTCATAAGCATCATAATGGACCCCACATGGGGACATGTGTGCACAACCGGTGCACTCCCGCATCGCACCGTATCACAAATCCGGTCAAAGTGACGAAGACCCGACCCGGATCATGTTTTCGCACAGCAAAGGGACGTCCGTCCTGCTATGACATGTAGTGGGCCACCACCATGGACCATATCGTCGATCTGGACCGTTCATTCGATCCAAGGGGTGGCTACATCCCTAGTCATGGTGACCTTTTGGTCTCATGCGGGTGTATACACATAGATCACCGTTAAATGCAAGATGAATGGCGGGAAGATTTGATACAGTGGGCAGCACCAAACTCAACCAAAATCACCATTTTCCAATCGAAATTTCTCCAGAAATCCAATGGACGGGCTGAATTTCTCTAAAAACATCATTATGGGGCTCACCGAGCATCTCAACGAATCCACATGCGTAAGCTTGCATGTCCAAATGTCCGATCTCCATGGGCCATTGTATGATCTTAGAGATGGCCAGATGTAAGATCCAGACCGTCTAGAAGATTCCCATGGGGGCCAAAACCACCATCAAGGAGGCAGATCCGATTTCTGTTGGTTGTATGATTCTCTAATAGCCGTTAAACGCGGCTGTTTCTAAGTTTTCTGTTGCTTCTGCGCACGCCTTCTCCACCGACTCCTTACGCACCTCCTCTTGTGCGTGAAACCCATCCTAGCTAACCTAGTTGCCTATAAAAGGAGAAGAGACAAGAGAGAGATGGTATTACTTGGATCTTGGGACATGGAGGTGAGTAAGAGAGAGAGAAAGGAGAATGCATGGCCGGCCAGGCTTCTCCTTCTTCCCTTCATTTTCTTCTTTGGTTTTTCTTTCTTTAAGAGCTTTTGGTTAATTATGACTATGGTTGGCTAAACCTCTTAGCTAGGGCTAAAAGGTGAAGCTTGTAGTGTGATGAGACACTTTTCTTTATGCCTTTGATTCATGTTTAAGTTGAACTGATTTTGATTCTAGTTTGATTGTGAGGAATATTTGTAGTTTTTAATGGTTTATTATGACTTAAATTATAATGGATCTGCGATAACTTCAGGTATGTTCTTTGCATTATAGAGATTGTGAGCGTAGGAATCTTGTTGTTCACCATCGTCTCATGGTCATGGTTGGATAATGGAATCCTTCCTAATATTCATATCTCTCTCAGATTGGTTGTGGATTAGTTAAATTCTGTTGTTTGCTTTGTTTCATTGGCTTGGTTTTGTGATGGAATCAATTCTAATTCTCATATCTCTCGTCTATTGAAAACTAGAACAAAGGAAGTTCAGATGTGATTTTTAATGATTTGTCCTCCAATTGGATGAAGATGGGACTCTAATTCCAGTTGAGCTTGTGAATTAAGCGTAGATCTCCTTGATCTTTACAAGTGGATCCTTAGAAACCCTAGTTTTTTCACCTTTGAAATTCACTAATTTTAGTTTAATAATTCATCATTATTCTCTTAAATTCCTCTGGTTTAGATTACATCTTTGTCTAGTTTTAGTTTTGGTTATTTTCAGATTATTTACAAGGTTTAGTCTCTGTGGATTCGACATCAGTCTTACCGAGATTATTACTATATCGCGACCCTATACTTGTGGTGGTGAACACTAACCATCCTTAAGTGGGCTTGGGCTCAACCCAAGCCCAAAACCCAAAACCATAAGCCCATTCCTATTACCACCACTCATTTTCTCTCTTACACTACCCTCATATCACATTCCACTAACACACACCACTTACTCTCTCTCTGTCCCCTCCATATCACATGACAACCCACCTCGCATGCATGCTATCTCTCCATCCTAGGTTTGAGTACATTATTTAAAGGATTGTAATTTTGGTTTTTAATCAATAATCAATTTATTTCAAATTTATTAGAAATTATTTTTGTTTTCACCCCTCATTAATTCAAGGAATCTCAATGAGGAGTCCAGAAGCTCTGTGGATTCAAAGTCATTTTTCCCTAAGGAAGACGGTGATCAACCTCATCACGTCCCTCCATGCGTCAATTAGTATCAAGTAAGGATTCCCCTTGGGCTGATGGTAATTAATGACGACATGGACCAAAATCCTGTGGATGATGATATAGGTATTCATTATCTATTAGGAAGAATGGAAACTTTCCATTATGAGAGTTAATTAACTATGCATGGGTTGCAGTCAACCCTCAACTGTATTACAAATACACTAATTCCGCCCTCAACCCAAAGCGATGCTCAGCCGCTTATGCTCGTTGTACGACACAATCCCAACTTTTGTAGAGCGCTTTTAGAGGCCTTGGAGGTGAATCGTGGGGCTACCCTAAATGAGTTAAGCTCTAGCGACGAGGATGTCGGTAGCGTCATTGCCCAACGATTGACTAGATCGTGCTTTAAGAGACTATCAAGGTAAGGCTAAACTCTATAGTTTTAATGACTTATTGCGTATAGAAGGCTTTCTCAATTGGTTAGTCGAATTAGAGCAGTATTTTGACTACATGAACGTACTAGAACATCAGAAAGTGAAATTAGTAGCTTTTAAATTAAAATTCAGTGCTTTTGCATGGCAGAAGCAATTACAACTCTCACGTGCTCGATAGAACAAGGCGCCCATCCAATCATGTCCGCAGATGAGATGCCTTCTTTGATCATGATTCCTCCCTAGTGATTACGAGCAAGTATTGTTCCGGCAATACCAAAATGACCATAAGAGAAATCGAACTGTCATAAATTATACCGAAGAATTCCAGTGGTTGCAATGCATAATAATTTATCGGACACCAAGTTACAGAAGGTAGCATGGGTCATAGGAGGTTTACGACCGAAAATTCAGGACCGAGTTCAGATACATCCGGTCAGGACCATGGATGAAACGGTTCAGTTGGCAGGTAGGGCAAAAATGCAGTTTGCAAGAGTCCATACTCGGCCTTATCCTTCAACTTAGTCCCCTATGATGGATCTTTGTTTTCCTGTACCCCAAGTGAAGGGTTGCGATGTAGTAATAATCTCAGTGAGACCAGGGTCTAAAGCACAAGGACTGAATATGTGTGAATTTCTCAACTAATTAAGTATTAGAATTAGCAATTGACCTCAAATTGTAATTGAAAGTGATTGTTATGTAGTGAAATTATTAATACAAAAAATACTAGAGTGCCAAGGATCCACTTACAGTTATCTTAATGCATCCTTACTTGATCCAATCAATATTTCAACTAGAATCGAAGTCCTAATCTATCCAGTTAGATGATAGAGTGGTTAAAACATCGTAAACAATTCTATAATAGATTCTGAACATTCATAGCATTGGTTCCACATATAACTATCTTTTTAAATTGATTGTAGAGAGTTTAAAGAATCTACCATGCCCGTAGTCAATGGTAGATCAAAGAATTCTATAGATCAAACAATCATAATTACAAAAGAAAGTATTCAGAGAGTTACTAAGCATCAATCATGTCTGGAGTTAACGATAGATCAAAGTAATAATAAAATACTTCGTAAATTCAAACCATAAACTATGAATTATTTAACATGAAGTTCATGAACATGAATCAAAGTAATAAAGACATCAAGATAATTACAAGCTTCACCTCTTAGATCTAGATAAGAGATTAGCCAACCAAAGACATGATTAAGCTAAAAACTCTTAAGAAAAATAACTAACTAGAGAAGAAGAAAGAAATCCTTAGAAGTTTCTACACCCCTTGCTCTACTCCTCTAACCCTAATTCATGCTTAGAATGCCTTAGTGAACCCTTTTATATAGGCTCTGCTTAACCGACTTTGTAAACAACCTCAAATCTACGCACTTTGCGCAGGTTCAATGACACCTTCACTGGGACTTCGATGTCATCGAGGGATCGAAGCCCAATTGGATTTAAATTCGAAAACTACGTGCCACAAGTCTTCGATGTCATCGCCCGACCTTCGATGTCATCGAACTAGTTTTGATGGCATTGAAGGTGTCTTCGATGGAATCGTAAATCATCTAGAACTATCCTATGAGTTGAGCCCAAAATTTATAAAATTATCGATGTCATCGAACTGACTTCAATGGTAATGAATAGCTCTTCGATGGGATCGGAGCGTCTTTGATACAATCAAAAGTTTCTCCCAATTGTCCAGTGACTAAACTTGATTTTCTCCAAAAATTTCAATGTGATCGAGCCTCCTTCGATGTCATCGAATAGTTAAGTTCAGCAGCTCCTGAATTCTGCACTTTGTAAACTTAATTTTCTTCATTCTTGGCCACCAAAGATCCATCTTATCTTTAGTAATTTTTAAGCACCAAATTCCATGCTTTTAACATCTGTTTCACATTAAGCTCTTGAATCACCTTACAAAAGAAAACATACATAAATAGATTGATTAAACGCTAGCATGTTCATAAAACCAAGGTATAAACATGGGAACCTATGTAATATTTCTCACTCAACAGTCCTATGTTAAATTCAACATTGGCCAAAGGAAATGAACTAGTACGAGGACGCCCTCAACCTTCTATAACCATAAATCGTGACACAGGGAGTGGTCCATTTAGGCCTCAACGTGCAACACCAATAACAACAGGTCTAAATATGATTTCAAATTCTTATGGTCGACCAAGGTTGAACAATTGTTACTATTATGGCCAACCGGGTCACTTATCAAACACCAGCCCTCAATGCCCCATAACCCACTTAGCCATTAGCGAATTGGACTTGAGGGTGAGACGGTGGAAGAAGGCCCTGTATTTGATGAAGATGAACAAACCGTTGAGGAAGGAGATGGTGATGAAGAATGGTTGGCCTATGATCATGAAAAATCCTTGGTTGTGAGGCGATTATTGTACACTTCAAGGAAGGAGGTGCGCTCGCATCAACACCATATATCCTGTACGTGGTGTACCATCAATAGTAAGGTTGGTGATGTAATTATAGAAAATGACAGTAGCGAGAACATCATCTCGAAGGTGATAGTGGACAAGTTGTAGCTACTTACGATAAAGCATCCTTCCCCTTACTCGATTGACTGGATAAAAAAAAGGTGAATGAGACCAAGATAACTGAACAATGCACTGTTTCGTTTTCAAATTGTAGAAATTATAAGGATAAAGTATTTTGTGACATGTTTGACATAAAAGTATGTCATATATTACTCGGTCGATCATAAAAATCGGATTGTGATGCGACCCATCGAGGACGGGACAATGTTTACGTCTTCATCAAGGACGGTTCAAAGATGATCATTACCCCTACATCACTTGAGAACCACCCCGAAGCTTCTAAAGTGGAGGGGAGCTCCCTCCTACCATTTGAGATTTCATGGAGGAATCCAAGAAAATTGGTGAGGTGTACGCCGTGGTGGTAAAGGGCGAGGAATCAGAGTCCTTAAACATTCATCCATAAAGGGCGAGTAATCAGAGCCCTTAAACATTCATCCAAGTTTAAGGGTGATGTTAAATGAATTCAAAGAAACTAGCCCAAATAGTTACCTGATGGATTCCCCCCCCCCCCCCCCCCCCCCCTCCCCCCCCAAAAAAAAAAATAAAATTAAAATTATGGACATCCAATATCACATAAACCTCATCCTTAGCGATAACTTGCCCAACTGCCCTCATTATTGGATGAGTTCAAAATAGTGTCAGATACTTTAGAAGTAGGTGGAGGAATTAATTTGTAAGGGTCTTGCCAGAGAGCATGAGCCAATGTATTATGCTAGCTTTATTAACGCGAAAGAAAGATGGAAGCTGACACATGTTGATAGCTAGGTAATTAACAAGATTACCATTAAATATCAGTTCTCGATACTATACTTGGACGACATGCTTGATATGGTAGAAGGTACCAAAGTGTTCTTTAAACTCGATATGAGGAACGAGTACCATCAGATTCGTATCTGGCTCTGTGTTGAGTGGAAAATTACATTTAAGACTAAGGAAGGATTATATGAGTGGTTGGTCATGCCGTTCAGTCTATCAAATACACCGAGTACTTTTATGCATTTAATGGATCAAGTGTTGAAGTCGATCATTAGTCAGTTTGTGGTACTATATTTTGATGACATCCTAATATATAATCAGGGTTACACAGAGAACATGGAACATCTCAAGCAGATGCTACGGATCCTAGCAGTTAACAATTTGTACCTCAGCTTGAATAAGTGCAGTTTTTTAATGGACGACCCATTATTCTTAGGATTTTTTATGACGTTCACGAGCATACATGTGGACAATGAAAAGGTGCGAGTCATCAGGGAATGACTGATTTCGATGAACATTCATGAAGTGAGGAGTTTCCATAGATTGGTGACCTTCTATTATCGATTCATGCGAAATTTTAGCACTATAATCACAATAATTGTAGATTGCATGAAAAAGGCCCATTTCAGTAGATCGATGAGGTTGACAAGAGCTTAGCTGAAATCAAGCATTGATTGTCCACAACACCAGTCTTGGCTTTTCTAGTTTCTATTTGAGGTTGAGTGTGACACCTCATATGTCAGAATTAGACAAGTCTTATCACAGGAAGGCAAGCTAGTAGCATTCTACAACGAGATGCTCAATGAAGCCCGAATGAAGTGGTCAACATATGAGCTTGAGTTGTATGCTATGACTCAAGCGCTTCGACATTGGTGACATTATCTGATTTATAAAGAGTTTATTCTCTATAATGATCATTAAGCCTTAAAGTTTATTAACAGTCAGGCTAATGTGAATGATGTGTATGCTAGATGGATTACATTTTTCAGAAATTCATATTCATTCTGAAGTATAAGTCAAGGTAGTAGAACAAGGTGGTTGATGCAGTTAGCCGTTGTGCATCACTACTTGTTACGATGAGCAATCAGGTGGTTAGTTTCGACTATCTCAAAGAGCTATATGCAGAGGACAAGGACTTCAAGGAAGCATGGGTGAGGTTCCAAGAGGGTCATCCTATTGACCTACATATGCAAGACGGTTTTTCTTCAAAGGAAATCAAAAGTGCATCCCTCAAAGTTCCCTGGGGGAGCAGATTATCCAAGAGCTACATAGAGGTAGCCTTAGTGGATACGTTGGGTGAGACAAGATACGGGATCTTAGTGAGGAATGATAGTACTAGCCATAATTGGTACATGACGTAAGTAAGGCAGTGTAGTTTTGTCATGTCTATCAGACTTCCAAGGAGCAGTATCAGAATATGGGCCTCTACACCCTTTTATTTGTGCCTGATGACCCTTGGGAGGAGTTATCTATGGAATTTGTGCATGGTCTCCCATGAACATAGCGTGGCATGGATTTAGTGTTCATATGGTAGATCGTTTCTCAAAGATGATGCACTTCATCTGATATAGGAAGACACTCGAAGCAACACGTGGTGAATCTATTATTCAGAGAGGTCGTGCAGTTATATGAGGTTCCTAAGACCATTACTTCTAACCGTGACATGAAGTTCACTATCCACTTCTGTTGAACTTTGTGGAATCAGTTTGGTACGCAACTTCAGTTTAGTAGTGCCTACCACCCACAAATTGATAGGTAGACTGAAGTTGTGAATCGCACATTGGGAAACCTCCTTCGGTGTATTTTAGGTGATAAATCGAATGTAACACCTCAAAATCTTTTCAATTAAACCTTGAACATCCTCATAAAGACTTGAGGAAGTACGGGCATACATCTAAATTCCCTTGGGCATACAACCGCTTGAGATAACTTCTAACCATCAAAACACAAAAAATCGTCAAAAATATAGACAAAAATAATAATAATTACAAACCACTGTTAAAGCTGCCAACGTAATAAAATGTAACCACTTGGAGCTCAGATCTAATCCCATCCTTAAAGAAAAGGACCCTACATTTCGAATGGATGGAGTAGATCCATTGAGACCATCATCAAAAGATCCGCAATAAGGTGCATGTGCACCTGTTACTTTGCAGCTGTAGACCACACAAAACTAAGTCCAGTCAAAACATACTTTGACCAGACTACTCATGACTTCTTCCTCCTTTCACCCTCTTGCGTTCGGGAATTCAAACATAACCACGATGGCAGATACAGCGCAACCCACCATCATGAAACAACGAACAGATCTAAACCATTCATAATCGTTCATCGTCCACCGTCCCTGTCTACTGTTCACAACCCCAAGTGTAGAGTCGTGATGTAGTAATAACTCAGTAAGACTAAGGTCGAATCCACAGGTACTAAACTTATACGTATTCTGAAAATAACTAGAACTAGAACTAGAAAAAGATTTAAATTGAAATCTGAATAATTAAGATTAATGGTGAAAAATGTTGATTAAAACTTATGAATTTAAAGGTGGGAACTAGGGTTCTAAGGATCCACTTGTAACTGTCAAGATGTTACCTTACTTGATTCAAGGAACACAATTGGAATTGGAGTCCTATCTTAACCAATTGGAAGATGAAGTAATTTAAATCAAATTTGAACTTTTCATTGACCTAATTCTCAATGGAAGAGAATTACGATGATTGGAATGGATTCCATCACCCTACCATGCCCAAGGAGACGATGGTGAACAACGACATTTACTAATCTCACTATCTCAAAATAGGAAAAGAAGATATCCAAAGCTATTATAATATCTATTATAATTTGAGTCACGATAAATCATAGAAAACTAAAAATATTCCCTTAATATCAAACTATAAATCAATGAAGTTGAATAAGAATAAGAATCAAAGAAAAATAAACATCCAAACATGCTACAAGCTTTACCTCTCAGCCCAATCTAAGAGGTTTAACCAACCATATACATGATTGAAACCAAATCTCTTAAACAAAGCAAGAAAAATAAATTAGAGAAGAAGAAAAACTTTTTAGTAGATATTCTATCCTTATATATGTTCCTTAAGACCTTTTCAAATCCTAAAAGATGCTTTGGAATATCTTAGGGAGTCCTATTTATAGTTATGAAATTTCAACTTTCGCACCTAGTTGAAAATTTTTAATAACAGCCTCAAATTTATGTACTTTGTGCAGTTTTTCAAAATAGGTTCAAAATTTAAATTGTCTCAAATTTACGCACTCTATGAAGTTTTCCAAAATATGATCGAAGTTTCAGAATATGCTTTTTCACGAAAATTTCAGGAATATGTTTGTTTTCAGGATAATTTCAAGATTCTTTTTCTTCACTTCAAATCTTTGATTCTCTTTATTCTTCACTTAATTTTTTTTAGATCTTTGGCATGTGAATTATTCATTAATGACTTTCAAATCTTCAAATCTTCATTTAGTAATCTTTTGAGTATAAATTTTTCTTTTGACATCAATTTCACCTTAAACTCTTAAAATCACTTTGCACATGAAAACATGTATAATTAAATGGATTAAGTACTATTATGTTTATAAAATCAAGGTATAAATAGGGAGAAATATGTAATATTTTATACTATACACACCCCCCAACCAGTATTTTGCTAGTCTCCAGCAAAACATGCGTGAAGTGATCCTCAATCTTCAATATTTAAATCACTTTTAGAAAACAATCTTTTATGCAATTAAGTATGAATGTGTATAATTTAAAGAAGTGAGAGTGCAATTTTAAAAACTTAGAGCTAAATTACATGAGCAATCAATCAAAAATTTTCTTTATCAATCATTTAAGAGCATAAGTTCATATATTAAAATTTTCCAATGTGCTTAGTGATTTCTATTTACTTTCAATAACATATTACTATTTCATAATGTTAATCATGCTTATCACCTAAAGTTTTATTAAATAATCAAGTACTGATTCCAAACTTATCACATTTTTCTTCTTTTTATAGTTTTTGATTTTATATCAACGGTCCCTTTTATTATTCATTCTTTTCAGACTTTTCATTCCTTTCTAGTTTTTTCATCATACATGACCTTTTTGTCGATCTCTTAATTTTTTAACTGGTTCTTTTCATCTTTTTAAGGTGGATAAGATTCTCCAGGCTTAAGTCTCAATATCTTTCAATGATATACATGCTAACAATCAGAAATTTTAGTACTATTCACAGAAAGTAAATTGAATGCGTCTTGTGTCTTAGATTAACATGATATTCAAACTTCCTCTTAATCAATTAAATGCATGAATTTAGACGATAGTCTCCTTGGTTAATCAAAATCCAACAATTTAAATTTCAATCTCCATCTTATCATCATACTCAATGCATTCTTAATTCCACAAATTATCATTTTTCAAACATGTTTTTAACTTGAAAATTTGAAAAAATTCATAATTTTTTCTCAAAACTAAGAAAACACTGATTAGTTTACCTAATCCACACCACCAGCTTAAAACCTATATTGTCTTCAATATAAAAATATGAGCTTGCAATGCACATGAGATAATGAAAAAAAATGGAAAGTGATGAGAAGATAATACCTGAATAAGGAGAATTGAAGTTTTTTCAAAATTCTTAACATGTAAATGGGTTAGCATGAAGACTAAACAAACTGAAATCAAACTATCATAATCTTAAATCCTATGAAAGCAATAAACCTAACTACACCTCCGTCAGAAGAGGAGGTCAATCCTGGTACACAGGATCAGTCAAAGGCATGAACATATTCTCTGAATCAAACTTCTCAACAAATGACTTGAGACGATGTCCAGTCACTTTGAAAACATTTCTTTATCTTGACGGCCCCATGAGGATAGATATTAGTAACAGTGAAAGGGCTGGTCCAACGAGATCAAAGTTTTTCTAGAGAAAGATGTAATCAATAATTGTACAAAAGGACTTTTTGACTAGTTATGAATGATTTCTGAAGGATATTATTGTCATGGAACACCTTCATACCATCCTTGTAAATTCTTAAGTTCTCTTAAGCGTCGTTTCAGATTTTCTCAAGTTCATTTAGTTGGAGCTTGCGCAGCGAGCCAACATTGTCCAAGTTAAAGTTTAAAATTTTAATAGCCTATTAAGCTCTATGTCCAGCTCCACAGGCAAGTGGTAGACTTTCCCATAGACGAGTCTAAAGGGAGACATTCAAATGAGGGTTTTAAAAGCTGTACAGTAAGCCCATAAAGCATCGGTCAAACGGATTGACCAATCTTTACTGTCAAGGTTAACTGTTTTTTTTTTTTTTTTTTTAGAATTTATTTAATTTCTCTATTGAAAATCTCAGCTTACCTTCTTGTCTGTGGGTGGTATGGAGTGCTCACTTTATGAGAGATGCCATATTTCTTCTTTAAGTTCTCGAATGGCCTATTACAAAAGTTTGAACCTCCATTACTAATGATGGCCCGAGGCATTCCAAGTCGGGAAATAATTTTTTCTTTTAATAATCAAATGAGCTTTTTATGATCATTATTCTGGCATGGGATCGCTTCAACCCACTTAGTGACATAGTCTACTGCTAACAAAATATAAGGATTCTTAAAGGATTGGGGGAATAGTCCCATGAAATCGATGCCCCAACAATCAAGTGATTCAATGATAAAAATAGAGTTTAGAGGCATCATATTTCGACGGAACACCCTTCCAATTTTTGACAACACTCACAAGCTTTGTAAAACTCATGAATATCTTTGAACATCGTGGGCTAGTAAAAGCCGCACTATAGAATTTTGGCCGTGGTCTTTTTAACAAAAAAGTGACCACCATAGGCCTAAGAATGATAAAAGGAGATGACACTCTGATGTTCTTTGTTTGGCATACATCTCCTTAGAATTTGGTGTAGGCAATATTTAAATAAATAAGGATCATCTCATAAAAACTTACGTACATCAGCGAAGAATTTTTTCTTATCTTGCGCAGTCCAATATGGTTGCGTGAAACCTGTAGCAAGATAATTTAGAATGTCAGAAAACTAAGGTAGTTGGGAGATTTTAAACAATTGTTCATTAAGGAATATGTCGTATATCAGTGTCAGCTCAAGGGAATCAAGGAGGTCAAGTCAAGAAAAGTAGTTGGCCACTACATTTTCTACTCCTTTTTTTGTCTCATATTTCAATATCAAATTCATGGAGTTAGAGGATCCATCTTATCAGACGAGGCTTGACATCTATCTTAGATACTTTAGCGCTGCATGGTTGGTGTAGATCATAATCTTAGATCCGATCAGGTAGGACTTAAATTTGTCCAAAACGAACACTACGGCTAAGAGTTCCTTTTTCGTAGTAGAGTAGTTCGCTTGGACAGAATTTAGAGTTCTACTCGCATAGTGAATAACGTAGGGCTTCTTTTCTTTTCTCTAGCCTAACACCGCTCCAATAGTATAGTCTAATGCATCTCACATAATCTCAAAAGAGATCCTCCAATCGGGTGGTCGCTTGATAGGTACAGTAGTTAACATGACCTTGAGCTTAGCGAAAGCTTCTTGGTATTGTTCAGTCCACTCATATGGTACATCCTTTTGAAGTAAATTATGTTGAGAGTCAAATATTTCATATTTGACTCCATTTATTACTTGGTTTTACAAACATAATAATGCTTAATGTTCTATTTTAATCATGTTTATGTTGCAGGGTGAATTCAAGAGCTTGGATTGAAAAGGATGCTAAAAGCATGGATTTAATGCTCAATAATCATCAAATCTAGTGGGTGGATCGATCATTGACAGTTTGGGACCACCTGATCTCTAGATGTGCCTCAATTTTGGATTCAACTCCTTAAACCATTTAGAAACTAACAGAAGGAATGGACGGAGCAGATCTTGTGAAGATCGAATTGTGGTCCCCACGGGGGTAGATGTACATAAGGGGCGTTACACCCCTGTGCACCAAAAGGGTAAACATAGTCAAACCGTGTTTGACCTATGAATTCTCACAAGGAAACCCTGTTTTGGTGCCAGCTGCATTTTAAAGGGGCCCAGTCGATGCTCATCGAGGCCAGGAGGGAAATCTAGATCATCCATCAGGTTAGGATGAGAAAAATGATCAAATCCATATGCCCTTTTTGCAAACCCAACAAAGAATGGAATCTGTTGCAAAGACAACATAACAATGGGGCGCCGTTGAGTCCATTCCACATAGAAAAGCTTCAAACAGAAATACGGATCTAATCTGGACCATTCATAAGGAGGAAAGTGAGATTCTATATCCCTCCTCAACACTGGATATGGGGAAAGCATATCTAGGCGGATTTACATTCGCCAATCCCACGTGCGATAAAACTCTCCACGGGGAAGGAAGATCAAGACGAATGGCTTGATCTGGGATCTGGTGGGACCGATGATGCCAGCGAACCGATCCAAGAAGTCCAGAGCACCAACTGACTAGGTTTACAATAGTCTAACGGAAGAGATGGGGAGATCTGGTGTTCACGCACCCATTCCCTGTTTCACGCAGTCAGGGACCTGTGTAAGAGAAACTCCAGAACATTCTGTGTAAACAGGGTTGGTGCAAGGTTTTTAGCTAACCTAGCAACCTCCCAGATGCTATAAAAGCCTTGGTAGGACACACTAGGGAGTGGAAGAAAAAAAAAAGAGTAAGTGGAATCCACATAGCAACTGAGGAGAATGTGAGCAGGGGAGAGAAAGGTGGAATTTGAGCAGGTGGAGGGAAGAAAAGGAGAGTTTTCTTTCCCTTTTCTTAATTCTTTTATTACTTTTTTGTTCTAAGAGATTAGGTCAGTCATATCTGTGATTGGCTAAACCTCTTAGCTAGGGCTAAGAGGTGAAGCTTGTAGTGTGATGGGATACTTTTTCTTTATGCCTTTTGATATGTTAAAGTTTAATTGATTTTGATTCCAGTTGGATTATAAGAAATGCCTTTAATTTTTAATGGTCTGTTGTGACTTAATTTACAATAGATCTGCGATAGCTTTGAGCATGTTCTTTTCATTATTATGATTATGATGTTAGGAGGCCCTGTTTTTCATCATTGTCTTATGGGCATGGTTGGATGATGAAACCCTTCCTAACATTCATAATTATCTTAGATTGGTTATGGATTGGTTACATTTTGTTGTTTACTTTATCTCATGGGCATGGTTTTGTGATGAGATCAATTCTAATTCTCATACCTATCATCTCTTTAAAACTACATCAAAGGAAGTTTAGATTTGATTTATAATGACATATCTTTCAATTGGATGAAGATGAGACTCTGATTCCAGTTGTGTTCTTGAATCAAGCATAGATCTCCCTGATCTCTACAAGTGGATCCTTGGCACCCTAATTTTTTGCCTTTGAATTTTACAGGTTTTAGTTAAATATTTCATCATTATTCTCTTAATTTTCCCTGATTTAGATTACATCTTCACTTAGTTCTAGTTCAAGTTACTTTCAGATTGCAAACAAGGTTTAGTCCCTGTGGATTTTACCTTAATCTTACTGAGATTATTACTACATCACAACCCTATACTTGGGGTGTGAACAAATTGCGTAAAGGACGAGAGAGATGATTAAAATCCTTTATGAATCGTCTATAGAATCCAATGTGTCCTAAGAAGGATCGCACATCACGTACGCTCTTGGGTGGAGGTAGGTTAGAGATAAGATCAATTTTTTCCTTGTCTACCTCAATTCCCTTAGACAAAATTATGTGTCCAAGCGTAATTCCCTTGGAAGCCATGAAATGACATTTCTCACAATTCAGAACCAAATTCTTTTCCTTGCATTACTTCAGCACACATTTAAGATTTTCCAAACAATTATTAAAGGATAGACCAAAAATAGAGAAGACGTCCATGTAGACCTCTAAATATTGCCCCACTATGATAGAAAAAATACTCAACATGCATTGCAGAAAAGTGGTGGGGGCATTACATAGTCCGAACAACATCCTTCAATAAGCAAAGGTGCCAAAGGGACATGTGAATATTATCTTCTCTTGATCCTCAAGGATTATCTTGATGAGGGTCAAATATTACATATTGGACCCCGATTATTGCCTGATTTTATGTACATGATAATGCTTAATGTTGTATTTTGATCGTGTTTTTAATGTAGGGTGTAATTAGGAGCTTGGACTGAAAAAGGATATTACAAGCATGGAATTGATGCTCTGAAGTCACCAAAGTAAGGAACAGACTCCAAAGGACCAATATTAAAGAATTTACACGCCAAGGATCTGAGAAAAATCAAGTCGTTCATGTTAAAGAGGCTCGAAACTGGTGCAGAATGCAAGATCACAGGGTTCCCACCATCGGATTGGCTCAAAACTTCATACATGGCCTGGGGGCCATAAATTAGCCAAACGCGTAAAATTTCAGACATTGGATATCTTGAAAAGTAGCCCAACAGCCAGATCAGCCCCTTAATTCATTAAGTGGGGCCCACCTACAATCTGGATATGCTTCAAAGTTGGTCTCAATTCATTTTAGGAGGTGACAAAATATATAGTCAAATTGGATTTTTGAGAAGCATCAGAGTGGACCCTCCTTTGCATGGTGTGTGCATGTGCACAAATGCACCAGCCGTGCACTGCACCTCCTCCTTGGTTAAACCGACATTTGACTCATTTCCTTTTCAAAAAATGGCAACTACTGTTTTGCTGGCTGTGTAACGGACGGACGCTCTCCATCTTGCAGAACAACGTAAGAGGATTCACAGGGCCCTCTGTTTCGCACATCCGTGAGTTCCGGGATCTTGTGGCCCATCGTCTTTGATCTGAACCGTCCATGGTGCAGAGCAGTCAAAAACGTCCTAAGAGATAGCGTTTCTTTGAAAAATAAGTGAGGGAGGTGGTGTTGTTTTGCATGACATCTCTGCTGCGAAAAGTGTTACGCGGCTGTTGCTGCGATAGCCTCTCCACAGACTTCAACCTTCCACTGCCGCTGATAACTATAAAAGGAGGAGGACGTGAGGAGAGCAAGGGGTAGAGCAGATCCAGAGCCAAGGAGAAAGAGAGAAAAGTTTGGAAAGAGAAGAAAGAGAAGAAAGAGGAGAGAGAAAGAGAGGGAGAAAAAAGAGATCCTTATGTTTTTCTTTTCTCAATCTTATTTTTCTTTCTTTCTATTTGAATTTATGGATTGCTAATCTTTTAGCTAGGGTCGAGATGGAGCCCCTAATTTGAATAACTCTTGTCATGTGTTGATTTTATCTAGATTTGATTGATTTGTTTCTTTCTCTAATATGCTTAACTGAAAACTCCGTACTTCTCCATTCTATGAGCTTAACCAAAGTCTAGATGTGGATGTTGTTTGGAATCTTATTGTAGTTGCTTGTGTCTGATTATGAACAGGTTTCCTATAGAGAAAGAAATAAGAATCTACATCTTTTCATGCTTGACCATGGATGGAAAGATGTGATCCTTATGCTTTAAGGGATTATACATTCTGTGTGCCCGACCAAGGATATAGAGTGTGTTTTATTTATTAAATTTATATCAATTGGAATTAGGGTGAATCAACAGGTAAAACGAGGGTTAGGATAATTAAGGGTGGATTCAAAAGTCCTAGTGCTCTCATTAATTAAATTTTCCTCCTTGCTCTCGGTTATTTTTTATAGATTTGTGTTAGTAGTTCGCTAAACTATTTGTTGGATTAGTTAAGAAGAATCGTAAATTTTGAATTGTGACAACCAGTCCTCGTAGGAATGATCTCATAATATGTACCATATCTACATTTGATTTATATACTTGTGAGTTTAAAATTATTTAAATCGGGTTGGTTTAAATAAAACATTAGATTTTTGGTGCCGTTATCGGGGACTGTTTCGGTCCAAATTGGATTTAGGATTCTTTCTTATCATAATTCATAGCCTTAGGATTTTTCTAGCATTATTTTAAGAAATTTAATTTATTTTTTATTTTTATTTGTGTTTACAGGAATTGAGGAAGGAAGATGCAAAATAACATTGACTTCAAAAGGAGGAGCTCCTAAATCTTTGGTCATTGATCATCTCCTTTTCTGGGTTCTTTCTTTCAATTCTTGTTTACGTAGTTTTATCTTGTTTTTAGAATAGTTTTATCTTGTTTTTAGGAATTCATAACTTTTAGTTCCAGTTTTATTTCTCTTAGGTTGCATCTTAGTTTAGTTTTCTTTCTTACATTGCAATAACATAGTTTATGCTAGGGTGTAGATCTCTGAACATAGAACTAGCACATTTTGATCCTAAAATAGAAAGAATCTTTCGTTGAAGATTTAGAAACGTCCTATTTGAAATGACGGACGAGAATGAGATTAATGCGCTTAGAGATTATTCAGCTCGTGTCCAATTTAATGCACCTTCATGCATAGTGTTGCCAGCCACCACGGCAGTACACTTTGAACTTAAGCCTAGGGTAATAGAATTGTTGCCCTCTTTCTATGGTCTAGACAAGGAGGATCCATATTATCTTGTGAAAGAATTCCTAGACATTTGCTCTACCTTTAGGTTTCAAAACTTTTCAGATGATTCAATCTGTTTGCACCTTTTTCCTTTTTCTTTGAAGGATAAAGCATGATTGAATTCTCTAGGAGTTGGGTCTCTCACTACTTGGGACCAATTATCTAAGAAGTTCTTGAACAAGTTCTTCCCTGTTCACAAAACTAATGCTCTCCATAGAGAAATTACTAATTTCACACAAAAAGAGGGCGAACACTTTCATGAATGTTGGGAAAGATGGAAGGACTTACTTCTTAAATCTCCACACCATAGTTTTGAGAAGTGACAACAGGTTCAATACTTCTATGATGGTTTGACACCCCAAAATCGTCGCATGTTTGATGCCACTAGTGGAGGGTCATTCATGACCAAAAGTGATGTCGAAGTGTGGAATTGCTTCAAAACCTTGTGTGAAAATTTTCAGCAATGAGATTACTCAAATAGAGGTGAAAGAAGTCCCCAACCACAGAAGAAAGGGGGTATATATGAGATAGGATTCATGCCAGATCTTTGTGCCAAAATTGATAGCTTGACAAAGAAAGTTGATATTTTAATGTTAAATAATGGACCTCCAAATGCAACTCAAATCGAGTCATATGTCATATGTTCCAGTCTTGCCCATCCTATCCAGTCTTGTCCATCTGGTGCAGCATTCCCAAAATTTCTTTCTAAACAAGTACATGCTATGAATACCTTTCGGAGAACTGAGAATGATCCTTATTCAGACACCTATAACCCAGGGTGGGCTAGACATCCAAATTTTTCTTGGACAAAAGGACCACAACAAGGAGGACCATCTGAAAATCCTCCTATGCAACCTTACCCCTAAGTTGGTAGTCAACAACTTCAACAGTTTCCGCAGTATCAACAAGTACCTCCATAATATAGGAAATCATCTCTTTAGGATACACTCAATCTTTTTGCGCTGAGTTCACTTCAATTTCAAAAAGACACCCAACAAACTTTACTAGTTAACCAGCAAAGCTTACATGCAAATGCGTAATCCATTATCAAGATGGAAGTAAAGTTGGGTCAACTTGCTGCCACATTGAATGAGAGAGAGAAGGGCAAGTTCCCTAGCCAACCGGTGACAAATCCAAAGGGACAATATGAGATTAGCTCTAATTCAAACCAAGAACAATATCATGAGCAAGCCAAATCAATCATTACTCTTAGGTCCGGTAAACAGATTGAGAATAAAGTAGAGATGCCTAGGGAAGAATTAAATTCCCATTCAGAAGACCAAAATGAAGCGGAGAGACATACTATGCATCCAAAGCCCAAAGGCACTCTGAGTCTCCAAGAACCACTCATGTGCCATCTTATGTGCCTAAAATACCTTTTCCTCAACGTCTGACACCAGTTAAGAAAAGAAACAACTTTAATGAGACATTGGACATGTTTAAACAAGTGCAAATTAACATTCCGTTGCTTGATGCTATCAAGCAAGTCCCTGCTTACGCTAAGTTTTTTAAAGATTTATGCACTTAAAAACGTAAGATGAATGTTCATAAGAAGGTCTTCCTTGCAGAGCAACTCAGCTCCATGATTCAAAACAACAACCCTCCTAAATTTAGGGATCCAGGGGCTCCTACCATTTCTTGCGTCATAGTAGATCATAAGGTTGAGAAGGCATTGCTTGATTTAGGGGCCACTGTTAATTTGTTACCATATTTTGTATATGAGCAGTTAGGACTTGGTGAGATGAAATCAACTAAAATAACACTACAACTAGCTGATAGATCTGTCAAGGTGCCCCGTGGTGTTATTGAGGATGTGCTAGTTCAGGTTGATAAGTTTTATTTTCCACTAGATTTCATCGTTCTAGATACTCAACCTATCTAAAATCCTACTAGTCAAATTTCAATTATTCTGGGACATCCATTCTTAGCCACATCTAATGCTATCATAAATTGCAGGAATGGAGTTATGAAGTTATCTTTTGGTAACATGAAGATCAAACTCAATATTTTTAATGCTGCACAACAACCAGCAGACTCAAATGATATATTTAAAGTGGACATGATTGAGAGTCTAGTGCATGAATCTTTCCTTCGATCTTCCGAAGATGCACTTAAGACGTTCTTAGCACATTTTGGCATGGATTTTGACATAGATAGTTCCATCCAAGAAGTCAATGCATTGCTCGACTCTACTCCTATAATGGAGAATGTAAAATGGAAAGAAAAAGTGGAACCTCTTTCACCCTTTAAGTCTAAACCGGTCTCATCTATTGAGAAACCACTTGAACTTGACCTTAAACAATTGCCTAAAAACCTCGAGTATGCATTTTTAGGTCCTTCTAGGACTCCACCTATCATCATAGCTTTTAACCTTGAGAAGGAACGAGAGAGTAGGTTTCTTAATGTTCTTAGAGAATATAAGGTAGCAATTGGGTGGACGATAGCAGACATAAAGGGAGTATGCCCCACCGTGTGTATGCATCGTACTATTCTTGAAAAAAATGTGAAAACATCATGTGAAATACAAAGGAGGCTTAACCCTAACATAGAAGAAGTTATTCGAGTGGAAGTGCTTAAATTATTAGATGATGGTATCATTTACCCCATTTCAGATAGCACGGTTCAAGTTGTTCCCACAAAGTCTGGGATTAGTTAATCAAAGTATTGAGAAATTTAGTTGACGGACTCAGGTTATCAAGATTGATTAATTCATGGTCCATTCTTGTCTGGCTGAAGACGTTAAACTTAACGTTCCTGGGAGGCAACCCATCTTTTCATTTCATTTCATTTTTCTAGTTAGTTAGTTCAATGTTTGTGGGTAACATTGCTGCAAACCCTCACGAGACTACAACTCGTCCACTAGGGGCAACTTAGGAGTTTAAAGGCTTGTTGCATATGCTAAATACAATCGAAAGCATCTGTGAAAGTGGTGTAGGTTGGATTTTATTTTTGTTATTTTTTTTTTTGCTTTCTTTCTTGTGCTGACTTGCTTTTATGCTGATATCTTTAGAAAGCCTCTTGATTCTTTCGTCCAGGTACTATCTTTCCATCATTCCTCTTTTACTTTCGTTGTCCTATGTGCATTGCATGCTCAGTTCTTTTACATTGAGGACAATGTAGATTTTAGGTTGGGATGGGAGATTAGGTTACCTAATCAGTATTTTCTTGGTCTTGAGCAAAAATTGAAAAATTTTAAATTTTTATGGAGTTTCTTGTGAATTTGAAGTGATTTTGATGATCATCTTGGATTTAGAATTAAAAGAGACGTGATGTTGGTAATTTATGACTATTAGATTCAGCCATCTGTTAAATTTCATAGTTAAGTTCGAGTTATTAATCCATGATTAGAAGTTGTAAACATTGATTGACTTATGATTTCACATATCACAACTCGCTTACACATTAAGGTTCCAGTTCGATATTGAATGATTAACTTGGTAATCACTAAGCATGAAAGGAATCAGCCTGAAAAAAATAAATGAATTTCATCATGTTCAGTAAGAAGAATTGAAAGGGTAAGTCGCATAATCTTCACCATAAGTTTGCTCCCTATAGGTGAAGATTCGATCCCCCATGGTTGACATGTGAAAAGGGTTGGGTGTACGATCTTTACCTTAGGTTTGCTCCCTATAGGTGAGGATTGGATTTCCCTCCTTGGTGTTACTATTTATAAAAAAATCAAAGGCTATAGAATGAAAAGTTAATCTGTAAGGCAAGTGTTTATTTCATTTTTGGTTGTCATGAATTCCATTGTCAATTACCAATGATATCATGAAATTGACAATTGGATCTCTTAATGATTGTAAGCCGAGATTACACTATACACTCATGGAACTCAATGTATAGAATTGTTCTAATTAATGGATTAATATTTTGAACTTGATTATAAAGTTTTTCATGAGCTTGATTCCAGGAAAGAAAATTCTACTTACCATTCATGAATTTTAGAATTTTTGTATCTCAACTATTTGTTCACAAGTCGCTTGGGTTTACAGGAAATTGTCTTTTATTTCTGAAATTATTTTTTGCATGTTTTCCTCGGGACAAGAAAAATGTTGGTTGGTGGTTGTGATGAGGGTCGAATATTACATATTAGACCCTGATTATTGCCTGATTTTACGTACATGATAATGCTTAATGTTGTATTTTAATCGTGTTTTTGATGTAGGATATAATCAAGAGCTTGGACTGAAAAAGGATATTACAAGCATGAAATTGATGCTTTGAAGTCACCAAAGTAAGGGAAGGACTCCAGAGGACCAATATTGAAGAATTTACATGCTAAGGATCTGAGAAAATCAAGTCGTTCACGTTAAAGAGGCTCGAAACTGGTGTAGAATACAAGATCATAGGGTTCTCCCCATCGGATTAGCTCAAAACTTCATATATGGCCTGGGGGCCATAAATTAACCGTACATGTAAAATTTTAAACATTGGATATCTCGGGAAGTAGTCCAACGACCAAATCAGCCCCTTAATTCATTAAGTGGGGCGCACCTACAATCTGGATATGCTTCATAGTTGGTCTCAACTCATTTTAGGAGGTGAAAAAATATATGGTCGGATTGGATTTCTAAGAGGCATCACAGTGGATCCTCCTTTGCATGGTGCGTGCACGTGCACAAATGCACCAGCCGTGCACTGCACCTCCACCTTGGTCAAATCGACGTTTGACCCATTTCCTTTTCTGCCATTTTTCTAGCTACGTAATGGATGGACACTGTCCATCTTGCAGAATGAAGTGGGCCACCATCATGGCCCAGGGATCTGATCTAAGCCGTCCATCTTATAAAGGGGATCGCAAAGGTCTAACCCATGTTTACATCATACATCAATGCGAGCACATGTGCCCGCTACAGAGGTCACAAGAAAGAAGTCCTGTAACATTCAAATCAGTGCAGTGCGATTTTCTTCCTTGGGTCGAACTACATCCAAGTACAAACTAACTTTTTCTGACTGAAATTTCATCCTGCATCTAATGGACGGCGTGGATTTATCAAAATAGAAGAAAAGTGGGCCCCACCATCAGAACAATGTAAGAGGAGTCACAGGGCCCTCTATTTTGTACGTCCATGAGTTTCGAGATCCTATGGCCCACCATTGTTGATCTGATGCATGATCTGAACCGTCCATGGTGTAGAGCAGTCAAAAATGTCCCATGAGACAGTGTTCCTTTAAAAAATAAGCAAGGGAGGTGGTGTTGTTTTTCATGACATCTTAGCTGCGAAAAGTGTTACGCGGCTGTTGTTGCGACAGCCTCTCCACCAACTCTAGCCTTCCACTGCCCCTGGCAGTTATAAAAGGAGGAGGACGTGAGGAGAGCAAGGGGGAGAGCAGATCCAGAGCCAAGGAGAAAGAGAGGAAAGTTTGGAAAGAGAAGAAAGAGGAGAGATAGTGAGAGAGAGAGGAAGAAAAAAAGAGATCCTTATGTTTTTCTTTTCCTAATCTTTTTTTTTTTCTTTCTATTTAAATTTATGGATTGCTAATCTTTTAGCTAGGGCCGATATGAAGCCCTTAATTCGAATAACTTTAGTGTTGATTTTATCTGGATTTGATTGATTTGTTTCTTTCTCTAGTGTGCTTAACTGAAAACTCTGCACTTCTCTATTCTATGAGCTTAACCAAAGTCTAGATGTGGATGTTGTTTGGAATCTTATTTTAGGTGCTTGTGTCTAACCATGAACAGGTTTTCTATTGAGAAAGAAATAGGAATCTACATCTTTTCATGCCTAACCATGGATGGAAAGATGTGATCCTTATGCTTTAAGGGATTATACATTCTGTGTGCCCGACCAAGGACAGTGCTTTATTTATTAAATTTATATCAATCTGAATTAGGGTGAATCAACAGGTAAAACAAGGGTTAGGATAATTAGGGATGGATTCAAAAGTCCTAGTGCTCTCATTGATTGAATTTTCCTCCTTGCTCTCGGTTATTTTTCATAGATTTGTATTAGTAGTTCATTAAACTATTTGTTGGATTAGTTAAGAAGAATCGTAAATTTTGAATTGTGATAACCAGTCCTCGTGGTAACGATCTCGTAATATTTACTGTATCTACATCTGATTTGTATACTTGTGAGTTTAAAATCATTTAATCAGGTTGGTTTAAATAAAACATCATATAACATCATATCTCTATCTGATTGTGGCCTAAATATCTGTCAATGAAGCAATAGTAAAAGTGACCGGCTAACTTTTCTATAATTTGATCAATGAAGGGCAAAGGAAAGTAGTCCTTTCTTGTGATGATATTCAACTTCATGAAGTCAATGCACATTCTCCAACCAGTAGTAACTCTAGTTGGCATGTGTTCATTGTTGGTGTTGGCTACGATGGTGATTCTGGACTTCCTAGGAATTACATGAGTTGGACTCACCCATTGACTGTTAAATATACAGTATATGATACCCACATCCAACAACTTAATTACCTTAGCCTTAACCACTTTTATATTTGGATTGAGTTGACGTTGTGGTTGTTGGGAGATTTTCTCATTATCCTTAAGATGGATGCCGTGAGTAGAAATCAAAGGATCAATTCCCCTGAGGTCCTCCATCGACCATCCAAGAGTTCCTTTATGCTCAATAAGAGTAGAAATGAGCACAATCTTTTATTCTTTTTCAAGGTGGGAAGAGATCACCACTTGGTATGTCTCATCTTGACCGAAATAAATATATTTAAGTTCGGTGGGCAACGGTTTAAGGTCTAACTTCGGTGCTTTAAGGTTAGACGGTAGAGGTACTACATCGATTTGGGCCTATTTTTCAAATTGTGGCCTCCACCGGTTAACTTTAAGTACCGGCATAGCATCAAGCAAGGCATCCATCTCCCTAATCATGCTATCATCTAAATCAGGGGAATGGGCCAAATACGTCTCTAAAGTGTCAGAGTATAGAGTCAGGAGTGCTCTATCTTCCACAATCGATCATGTTAATGTCGCAGGTATCGTTAGCATGCTCTGGCTGTTTGTTCATGTTAAAAAAGATGTTGAGATCCAATGTCATATTTTTGAAAGATAAATTCATAATTCCATTCCTACAATTAATGATAGCATTTGATGTAGCGAGGAATGAGCGACCAAGAATGACAGATATTTGAGTGCTCACATCTATGATGGGTGGAGTATCCAGGACAATAAAATCTACTGGATAACAGAATTTATCAACTTGAACCAACACATCCTCAATCATCCCTCTTCGTACATGAACTGAGCGATCAACATGTTGTAAGGTGGTCCGGGTGGGTTTTAATTCACCTAGACCCAATTGTTCGTAAACTGAGTAAGAGATCAGATTTACACTCGCCCTCAAGTCAAGAAATACGTGTTAAATCTGGTGGTTCTCAATTACACAAGTGATGGTTGGGCTACCGAGATCTTTGTATTTTTTTAGCACATCTTTCTTGAGGATGTCATTCAGTTTTTCTATAAAAAAGATTTTCTTTTGTATGTTTTGTCGTCTTTTGGTCGTATATAAATATTTTAAAATTTTAGCATATGAAGGGATTTGTTTAACGGCATCTAGTAGAGGAATGTTGACCTTCACTTGCTTAAGCACATTTAGAATATCCTAAGAGTTAGAGAGAGGTTTTGGTGCAATTAACCGTTGAGAAAATGGTGCAATCATCTTACTTTGAGGTTCTAGTTCTAACCTGTGTGAAGCATTGTTATGTCTATCATTCTCATCTATTTTCAGGTCCTTGGGCTTTTCAGCCCTCACCGAAATAGATTTGTCAATTGTCTTCCCACTCTTGAGAGTGGTGATAGACTTAGGGCCCGTTTGGACGGGTGGATTGAATAGGTTTCGGATGGCTTAAGAGGGATTGCTCCGTCAAATCCCACAGTGTATGGCCGCCAACCTGTTTGGGCAGCATATGGATAAGAATGAGAGGGGATTAAAAGAGATATTTCACTGGATTCCCGAATCCGATGGGATCATGCTCTCCCTGGAAATCTTCTTGAGCCTAACCCAGTCTCATCCCCAGTCCATCGTACAAATTGGGGATGGGATTGAAGATGATGCAGTCATGGTGGGAGTTGTGGTGGGAGGATGGTTTTTGCGCGAAATCGTCTTATAAGTAAGTTGCTTACAAATCGCGATGTCCATATTCATCCGCCACCGTTCCCATTGCGATCTGACGGATGGAATGAGGGCTGAGGTAGATCTCCTTCCTTGCTAGCCCATTGAAATGCCATGAAAATGCTTGGACTTCTTCATGTATGTTGTTTTACCACTATTTGTTGGCATTTCTGAGAGGCCAGTTAGGGTTTCTTCATGACATTGATATACCCCTGTTATCACGGGGCGATGGCCCTCCGAATTGCATGTGTGTTGTTTGGTTGGATGCCATGGCTTCCGATTTCTGTATTTTGAGGGGCGCATGTTGAATTTTACTATCACACTTCATTTATACTTGGTATATGTACTCTCCATTTGCTTTAATCCTGTTGTAGGAGGATAGCCATTCGGGTTTTCTGATATTTTCTATTACGCCTTCAATTATTTGGGAGTTTTGGATAAAAGGGGTTTCTTCTGAAAATGGGGCTTTTGGGTTATGTGAAAATTGTTCTTCATTCAGTATATGGGTTTTCTGTGTATTGTTGTTCATGGATTTTATTTACTTGTACAAGAGTGAAAGGCTTAGAAGGTATCTGTCGATTCTCTGAATTGCAAAGGGAGAGATTTTTTCCTGATGTATCTGTAGCTTGGATGATGGTAAGTATTTGCGTCCTGTGAAGAGGTATCCACCCTTTGAAAATGGTGCATACCTAGATGAATGGAGAAATAAAATTTTTTTATTGCTGATATATTGGTATGGATTTTCAAATGAATACCTTTGTTTACAATGAGTGTAATAAATTCATTGCTTCATGCATAATAGATGGTCACAACAAATTAACTCCATTTAAATGGTTGACCATGATTTGATTGCACTGTAAGAAGGAATAAATTTCAAGATGTCTTAATGTTAGTTGGGCATCTACCTTGGACTTGAAGATGCCAAGCAATTACTTCCTGGTTTCAATAAGATTTCAACCTACACCGTTTGTGGTTGTAGTATGATCCGTTGTTAATGCTAATGAATCATCTTATCATCCTGAATTTGTTGGTTTGTTGGCCTCTACGGATCTCTGGGATGTTTAGTTGTGAAATCTTAGGCTTTGCAAATGGAATATCCATTACTTATACTGTTGTTACTTGGATGCTAGTTTTGAAATCTATTGTTTTCAAATGGGATATCTTTTCATGGTCATATGTATAAAGTTTACTGGTTATCTAAGACTGTTAAGTCTTGTCCACATTTATGAAACCTAGAGGTGATTGGTTATACACACAATGTTTATTAACCTCTATGTTTGGTAAGTCATATGGATTTTTGGGATAAATGTGTATCTTCCCCTACAGCTAACAGTCTGATGTAATTATCAGGTCTGAACATTGTCCAGGACTTGTCAAGGTTATCAAGTCTTTTGGCTTCCAAATACATATGTGCAATTGGAAACCATCTTTATACTTCAACTACATTGAGTATATATGCCTAATGCTAGCTTTTTGTGAAAATCCCTTGGTTACTAGTAGTCTGGTTGCAATGAATTGAAGGTCACTGATCTCATCAATTTGTTTTTAGAAAGATCTCAAGTATGGTTACTATCATCTATATTTCTTTATTGTTTCTCATAGTTTCATATAACGTATGATTTTCTTAAAATATGCTTGGATTTTTCTTCATTTATTTGTCTCTACTACCTTGTTGAGTTATTTGGGTGATAAATTCAGCTTGGCAACTGGAATCTCCTTACTAGTCATCTTCTAATTTAGATGCCAGTTTCGAGACCTTTGGTTTGCAAATTGAATCTCTTTATTATGCTTGGTGCATCTTGGATGCCACTTGTGAAATCTTAATTTATGCAAATGGAATCTGTTGCATAGTATTGGTTATACTTGGATGCCAGTTCTGAAAATCTGTCATTACATATGGAATCTCCTTACTAGTCATCTCCTTAGATGAATGCAAGTTTTGAAATCTTTGGATTATTATTGTAATCTCTTATTCAAGGCTTGGTGCAACTTAGATGCTATTTGTGAAATCTTTAGCTTTACAAATGGAATATCCATTACTTACAGTGGTCTTACTTGGATGCCAGTTATGAAATCTGTTGTTTTCAAATGGAATCTCTTTTCATGGTCATATGTATAAAGTTCCCTGGTTATTTAAGACTGTTAAGCCTTGTACACATTGATGGAACCTAGAGGTGATTGGTTATACACATAAAGTGTATTAACCTCTATGTTTGGTAAGTCATGTGGATTTTTGGGATAAATGTGCATCTTTCGTTACAGGTGACAGTCTAATGTAATTATCAGGTCTAACCATTGACCAGGACTTGCCAAGGTAGTCATGGATCTTGACCTATCTCATCTCTTTTCTCAATGAGCCACCACCAAATATAGCTTTGGTAACCATTTTATTGGGCATATAGTTAGGAAAAAAAAAAAAAAATCTGTTTTATTGGGCGATGGACATCCATGACGCTACGACCTCGTCTATCCGACAAGTGTCCCAGACCAACACGAAAGTGGTGGAGAGGTCCATGTTGAGAGATGATCTTTCCCCATTTGATGGCGAGAGAGTCCTCGCCATGTTGATTGGCGTGTTGGTTTTTTTATTTTTATTTTTATTTTTTTGTGTTGCTTATCATTTTGAAATTTTAGATAGTATTAGTGTTGTAACTATGAGGATATTTCTATTGGATGCTTGGGTTTTTTGTGGTCAAAACCATGGGTTTAGTCTGGCTGGAAAATGTTTTTTTATGATGGATGCTCAGTCTACAGTATGTACTGTAATCTGCTCAAAATGTGTCTGGGATAAGATCCTTTTTTGGGTATAATACCGACAAATGATCTACAAATGTAAATGGTCGGAATGGATGAAAAAAAGGTACGTCATGATGGGCCCCACAGAGCACTCACCATCAGCCATTGGATGGTGCCAAAGGGAGTAGCCAATCCATTGGAAACCTCTACCACGGATGGTGTTTGTGCGGATTGGATACTGACAAGCTTAGTATCCAAATCGCTACTGACGTTGCATCACCAACCTCTGTGGACCCCACCATGATGCATGTGTTGTATCAATACCGTCCAACCATTTATACAGATCATTTTATGGCTGTTACAAAGAGATTAAGATAGATCATAATTTCAAGTGGACCCCACCAAACAAAAATGGTGGCGACAGTGACATCCGCCTTTCGAAACTTCTTATAGGGGCCACAGTAGTTTCCAAAGATGCTTGGATATTTTTATTTTCACTTCATCTATATCTATATTCACAATCTTACATGTAGATCTCAAAAATACATGACTGTGGGCCCTATAAATGTCTCCACGGTGGGTGTGACGGCTCCTAAGGTTTGTATGTAGTGGGTCCACTTGAAATTTAGATCTATCTTAATCCCTTTGGAAAGCCATCAAACGATTGCTAAAATTGGTTGGACGATATGGATACATCCTATACATCATGGTGGGGTCCACAGAGCTTGGTGACGTGGCGCCACTAAGCTCTTTGGATGGATGACCTTGTCAGTCTTCAATCCGCGCCTGGATTGTGACATATGTGCTAATCCCATCCCCATGCCCGTCCAAACGGGACAACTGAAATGAATTCATGGATCGACTGCCCTTCCTAAACAGGTCAGACTCTGCCAACGCTAAATTTTTTATTACAATGGATTGCAGACAATCCACTGACGACGTAATAAATGCGTTGTTATGTGTGCAATGCAATCGGATCCCATCGACTCCCATTCAATCCGCCCGTCCAAACAGGCCCTTAGCTTCCTCCATTTGTTTTGAAGAGCTTAGGTCATTGATTTCATATTAGAGTTTTAGGTTGGGGAGAGGCTGAGCTAGAAGGATCCCTTTCTCCCCAATTGATATATATATATATATATATATATATATATATATATATATATATATATATATATATATATATTTTGGTTTCAAGCCCTTGTATGGCCTTTGTAAGGTCTTAAAAGGCTTGCAACATACCCTGATTAAAAATCTCTTAGTTTTATATATGTTTTAAGACCGGATCATCCTGAGGTTTCCTTTGATTCAAAAATTGGTTAAAGATCCCTTAAGGAGTAACTGTTTGTCTGTTCCTCCAACTAAAGTTTAGATGGTTCCTCCAGCTTGAGTTATATGTATTTAAGGTGGGTCCACTGAAAGGTTTTTGGTAGTTGTCTATAACATTTGATTGCTTATTCAATATCTCTTGAAAAGCAGAAATTGTTGGGCAATTCTTAGTTATATATATGTTACAAGTATAAATAACACAAACAACTTCCGCAGTCTTTTTGGATTCTACCTTCTTAAGTTCTATGGCCTTGATTTTTCTTGTGAGTTTGACTACTCTTGCATTTATATCATCTTTCTCTTTTAGAACATAAATTCCTCCCATTTTCTTTGATTGAGTAGGCTTAGAAGTGGTAATTCTTGAATTAGTATCCCATGATTGCGCGTTTTCAGCAAGTTTATTAAAATAATCCCATGCATTATCGGCTATCTTATTCATGAATTCCCCATTACACATCATCTCCATAAATTGGTGCATGGGTGAGGTCAATCCCTCATAGAAAAAGCTTGTTATATGCCATGTTTCATAGCCATGTTATGGACATGAATTTATGATATCCTTAAATCGCTCCCAACATTGGAAGAAGGTCTCATCTGCTTTTTGCCCAAAATTCATGATTGTTTTCCTTAGGGTATTTGTTTTATGATAGGGAAAGAACTTTTTAAGGAAATCCCTTGTCATCTCAACCCACGTGCCAATGGACCTTGATCTTATGAAATGTAACCATAACTTATCATTTTCTTTCAAAGAGAAAGGAAACAATTTAAGTATAACTATGTCCTCAGACATGTTTGGGAAGTGTAATGTAAATATGATTTTATCAAACTCTTTCATATGCAAGTATGGACTTTCAGATTCTAGTCCATGAAACTTAGGGAGGAGTTGAATTACCCCTAGTTTAATATCCACAGTTCATGCGTTTAATGAAAATATCATGCAAGAAGGTGTGCTCACCCCCACTAATTGTAAATAATCTCGTAGAGTATGAGGCGGGGGTGCATTATGCACCTCATTTTCATCTTGAATTTTCTCAACTGGTGGATGAGGTTGATTTGCAACTATTACTTCAATTAACTGAGAGGATCTCAAGTGGTGTCTAATCTTTTGATGGATAGGTAACCATTTGACTAATCCTCCTTCACTCAAGAAACATTGAGTGTTTTCACGAACCCACTTGCGTATGAAACGAGCACAACCCTCAGGTACTAAACAACTAAAACCTAAAAGAAAGAAAACTAAATAAAATAAGAAATCTAGAAAAGAAAGAGAGAATTAGAAAGAGGTTACTGGATTGGAGTTGCTATGTTAAGATCCTACAAAACAGAAAACAATGTTAGTTTTAAAAAACAATTTTAGAAAAAATCATAGCCTAAAAAAAGTAAAAAGTTAGCCCTAATCATAACTTAATTCTAATAATAATTAATTCCTGAAAAATGTAGCCATAGTTGTGAGACCCTTATCTTAGCCCATACTATTCCATAGACTCTCGCGGTCCTTCTGGTCAAATTCTAGTGACCCACAACGCGTAGATAGCAGTTGCACGTGATCCTAAGTCATATCTCGTATTCTAGAGTCGGTTAGACCCGTTACTTGTATCCTTGCAACTGCGTTGTCGCTGTGGTTTCGACACCATGTCTCACATGTTGAGGCGATACCCGAGCCAGGAGATGTGGACCCACGTTCAGTTCGAGAAAAATGTCGCGCGTTGCAAATTCTAAGAGAATATATCCCATTAATTAAGTACACATCACACATCAAATGTAAAGTACAACACCATCCCCAAAGTCAACTCTCTCTCTCTTACAACCCTTACCTATCAAGTACACCCATCACTCACAACCATCCCCCCTCTCTCTTTACATACCATCCTCTCTCTCTCTCTCTCTCACTCATTTTCTCCATTGTCAAGTATGCTCCCAAGAGAAACGTCCAAGTTTCATGGGAGAGAGCTAGTGTGGCCCACCTTCCTACCCTCTAATCCCACCCTCCAAAGATCATCTCAACCGTTTAAATGCATCCCTTGGAGCTTTAGAACGTATTAGTGGAAGGAGAAGTCTATGATCAAAAGTGGGTGATCATAACCTTAGTCTTGATTTTTATGTAAGGCCCATTTGTGATGGGACTCATTTTCATGTATGTGATTGTAAGCAAAGAGGGGCCCATAGTGGCGGGGTCCCTCCATCTCACCAAACTCTCTCTCTCTTCCTCTCTTTTATTTTGTGTATGATGGCCTACTTTGATGTATGATTCATGTCGTCCAACCAAGTGGACCAAACCGGAGGCCCACCCACGTGGACCCCACTTATCCATGGTATTCGTTCTCATACAGACTTAGACAGAGGGAAATCACAAATAATAGCTTGATCCAATGTGGGGCCCACCATCTTGACGTGCTGCATCAACACTGGGACCCACTAGGGTGGAAGAGGATTGGCTGGAGCACCACACGTAGCTGTAGCTGCTGCTGTTTTAACGTCAGAAGGTGTTGGGTTAGACCATGAGATATGTGTTATATCTTAAAACAACCACCCATTTAATCCAGACCGTCCAGCCATCTGGACAAGGTCGTGGACCCCACCTTTAATGAACATGTTTCATCCGTCCATCCACTTGACGTTGGCAGTCACTGTGATGTATTCGTTAATATGAGTTGTTCATCTTCCTAGCTACATGGCAAATGCACTGATGTCAGCAAATTCTGGGTCCCACATGAGGTCTGTATTACATCTAGACCGTCCGTCCACATGCATTAGCGTTAACAAGTTCTTTGGGTCTGAGATTATGAAGTATTTGTTATACCGTCCATCCGTCCAGGGCATGGCCTACCCCACACGTGTGGGTGGGACCCACCTAGATATATGCATTTAATATCCACATCGTCTATCCCTGGACGGTGTGCCACGAACCTCACTGTGATGTATGTGTTTTATGCACCGTCCATCTCGGGACGATGCATTGAGTGGCCATGATGTATTGGTATCATTCACATTGTTCGTACGGGTGGGATCCACCTTACTGAATGTACCCACACCATCCACTGTGTGGGATGGTGTGATCCACTGTAATATATGTGTCTTATCTCGACCGTCTAGTGATCTGGATGGTGGACATTACCATGATATATTTATTTCATCCACACTGTCTAGATTGTGTTGGACAGTGCTAGACAATGTTTAGACAGTGCTGGATAACATTTGGATAGTACTGGACAATGTTTGGACAATGCTGATTTACATAAACAATGTTTGGATAGTGTTGATCATCATTAGTGAGCCATGTGCCCCATAAAATGATAGCGTATAGTGATACACATGTTACACCTATAACTATTAAAATGATTTTTGGTGTAATCCAAGCTCTCACTTAAGGCCCATTGGTGCGGCCCATCTTGATGTATTTGTAGCCCATCCGTTAAGGCCCACTTTGATGCAATTGTGGCTCATGTGATGAGGCCCATTGTGGTGTGTATTACGCCATGGGACATGGCTCATTGTGATATATTTTCAGCCTATATGATGAGGCCCATTGTGACGTATTTTCGGCCCATTTGGTAAGGCCCATTGTGATGTATTTTTGGCTCATATGATGAGGCCCATTGTGATGTATTTCTAGCCCATTTAGTAAGGCCTATTGTGATGTATTTTTGGCCCATTATTGTGGCCCATTGCGATGTATATGAGGCCCTGAGATGTGGCCCATTATAATGTATATGCGGCCCACGAGTGAGGCCTGATGTGATGTAATTATGACCCATGTGCCGAGGCTTATTGTGATGTATATGTGGCTCATGAGTGAGGCCCATAGTGATGTATATTAGGTGCTTGTGTGAGGCCATGGGCCCACGATACGTTTGACTCTATGTGGGCCACTCCTTGGGAGCAATGTTGGCTAAATGTCCACATTATGACCTTTCCTTAGGCCCCTTTTTTAAGATGATTATCGAGGCCGATTCTGATTATAGAGGTCGATTCTGATTGTCGAGGCTGATTCTGATTATCGAGGCCGATTCTAATTGTCGAGACCGATTTCGATTATCAAGGTCGATTGTCGAGGCCAATTCCGATTGTCGAGGTTGATTCCGATTGTCGAGGCCGATTCTTATTGTTGAAGTCGATTTTAATTGTCGAGGTTGATTATCGAGGCCGATTTTGATTGTCGAGGCCGATTCCGATTGTAGAAGCCAATTGTATAGGATGATTATCTATGCCGGTTGTCGATACTGATTATGAGTATATAACAGAATAGCATCATGATACATGCCCATATGCATCATCTACATGCTTGTTATGAGATATGATTAACCATTGCATATGTCATTAAATAGGTTATTACGGGACTCCCTGTGAGACGGAGTTACCCACATCAGTGCACGGTATGCGCAGGATTGATGCATGATTGGACTATGTGATTCATGCATCTTGCATTTTGTGATATGACCATCGTACGCCCTAGTGACATCAGGGTCGTGGCCTCCACAGGCATGTTGTGGATGGCCAGATGGGACACGAAAAATGTTTAGTTCTAGTATACGGGTTCCATAGATATCCCTGGATAAAAATTCTTAAACCTCTGTGGCTAGGGGACACCCCAACATCTAGATCGAGTGGATATATATGAGTGCATGAGGGCCATAAAGCAGTAGGCCGCGTCTCTCACTGTGTCGAGGTCAGTTGGGAAGGGGTGTGACCTTACCCGCTTGAATGAGGGGGTGTAACACCCCGTACTTTTTATACTCGGGTGTTACCCTTAAACCGCAAAAAGTATTTAAAAATGTCGAGATCTAGGATATCATCTTCAAATAATTCACAAAGAGACCACCCTTGTAAGCTATTTAACTTAACCAATGCATGTCACATTTGGATCATGTCAAGAAGTCATGTGGATAAATATTCAAAATAAATCTGAGATTGTAACAACTCATACCCTAATCCTAACTTAAAACCTAAGAACTAACCTCTTTAAACATTAAACAATTAGATCAACCCACCTAAAAACATAAATCCACCATCAAAAGTGTTTAATTAGACCCTTTAAGAGAATCAATGTTCCGGATTTCTCAAGTTATCATGGTGGACCATACCTTGCATGATGCATGTGCACAGTTAGTGCGCACCTGCAGTGCACCTGAGCGTTAGCTAGGGTCAAGCTAGCGCTGACCTGAAAAATCTAAAAGAAGAGAGATTTTCTCTCTTTTCTCGCTAGCAACGGCGTTTGAAAAAAATCGTCCATGTGTGTTGCTCGAGGCCCACCATCATCGGTCATTTCAATGATCTGAACCATCCATTATGTTGTCATGGTGGGTTTGACCAAAACCCAACTCCTCCCACACGTGGATTCATGCGTACACGTACACAATCTTTTGCAGAAATCGGGTATGTGCGGTTACTTTTCTAAAAATGGAAAACTCCATTTCTTCTCCTGATTGCCAGGCTGGCTACACACATGCGGGATTCTTCCTCTCATCCTAATCCTCCACCTCAGTGAATCCATGCCTTTTAATCCACGTGGACTTTAGGGTTTTCTTTACAACAAGAAAACCACCGCCATGAGTTGAAACCAAATCCACTAATTGAGGACATTAGTAGCCATCCATTCGGTGGGTCCCATAATGACCCTGAGACCTATCCACACCATCCAAGTGCCTCAGATTGGGGGATGACCCACCCGATCAGAATCTGCCATGATCATGGCCATCATCTTCCCCATTCATTCGAAAAACCCATTTCCTTCAAGTGGACCTCTTTCCTTGATCTAAGTCATCCATCTGGTGGCTCATGGTCTCAGAAATCCATCCATAACATCCGATCTCAACCACGCTAATAGTTCTTAACGATATCAACAGCGATCTCTCCTTCTTATTTGTGATTAATGGACAAAGCTTGTAATTAATCGGTGGATTAGTTGTCGGTCCTTCTAAACGTCTATGAGGGTATAAATAACCCTCTTTCCTTTTAGGGAAATGAATTCAAAAAGAGAGAAAATAGAAAAATAAAAAGAAAGGAAATGGAAAGAGAGAGAGAGAGAGAGAGAGAGAGAGAGAGAGAGAGAGAGAGAGAGAGAGAGAGATGGAGTGTCTGTCGTCTCTAGAACGAGTTCCAACTGTTGTTTCGCCTCGACCCAGCTAATTTCAACACATCCAGGACCCTTGCAGCATCCACTCAGCGCCCAGATCAGGTAAACTCATAAATCCCCCTTCAGTTATCGCCGATATCCGTCTGCTCGACTCACTGTATTCACTGTCACCTCAACCCAGTCACGAGTTGAGTGACTCAGCTACATTTTTGGATAAAAACTCCAGATCAGAATCCATGGGTGTGATTGCCCTACCTTGCACAGTGACCTGCACTGAAATCTGATCTCACTTGGGTGCACTTAGTTACACACTGCTAGCTAAAGAAATCTGACTGGGATGAGTTAGCACTGAGTCAGTGACTCAGGTCCAGTTTTGGAAGGTAAAACTCCAACTCAGCTGGGCCTGGGTTGTAGTCCACCCTAGTTAACCAGAAGCCTAGCCAAGGGTGTTCTAGATTTACCATTTGGGAGCTAACCCGACCAATTTTCCAACTGAGTCAACTCAATACTCTGTAATGGGCTGACTCAGCCTGTTTCCCGACTAAGTCTAGCTAACTCCAATCATCCTTGGATGGTTTGAGTAGCATTGGATTTTAAGGAACCATTAACTGGACCTTGTAGCTAATAGAACTCTTCTAAATTGACTCGACTCGTTGTTAGCTAAGAACCTCGACCGGGTCAACTCAGTCGTGACTCACTAGTCTCTATCACTCTCTCCAGGTACAATCAACAACTGTTCACCCAGAGAAGACACTCCTACTTACAATTTGTCCAATTAAGACCTCTACACCTACATCTCAAGTCGAGTGGAACTCACAACCTAAGTGAGGGATATCCCACATGACTTCATCACTTCATGGAATTCTAAAATAAATTGACATGAATAAACATGTGGGAATGCGTCAATTTATGTTACCCCATCATATCTTATGAGAATTGCTTAAAGATCACCATGCCACATTTGAAATCACTTAAATACATATATACATCTTCTAGTTGCATTAAATGTAGGAGTTCTTACTTCCACTACAATAATAAGCTTGCTCCATTTCTCATTATATGGGTTAGAATTGTTATAGTTTGATACAAATGAATATCTCTTTTCTTAAGATTTGTAGTAGTCCTGTTACTATCCTAATGTGGTTGATATGTCATATTTGAGTCTTCCTTTCGACCTTGGGAAAGTAAATGTATTTATGTTGTGTTCATACTTGAATATTTGATATCCTATTAAAAGACCGTGAGCCTTGACCACGTTTATAAAAGCATTCTTGTTACTCTTATGAAGTGAACATGTGTATCATGGTACATGACATTCGCGCATGACATATGAGCTTTTCCGAGTGCTCGATGTAAGTCACACTGATTGAATTCCTGAAGGCTCTAGCACTTCAGTTAAACTCACAGAGCTTGTGCATTCGTGCCACTTTGGGCTCTTTTTCTTTACATGAGGCTTTTTCGGGGTTAGACTCTCCTCGGGCATACCCCATGTATTTTTTTAGGAGATCCTTGGGCGCACTTGTCTGAATGGCTTTTTTCAGGTAGTTAATCTATTGCGGGTGATTTGTATGGTCTTTTCAGGTAGTCTACTATTGCGGGCGACCCTTATTTTGATAGCTGGATGTGCATCTCCATATTTGTGACTTGAGCATACATCATACATCAATACATTTACATTTAAATTCACATTATCTTCCATATGATTGATTATGTCTGGTTTAAACTGTTTTAGAATAACATGGTATGCATGAATCCTTGCAGGAAATTTCCATTGAGTTTTCACTAACCTAATCGTGCTGTTGCACCAAATAGATGCAGGATTGATGAAAGGTGAAGACCCTTATGACAGGATTCCACAGACGACTGAGTAGGTGTTCAGAAAGGAGGACCTTTATGCCGATGTGGTTGAGCCATTGGAGCTCAATTTAAATCTTAGGATTTACTTGCTTTCATATGTCAAACTTTGTGTTCTGCTTGAATTGTAATAATAATTTCCTACTGTGAGATTTCATTTTGACTTCCTTTTACATATATTAAACGTCCTTTTATTACTCTTGATATCCTTAGTTTATGTAATGTTGCCTTACTCCATGTTATGAAATTTACCGCTATTTAGATGTATGTTAGTCCACCTCATAACGTAATACTCGGGTTTTCAGTGAGGAGTGACTATCCTTGGGTTTTGAAAACCAGGGTGTTACAGGGGGCAATATATAGGTTGAGTTTGACTAGCTTAAGAAATGGGTCCGCTATCGACAAGTCGGGCCTGATATTAGTAGGCAGATAGTGAGGTCTTTTCTACTTACCCAGTTGTGCACTCGAATAGGGGTGACAAGCTAGTGTAGAGTGTAATAGACTCCGATGATGGTCTCAGAGATGTATAGTGTTGATAAGTGGACTTATTGAGCAAGAGTTGTATACTCAGTATCTTATTCATTCATTCATTCACTATCCACTGGGCTGGTGGTATCAACTAATTTGAAATATGTACCTTCGTAATGGCCAGGATTTTGGTTGGGGTACCCGAATAACCTGAGATCAGGAGTTTACCACATTGAGTCTAACTATCCAAATTTAGGTATGAGACTGGTTTAGATAGAAGTCCCTTGTGGTGGACCTCATAGCCTGCGATACTATGTACTATCATCTCAACTTCACACTCTAGATTGATCATTTCATTTGCACTGTATATTGCATTACATCCGCTGTATATGACATTTTGGGTTGCTATGTCTTTGTATTTATGGCGTGGATGAGGTTGACGGTATTCGAAGGCTTGTTAGGTTTTGTATATTGCATTGCATCCTCGATATCTTATATTTAGCTTACTATGTCTCCGCATTGCATAACTGATCGAGATTACTTCCTTAGTATATGATATTGGTTTATGTTTTTGCATCGCATAGTCTGGATAAGGCTGATAGTATTTATGAACTTACCAGTATATTTCCGCTTACTTTGATATCGTATGATTCAAAATCTTGACAGTATCTCCAGCATTGTATGATTATGACATTATATTAAATACTTAACACTTATTTTATGTACACACTTACACCACCTTCTAAGCTTTCTATAAGCTTATGCACGATAGATGCGTACAGGTGGCATTAGGTCGCAGCAGCATTGAGCTTAGAGCGTGCAACCATCTTCTGGAGCTTTGATTTTCGATATATGTATTTCTCTTTTAGCACTATATTTAAATGTTTATATTAGTGGATATGTGATGATGATGTTGCCTTTGTTATTTGGGTAAACTTGTGGTTATGCTTATTACAAGTTAATGTACGTTGAAAAATCCTCCTTGAAGGATCCCAAGATTAGAATTTGGCGTATAGGCGCTGAGATCCGATAATGGGATACTACGGAAGCTGTCGGCACTGGATTTGGTGATTGAGAATTTTGTGAGCCTGGTTTCTGAGTTTGAAGTGTGACAGTAGTCCCCGGCAATGGCACCAAAAACTTGTTCACAACCCCAAGTGTAGGGTCATGATGTGGTAATAACTTGGTAAGACTAAGGTTGAATCCACAAGGATTAAACTTATACGTATTCTGAAAATAACTAGAACTAGAACTAGAAAAAATATCTAAATTGAAATATGAATAATTAAGAGTAATGGTAAATAATGTTGATTAAAACTTATGAATTTAAAGGTGAAAACTATGATACCAAAGATCTACTTATAGCTATCAAGATGCTACCTTACTTGATTCAAGGAATATAATTAGAATTGGAGTCCTATCCTATCAAACTGGAAGATAAAACAATTTAAATCAAATCTGAACTTTTCATTGACCTAATTCTCAATGGAAGAGAATTGTGATGATTGGAAGGGATTCCATCACCCTACCAAGCCTAAGGAGATAATGGTGAACAACGGGATTTACTAATCTCACTATCTGAAAACAGAAAAGAAGATATACAAAGCTATCACAGCATATATTATAATTTAAGTCACAATAAATCATAAAAAATTGAAAATATTTATTTAATATTAAACTAGAAATCAATGAAGTTCAATAAGAACAAGAATCAAAGCAAAATAAACATCTTAATATACTACAAGCTTCACCTCTTAACCCTAACTAAGAGGTTTAGCCAACCATAGACATGATTGAAACTAAATCTCTTAAAGAAAGTATGAAAAATAAACTAGGAAAGAAGAAAAACTTTTTGGCAGCTGCACTACCCTTGTGTATGCTCTTTGGGTACTTTCTAAATCCTAGAATATGCTTTGGAGTATCCTAGGAGTCCTATTTATAGTTATGAAACTCTAACTTTTGCACTTAGTTAGAAGAATCTAGAAATCGCTTCAAATTTATGCACTCTGCGCAATTTTTCAAAATAGGCTCGGAGTTTAAACAACCTCAAATTTATGCATTCTGCGTAGTTTTTCAAAATATACTCGGAGTTTCAGAATATGCTTTTTCAGGACAATTTTAGGACTCCTTTTCTTCACTTCAAATTTTTTATTCTCTTCATTCCTCACTTGGTTTTCTTGGATCTTTGGCATGTGAATTTTTCATTAATGACTTCTAAATCTCTAAATCTTCATTTAGTAATCTATTGAGCATAAATCTTCCTTTTGGCATCAATTTCACCTTAAGCTCTCAAAATCACCTCACACATGAAAACATGCATAATTAAATCGATTGAGCACTATCATGTTTATAAAACCAAGTTATAAACAAAAAATATGCAATATTTCACACTCAATATCTACGAGCGAAGAAATCTCTTCGCACAAGAAGAATCGTGGCCCACAACTGATCTTAGCAACCACGTTGACCACACAAATGCTCCAATAGGTTGCGTAAATCCTCCTTACTTGCATCACAATTTACACAACCATCCGAAAAGTGGTCGGATCTTTCTAAACAAGAAGAGGAAAGAATTGTCCTGATCCTTACTGGATTTCATGGCTATTTGCCATCAGTTTTCACGAATCTGTGTGGAAGGATCATTCTCACGGTGGCTTAAGGATCTTGCGCCGACTATAGATCTGATGGGCTAAGGAACATCTCACGACCAATCCGACCCACCTGTAAGCAACAGAAAGAAGGAAAGATGGAATGGGACAGGTCCATGAAAACAAAGACAGGTTTCTCAGCATGGGACTGTTCGATCATGAGTCCAAAATAACCTATTTCTGGATCATCTGATGCCTAGTAGCCCAGACGAATCGAATGGAGAAGAATTCCCATGGAAATTGGAGCTAATAAAAATGCACTCCATGCCTCACGGGCCACGCTACTGTTAAGCACACCATTACGCAATCGGGTTGCATAGGAAGTTTTCAGATTCGGACCAGCTATAAAAAAACCTTGCCTATTCCGCAAGAAACAGTATAAGAAAGAGAAAGAGTGAGAGATAGGTGCAGGAGAGAGAAGCGGAAAGGAACAATCCCAGTTCAAATTTAACCAGTCTCCGAGTCACCACCGAATCGACTATGACAAATCCGAGTCACCACCGGATCATGGTTCAAATCTAAACTCCTCCTTTCTTTCCTTCTTTTTCCTTTCCTTTCCAAATTCATAGTTTCCCCATGCAATAGGATCCTAATCACACCTAACCGAGCCAACTTGGTGGTAGGAGTGACCTAAACGTGTTAAGTTGAAACTTATCGATAATCTAAACCAAACACCCTCATATTTATTGAACCTAATTGAAATCTAACTTGAAACACGTGAATTAGCATAGAATCTAACCATAAAGGACATCCCAGGAGATCAATAAACTAAGGTGAGGATGCTTCCTTTAAACTTTGCAATTTAATTGGTTACACCTCTTTTCCTTGTTTCAAGAATTATTTCATGTTGTATCATCTTCATATGAATCAATACTATAGAAATCACATCATTATATTACATTGCATGCAAATATCGTGTTAGGAATCCCACTTCTAGTGATCGTCAAAATATCGTGGATGTAATGTATTATGGGTAGCGGCTCTCTTAGTCGACAGGTAAATTTGTTGGTTGAATAGCATGGTGCATAATCGATATAAGTAAATCGTCATACGTGTTACATCACTTCTTGGGATTGGATATCGCAAATAGTCACTCCATGAACACATCATGTCACGTAAATCCTCTAACCACATTGTTGTGTCGCCTTGAGATGTTCGCATAAAGTCATGCTAACGTGGGCCATGCCAGTGAATCTCCATAAAGTGAGAATGTAGGTGGAGTCGAATGTATTAAACTGTCTTCCACATTGTGATCATGATTGCTGAGTGTGATGGATCGCACATATTTTTCTAGGCATGCATATCATATAAAATATTATGCATATCAATACTCTTGTATATGTGGAATATGAGAAGTATCAGTGCCCTTTCGATGTCCTTGTGAATTATTTTAATTATTGTAAACTTTAAAGGAATAATCATTACTATGAGTAAGGCGTTGACCCTCTCCAACCGTACAGATGATGCAGGTGATGAACAGATTGAAGACCTAGAGGATCACCTCCTTGAGAAAAACTATATTGAATAAACAAGAAAATAATTTCGTGATTTAGTTTTATTTACGTTTCCGCTGCAAGTTGATTTTGTAAGAAGCTCCCATTTGAGTGAGCATTTGATGATTTATTGAACTTTTTTTCCTTTTCAAATGGAATAATAAATACAAAGAATTTCCTTCTCATGAATTGGTACTTGAATGATTAGAATGTATAAATTTAATCACACTATTTGAACGATGTGTGAACGAGATTAACGTCAGAATTTTCATGGCAAGCAAAGACTCAAGCCTTGAAATTTCAGGGCATTACATCAAAACAGTGGGATTTGACATTGTCTCAAGCAAAGTTTGCCTTAAATAATACGGTGAACCGCTCGACAGGGATGTCCCCGTTCCATATTGTTCATAGTTGAGTGCCTCACCATACACTTGACTTCTTCCCTTTACCCAAGCTCTCAGGCATGAGCATTGCAGCAGAGCATATGGCAAATTGAATCATGGACATTCATGCAGATGTGCAAGTTAAGTTGCATGCCTCGAATGACAAGTACAAGAAGCAAGTTGACAAGCATCAACGACAAAAGGTATTTAAGGTGGGCGACCATGTTATGGTCCATCTACGTAAGAAAATATTTCTAACAGAGACCTAGAAAAAGTTGAAGATAAAGAATATTAGACTGGTACTGATCCTCCGAAAGATCAACGATAATGCTTACATTGTTGATCTTCCGGATGATATGGAGATCTTGCATACTTTCAACGTGGTGGACTTGACCGAGTATCATAAATTGAAGCGGAATGACAACTCCAGGTCGAGTTCTTTTGAAGTGGAGGTGACTGATGAATAGGTGGTCGTAAACATTTTCATGGAAAAGATGGACTAGAGAAGGTCCAATCAGAGGCAAAAATGATTAAGACCATCATAACCTTAAAACAGTCATATCTCGTAAACTGGAATGTGTTTTTTGACATATCATATATGATTTTAGGGTAAGAGAAACTACTTTAGCCAACCAACCCCGCTATGTCAAGTTACCCACGTCGGATTTGCAAGATTCCATCAAATTGACGGTCAAAAGTCTATTTTATTTTTATTTTTATTATAAATAGTAAGTTTTAATTTGACAATAACTTTTGATCCTTTGAGTTATATGAGTTTTGCCTAATATGAAAAGGGCTTAGAAAAATTAAGAGAATAATGTGGTTAGGCCAAATTGGAAACTTGCTATTTTAGGCTGAAAATCATGAAGTGTAGTAGGAATCATGGCTGTCTATAAATAGTAAGTTTATTATTTATAGTAAGTCACATTTTTAGGATGTTTGAGTCTAAAACTCCATCATAGGTTTGAGTTCATTATTTAAGGGATTGTAATTCCCTCTCTTATCTTCAATTAATTTATTTCAAATTTATTAAAAATTATTTTTATTTTCATCCATCACGATGAGGGAAAGCAAATTCTCCTTTTCTCTTATGAATTAAAGAAATCGCTAAAAAGCACTAAACTTACTTTCTTTCGAAAAAACAACCATAGGAATCGGAAAGATAGATAGTCTATTGACTCAATCCTTCTCATTACCTTCAGGTAGACTAGCCAATCCAATGTTACTCCTAATAATAGAATATGAAGCTCGAGGGGCACAACAAACAAATCAAACGTAAAGGTGTGCCCAACAGCAAAAAACTTGATTCGTTGTGGTGCCCGACGGGGAGCATACTAAGAGATTTGACTAAACCCTGTTTGTTGGAATGACAGAGTGCCACTGCTCAAGTGTGCGACTCCATACGAGGACCTCCTTCCCTTTTGCATACTCTCTATTCAGACTGTTCTCAACACAGAGAAATGGTGGGCAGCAGGTACCATGAGCCCTCCGTCGCACACATCTAACTAGAAGTATAGTTCACTTGTTCTACTGAATGATCCTCTCTCAGCAAAGATCATGTGAGCGTGCAGTTATACTTTGGATGCTTCGCCATAGAATAGATCGGGTCTCATTCGTCTCTGGTGCACTCGCTTTGTATCTCCGACACCTTTCATGATCATGTCATATTGAAGTACTGCAGAAGAAAAAATCGCTTCTTAACGAAATCATACGTCTCAAATAGCCGCAGGGGGCCCTCGTTAGTGATCTTGGATTTAATAATAGCTTACACTCCTTTAATGATTTTTTTTATGGTTATGCCAGCAATGATAGGTGGATCTGGTAATTGGTCTATTCTAATTTGGATAGGTGCACACATGACATAGCATTTCCACACTCAAATAATATTTTCATCATGGTCATTGCCATCGAGTCTCCTGGGAACCACCCTTTCTCAGAATGGGAGTATACATAACCCTATTCCGGTATAAGAAATTTTTGTGAGGAGTCTAGACAGCCACATTAATTCGGAGTACTTATCCACCGAGGAAGCTTTCGGACCTGCTGTGGAGTGGCCCACAGCCCACCCTGGTGTTCACCTCTTGATAAGGTCATACAAACATAGATAGAGAGGAGATACAAATATCATCTTGATCCAACCCTTATATGGACCCCAGCACCAATAATAGTAGACAAAAATGTTCACCGTTGAAACCTTTCTAAGGAACCACCGCGTGTATGTAAATATATACACCGTGTGTGTATGAGGCATGCTCACCTATGCACATGCACACCTTTGCACACATGTTATGGGTGTCAAATTCGAACTATCCATAAGATGCAGAATCCCATGAAACCTTAGGGAGTGAATTTTCACTCTGATTTAAGATTCTGGTAGGCCATAATAAAGAGAAATTCAAACTAAGAGAAAAAACTGTTTGCATTTTTCATATGCCATTGAAGTTTTGAATCAAAGTAAAATTTTGTACAAATGGTTTCATGAGGTTCTACTTTATGTGGACCGTTCAGATTTTCAAGACTCATTAGATATGATGAGTTCTCAAAAAAGTTTAATGTAACATGTACGAACTGGTTTGCAGGTGTGTGTATATATATAGAGAGAGAGAGAGGCATGCTCTCCTATGCACCCACGCACGTGCACACCTTTGCACACATGTCATGAGAGTCGAATCCGAACGGTCCATAAGATGAGGAATCCCATCAAACCTTAGGAGGTGAATTTTCACCCTGATTTAAGATTCTGGTGGGCCATAGCAAAGAGAAATGCAAATCAAGGGAGGAAACTGTTTTATTTTTCATGGCCCATCAAAGTTTTATATCAAAGTAAAACTTTGGGCTGGGGGGGTTTAACGAGGTGCTGCTTCACATGAACGGTTTAGATTTTGGATCCACATCACGTATGATGGGTTCTCAAAAAGTTGGCACGTAGTACGTACGAACTGGCTCGCAGGTGATCGTTTCTATATATATATATATATATATATATATATATATATATATATATATATATATATAACAGTACCGTTCGTCCGTTATTCCAGCCCAGTGGATGGGCACGAAAAGAAAAAACCGAAACAGCAAACAAAAACAAAAGAGAAAGCAGAAAGGGTCAGTCAGCAACGTTGTCTCCTTTTTTGTGGGACCCACGTTGACGTTTATGTTTTATCTATGCGGTTCATCCGTTTTCAACCCATCTGGCAATGTTCCCACCATGTCAGTGGGACCCACCCACTGGGCAAGGGCCCAATATGAGTCATACCCAAATCTCAGGTGGACCACGCCACAAGAAAACAGTATCGATTGAACGGTCTGCCGTTTAAAAACTTCCTAGGACCCGTTGTAATGTTTACTTTCCATCCAAACTGTCTAGAACGTGGGTCCACCGTAGACCCTAGTTTGTTATATATCCAGCCGTCTATCCAGTTTGTCAGTACATTTTAGAGCATGATCCAAAAAAATGAGACAGATCCAAAAAACAGTACTGATTGAATGTCCACCGTTAAAAACCTCCTGGGGCCCACTGTAAAGGTTATTTGACATCTAACCTGTTGATTAGGTCATACAAACTTGGATTAAGAGAAAAAATATATATCGGCTTGATCCAAAACTTTAGTGGCCTCAAGAAATTTTTAATGGTGAGCGTTCAATCAACGCTGTGTGGTCCACTTGAAATTTGGATCAACCTCATTTTTCGTCTCAAACTATAAAATGACCTGGAAGAATGGATTAACGGCATGGATGAAACACATTCATCATGGTGGGGCCCACAGATCACCGAATTAGCCATTGGCTAGTGGGAGGGTCAGTAGCCAATTCGTTTCTGTTGGATAGCGGGATCCACTTAAATGCGACATCCAATCCCAGCATTCCACTGGACAGCGGGTCCTACTTCCGAGGTGGATTTGCAACGTATGTATGGCTCTAAATCTTGTGAACATGTGTTACGTTTACTGCCATCAAATTGTTGAGGGTCAAATACTGCATATTAGACCCCATTTATTACATGAATTTACGTACATAATGCCGTTTAATGGCCCGTTTTGCTGTGTTTGTGATACAGGGTGTAGTTAAAAACATGAACTGCAAAAAGTTGCTAAAAGTATGAATTTAACACTCTGTTGACTCCACAGGCAAGGGACACACTCTAGGGGACCAAGATTGACAAATATACACGGTCAGAAATCCGAAAAAAGTAAGAAATTGAAGCTCAAGTGGCCTGAAGGACGTCCAGAATGCAAGATCACGAGGTTCCCACCATCCGTTCGGCTCGAAACTTCATACGTGGCCTGAGGACCATAAATTAACCGTACACGTCAAAAATCATCCATTGGATCATTGCGGAAGTGGCCTAACGGGCAGATCAGCCCATCAATCTTCAATTTGGGGCCCACCCGCCAGCTGGATATGCTTGATAAGTGTTCTGTACGGTTAAAATGAGATTTTGAAGAGGATGGACGGAATGGATTTCACATAAACATCACAGTGAACCCCACGTGCAATGTACATGTACACAGCACGTTTGCACGCGAGCCGCACCGGAGCAACCACCGGGTCAGGCGCTGACCCGTCTCTCTCTCCCTCTCTGCGTAAGGCGCAGCGAATGGACGGCCTGCGTCCGTTTTGCGAATGGTAGTGGGCCCCACTCATTGCTCGTATGGCCAATCTGATCCGTCCACCGTGTAGAGGGGCTCGAATACTACAAAAACATGCTGACTTTTTGTACCCATGCGTACACACGTGAGCGATACAGGGGCCACAAAAGGGCTGCTCGGTAGCGTTCAAATCTGATCTTTTAGTTATTTCTTCTCTGGGACACGTCAATGGACGTTCAAAACCACCCATTCTTAACTGAAATTTCGTTCTGAATCCAATGGACGGGGTGGATTTTCCAGAAAATGCTTCTGTGGGGCCCACCGACCACAACAGCGAAATGGTGCGAAAGGTTTCGCACATCCGCGAAAACTGACTTTTTCGGACAGTTTTGGCCCACCATCTTTGATCATATGGCAGATCTGAACCGTCTATCATGTAGAGGACCCAAGAAAGTACTAAGGGACGGTGTTTCTTTGGAATTTGAGCGAGGAAAGTGGCGTGTTTCATGGTACCGAACTTGGCTGCGAAAATTGCACTCCGTGTCCTGCTACAACTCTGTCACTGACTTCAGCCTTCTAGCAGCTATAAAAAGAGGTTTTAGGACGTGGGGAGCATTCATTTAAGGTCTTGGGAGGAAGAACAGAGGGCTCGAGCTTGGGTTTCAACGTGGGCAGAGGAGAGAGAGAGGAGCTTGGTTTTTTTCTTTCCCTTTTCTTTTCCTTTTCTTTTTCTCTTTATTTATTTGGATTGAGCCCATCCATGGCAGGCTAAATCCTCCTAGCTAGGGCTAGGAGGTGAAGCTTGTAGTGAGATGAGAGATTATATGCTTTTAATTTAATTTTAATTTTTAAATTGAAGTTGGTTTTAGTTTGATTTTAATGAAAATATTTTTGGTCTTTAATGGTCTGTTGTGACTGAAATTACAATGGGTCTGCAATGCTTTGAATATTTTCTTATCCCTTTTATGTTTATGACGTTAGGACGTCCCGTTGTTCACCATAGTCTCCTGGGCATGGTTGGATGACGGTACCCTTCTTAACCTTCATACATATGATTGGTTGGTAATTAGTTTAATTCTGTTGTTTGCCATAGTCTGTGGGCATGGTTTGGTGATGGAATCCATTCTAATTTATCTTCCTTTCATCTCTTTGAAAACTAGATCAACGGCAGTTCAGTAATTTCCATGATTTTTGATGTAAGCATAAGTTCTCCCTGATCTCTACAAGTGGATCCTCTGAATCCCTAGTTTCTCTTCCTCTGATTTATCTTAAGTTTAGAAAATTATTCCATCATTATTCCTCAATTTATACTTGATTTAGAATTTATCTTTTTCTAGTTCAATGTCTATTTAATTTTAGATAACGTACAAGTTTCAGTCCCTTGGGATTCGACCTCGGTCTTACCGAGTTTATTACTACATCACAACCCTGCACTTGGGGAGTGAACACAAATCATATGAAATTGTGTTGATTGGGCAGCCTATACTTATGTGATCTTAAGAAGTATCAAGATCCAAACACTCAAGTAAGATTGTGAGGTGTGTTCGGCCCACCATCACGGGATTTTTGATCGATGGACAACCAGCAGATTCCGTACTGAGTAACTCAGTACGCTAAGCACCGTAAGAGCACTGAGTAAAACCTGTGGGACCCACCGTGATTTGTTTATTTTATCCCCTCCATATATCCATTTGTTTATTTTATCCACTCCATATATCCATTTTAATGGATAATTTTATTTGATGATGACAAAATTGAAGCATATAAATATATCAGGGCACACCATGGGAAACAGTTTGAGTTGAAATTCTACCATAGAAAAATTCTCAGAGGCTGCGGGAGTTCTAGATGAAGCTGATATTTGTGTTTTCCCTTTGTCCATGTCTTTTTTATAAGGCTGATATTTGTGTTTCCCTTTATCCATGTCTTTTTAATCTTATGAACAGGTTGGATGACAAGTAAATATTAATGTTGGCCTTAGGGACATTTCAACGGTAAAAAATGTTACACCAACTATTTCCTATGTTATGGTCCACTTGAGCTTTGGATATGCTTTAATTTTGGGCTCAAGCACTAAAGGCGTGTTAGCGGAGTGGATTGGAAACGAATTGAATAGTATTAAGGTGGATGGCATCACTTTTAATGTAACGTTGGCTGCATCAGTGGATAGATGCAAGATTTATGGAATTGCTATATTCTGGGATTAAATCACCAAGTTTGTTTGGCATGCCCGTCCAATCTTAGGATTATACCTTCCAATCCATCGAACCAAATATTTCAAGGCAAAATTGAATGAGATTAGGATGGATTGGATGAATTTTAAGGTAATGATGGCGATATCAGTGAATTGCTGACAATTCTATAGAATTGTTATATCCCGGGATCAGAATCTTAAGTCTATTTAGCATGGCGGCCAATCCTAAGATTTACCTTCCAATCGGCCTTGCAAAACAGGCCCTCAAATGATATGGTAAAAGTAATGGATGGCATGGATAAACTAAGTATATTTATGATGGGCTCAACCAAGCCAGCTAAGTTTACTAAATATGTTGCGAGCATGCTGAGTAACTCAATACGCAATCCCATTTACTAAACCACGTGAATTGATCCTCATTAGGCTAATCATGGGCAGTGAGGTCAGCCCCAAATTCACGGAGATTTGAGTGGTTTGTGTGATCATGTGACGTCGGAATGACTACGGTACCAAGTCACGTGGAGTGACGGAGGCGGATTGGCTGGTGTGCCACACATCAGCTATTGCTGGAGTAGATACGTGTTGCGTAGAGATGAGCGCTAACGCTTGTACGAACAGCTCAAAGGAAATCAATACCCACACGGTTCATCAAAATTTCCGGATCATTTTAGGGCATGTTTGATTTTGAAAATTTATAGGGAAATGCCCCTGATCGGAAATAAATATTTTCCTCCTCAATTGCTGCACGCTTTCCGTAATTGATTGTACGGCTTACTTTATTCAATGTAAAAATGATAAATGTTATGAAATATTTGTGGGATCCACCACGATGCATATTATATATTTATGTTGTTCACCCATTATGTCATATAGATTTATGATATAAGTCAAAAAATGAGACATATCCAAAGCTCAAGTGGACCACGCCATAGAAAAATATGAATTAAATACTTATCGTTAAAAACTTCCTAAGGCCATTGTTTCTTTTGGTTTGTGCCAGTTGAGTGTTGGATTTAAATTATTTTTCTTCTCATTTTTTAAAATGTTATGATAAAATGAATGGACGGAATACATATATCATATACATCAAGATGAAGTCCTAAAATAGTCATTACTACTTTTGAACCGGTTTCAAAGAAATGTAATTCCCACGAATGTTTGAATCAAACATAATAAGCACCCATTTCCAGGGTATTTACCGTTTCCCAATGAAACGATGAAAATCAAACAGGCCCTTAGAGTATTAGCCGGAAAATGAATCATATCAACAGCTCAAATGGAACATACCAAAAATAGCAGCGGTATAGTGATCTTCACCATTAAAAAAATCTTAAGGCCCGCTATAATGTTTATTTTCCATCCAATCATTTCATAAGGTCACAAATACCTATATGAAGAGGCAAAAGAAATTTCATATTGATCCAAAACTTATGTAACCCACAAAAGGGTTTCAATGATAAAGGTTTAATCCCCCACTGATTTGGGCAGGGTGGTCCACTTTATTTATAGAACTGTCTTATTTTTCGTCTCAAGCCTTGAGACGAGCTTGCCAAATGGATGAACAGTTTGGATATAACACATACCTCAGGAGCACATAAAATTTGCTGACGTCAATACACAAGCTGTCAGCAGGGTACACCAGGCAATCCGCTTTCAGTGACATATGGGTGGCTTAATTCTCACAATGATGTTAAGTGTGTACTATCTCGGATTACGTGGAATCGCATTTTGTTCGTGTGGTCCTTAGTCACGAGATCGTGAGATTATGAGGTGTACTACTAGCCTTAATTGGTACGAAAATTTGTGATGTATGTGTGGCATTAATTTAATGATCATGTCATTTTGTATGGCCACCATTTTTGTGATTATTGTGACTTATGCATGACCATTTGATTATGCAAGTTTTGTGATGTAATTGTGACCACTAATCATGTGATTATAAAATATATGTATGATCCCTAACTAGGTAGTATTAGGGATGCACATTTAACCGGTAGAACCGTGGAACTGGACCGGAACCGACCAAACGGTCCGGTTTGGTCCGGTTCTAAAGTGCACTGGTTCCGGTTCCGGTTCTAAAAATCAAAGAACCGTTAACATCGGTTCGGTTCTCGGTTTGGGGATATGTAGAACCGAATCGAACCGTGAACCGATCTGTAGAACCGAACCGTTGATCCGATCCGTAGAACTGAACCGTGGAACCGAACCTGGAACTAAAGTTGGAACCGAACCAAGAATCCTTTGATTGTTTCCATATTTGACTCATGATTTATGGTTATAATGCACCATTTAATTATTTTCATAAATGTATTTTTGTACACCTTATATAATATCTAAACCGTTCATCAAATGGACCACAACATGAATCGACATGGGCTAGATAATAAAATTAAACATGTAATTAGGCTGGATTATAAAAAGCCCAGAACCATGTAACGGTTCGGTTCTGGTTCGGTTCTAGGGTGCCAACGGTCCAGTTCCGGTTCTAAATTTTCCAGAACCGTTAGGAACGGTTCGGTTCCGGTTTCACCCCAGAACCGGTCCAAACCGAACCGTGTGCACCCCTAGGTAGTATGGTGATAAATGTGTGGCCCCTAAATAGTACAACCATACTTAGATCATTTGAAACTTGATTTTTGGGAGGGGCTATCTATTTAAATGATCATGTGACGTGTGACGCTACATAGCTGTATAACAACTTGGAATGTATGTTAAGTATGTGACCACCAAATCATGCCGAATGTTAAGGTACAAATGGCTATAATATATGAAATTATGCAATACTAATAAGGTGATTGAATATGTGATTATATGATTCATGTGCGGTTGCTAAATCATGTAAAATAATGTGACCCTATGATATTGGCATAGTTTTTGAATCACATGCATTGTAATATGTGTTCACAATCCCAGGTGTTGGGCTTCGCTATAGTAATAATCTCGATGAGACTGAGGTCAAATCCACAAGGACTTTCTATATGTATGCTTTCTGAAATAAACTAGAATCAGAATTAAAATCTAAACTATACTATAATCTGGAGTAAAAGAGATTAATTATGAATAAACTATCAATGATAATGGAAAACTAGATCATCAAGGATCGACTTATAGCCATCTTAATGGCACCTTATTTGATTCAATAATAATACAACTAGAATCGAAGTCTTATCCTATCCAGTTGAATGATGGAGCGATTAAAACATCAAAGATTCATCAAAACAAATTCTGCACATTTCATTGCATTTGTTCCCCCACAAAGCATCGAAGTAATAATCATAGAGAATTCAAAGCATCTACTATGCTCGAAGTTAACGATAAATCATGGAATTTTATAGATCACGCTATTGTAAAATATGTAAGAACATATCAATAAACCTTCATAAGCATCCACAGTGTCGAGAATTGACAATGGATCAAAGTAAACTGAATATACTTTTTCCTTCAAAACAAAAATCATGAATAATTCAACATATAAACTAATAAACTTGAATAAAATAGAATAAACTACAAGCTTCACCTCTTAGCTTTAGCTAAGAGATTAGCCAACCAAAGACATCATTAAACTAAAACTCTTAAAGAAATATATAAAAACTAACTAACTAACTATATATATATATATATATATATATATATATATATATATATATATATATATATATATATATATATATATATATATATTTATATTTATATTGGAGAAAACATAAGAACTTCTTAAAGTACCACCACTCCTTACTCTACTCTTCTTACGTTAATTCATGCTTAAAAGAACTTAGAAAATCACTTTATATAGGCTTTGTTTAGACAGACTTTGAAACCGCTTCAAATTTATGCAATTATTGTAACTTCAATTGGATCGAAGTCTGATCGAAGACTTCGATTCAAATTTGAAAACTGTCAGCAACTGTCTTTTCAAATCTATGTAAGACCTTCAATGGAATCGGCCGACCTTCAATGACATCAAACATGTCTTTGATGGGATCGAAGAATGTCTAAAATTGTCCAGTGAGTAAATCGATTTTTCTCTGATTTGTCCAGTACCATCAAACTAGTTTCTATGGCATTGAATTGTTCTTCAATGGGATCGAAGAGGTCCTCGATGACATCGAGAATTGCACCCATATGTCTAGTAACTAAACTTGATTTTTCTGATTTTTTCAATAGAATCAAGTTTCCTTCGATGACATTGAACACTTACTTCGATGACATCGAAGTTGTATTCGTTGGCATAAAACTGTCAAATTCAGCTGTTCCAAATTTCTGCACTTTGTAATGTCAAATTTCTTCATTCTTTATTTAGTTTTCTTAGATCTTGGACTCTTGAATTCTTCAATCTTGACCTCCAAAGATTCACTCCTCACTTTGGTCATTCTTGAGCATTAAATCCATGCTTTCAGCATCCTTTTCACCTTAAACTCTTAAAATCACCCCGCAAGACAAAAACATGTATAAATAGATCAATTAAGTGTTATCGTGTTCATAAAATGTAACGTCTCGAAAAAATCCGTACAAAGACCCGAGTACCATCTCAGGCAGAAATCACTAAGGACCAAATCCCTTAAAAAGTAGTCGTGAATTAACTAAGTCTCAAACTAGATTATCTATGAAATTAGCACTAATCACTTTAAGTACGAACTGTAAGACCCAAAATCTTCAGGATTGCTAAGATACATTACCTAAAAAATTAGGATCCATCTCAAAACCCAGTTGCTCTCGGGAGCATCATGAAACTCCGAATCGGACCTAAACCGCACGTCGAAAGTCCGATTACCGTGAAACTATACGATTATGACCACCTTGCTGGACTTGGCAACCATCTTGTAAATCAAGTCCTAATAGTACCTAGAAACGTACAACTTGAGCCCGGAGTGAAGTGTGTGAGAAAAGTGAATATCTTTAGGAAATGAACTGAAACTTAAGTGAATTGAGTCTGTTTTCTTGCAGGCCAAATCTAAGGATTCAGACCGTCGGAATCTGATCCAATTACACCCTCGGATCAGGAAAAATTTCCAACACATGTCAGAGTACTTGTGGCCCCGATCGAGTACTGGTGACCGTTGAACTGAAACTGGTTCCCTGCAGTCGATCTGTAAACCCGATCGAACTGAAAACTTAACCTGACCTAGATACATTGTCAGGAAGCTTAAGTCCGACCGCATGTAGAAAATGGGCCTCTAGAATAACTCTGTTGGACCGAAATAGCCAGTATTTGGCTATAACCTAAGTATACCCTGGCCCTGGGGCCATTCCCATCGGTTCTGGGCTTATATAAGAGCCTTAAACCCTCTCTCTCCCTTGCCATACGAATTTTTTAAAACCCTAAGGGTGAGAAGAAAAGAAAGATAATGAAAGTGAGAGAAAGTGGGAGAGAGAGTTGGGGTTGCTCCTAGGATTTGATCTCTGTTACTCCACGTGCTTAACCACTGCTTCTGTATCACTATTCCCACGATTCTGACTCTGTACTTGGGTAAGAAATCTAAGCCCTAATTTGTTTTAGATATTCAAATAGAGTAGAAGGTGTAGTAGTTAACCTATTCCATATTATAGGCTGCCGTTACGCTGTAGACGAGGACTTAACATTTAAACTGAGTTCGTTACGAGTCTACCGACGAAAGGTGTGGATTATAAATTTTAGGTTATGGTTTTTAAGGCTTTCAATGCCAGTAATAATTTATGACTGACTTGAATGCTGGCACACATGCGTAGATACGATGTTTTCCATATATTATGTATATATGTAGGGTATGTTGATTTTAATGCATTTCATATGTTTGTTAAAATGTTTAAGTGGGTATTGAATTGTGATTTATGCTTTCTATGCTCATTGACTAATAATACATGATTGTTTTACTTATGGTGAACCCCTTGTAAAGGGATTTGCTATAATACTTGTTATAACTACTTAACTACATGTATAGGTTATATGTAACCTAAGTATTTGATAAAATGTCTGAATGTGAAAATGCCTGTCTAAATGCATGTAATAAGAGTGTTAAGATGAGATTCTCAATTCCTCTATCCATGGATATAGTACCTTTATATAACCTATCTTATTACTATTTGAATTTAGGATGAAATGACTGTGTACGGTACATGTGTAGTAGGTGTTTTGTCGAACTGCTTAAGGTAGGATTTACATTTGATTTTAGTTCTCACATGCTATATTTGGCTACTACATGCATAAATTACTATTTGGAGTGTGCTTGGGGCTATGATGTAGTCTAGGCAATCGGTAATGGTATGTGATTGGTGGCCGAATTATTTAGTCACGATAGACACGCTCGATGAATCCGAGTCGTACGCTACTTGTCGGCAGTGGTTAGGCCACAAGGAGTGCTTACGCGCTCCATGTCGATCAACTTGAGGTACGCCCGTACCAGTCAAGTTTATCAAGCAACCCGATTGGCCTAATGTATGTTCACTATGTATGGACACCACCACTTGAATCTAAGGTACCAAACTCACCAGCGAAAATCTGTTTAACCTTGGTACCTCAATCTGCTAAGACTCATGAGCCGGACATGATGGTATGAGACACCGTGGTCGAGCTGTTGGCTTTTACCAGGGTGACGAGTCCTCTCGCAGTGTCCAGTAAGCAACCCAAGTTCGTGAGCCGAATACGATAGTATAAGACACTGTATTCGAGCTGTCGGCCTACGACTTGGTGATGAGCCATTAGTAGTGACCTTGAGTATACTCTGAGACTGCGCTGAGGTGACGAGTCTTTTCGTAGTAACTAGAGTATAAGCTAGGCTTGCATTGTGGTGACGAGCCCTTTATAGCAACCTAGAATTATAATATCGTATGAGATCAGCTAGGACTGACGACCCTAGAATGGATTATTGTTTGGAAAATGATATAAGGGAGGTACCTTAGCTTCTCAATCCTGCTGTATGAAAAGGTCTAATAAGAACTCGATAATCACGCTCATGCACCGCATTGCATGTGCCTTTTGCGTGGAAGAGCACAGCGGGAGTGTTGCATGCCACGATCATTAGATATTGTCGCAAGAGGGAGTACAGGCGAGGGCATGCATCATTATAATATACCATACTTGCATTAACAAGTACCTAGGATATGAGTGTTGTACTGCTTTTTATTACTACTTAACTGAATTGATAACATGTTAACCTTTGCTTGATAGTTCTACTGAGTTGATCGCTCCTCCCACGTTCTGGGACGGTACTTTAAACACCAACCAGACTCTGTTGTAGATACAGATGATGGCGATGCTTTCGAGGCAGAGTTGAACTATTACGATGACGAGGAAGAGTTCTCCTACATGCAGTTGTTAGGCGGGTCTATGTAGACTGCTCTGATCGATAGGGATTATTAGCTTGTTGACTAGATGACATAACACATTTTGTATATTTTGAGATTTTTCATGTAACTATTTGACCTGGTAACCTGATCATACTTAGAAGACTTACAATCACTTATATGTTCTATATACTTATCACAGTCTTCCGCTTGCGTAATTAATTGTATCTGGTGTATGATATGTTATTTGGTATAATCTCACTTAGGTTTAAGGCACTAATACAGACAACATTAAATCATTATTATTTATGTTGCATAAGTGATGCGTTGGAACTCGGGAGTTGGGCTCCTGATCGACCCCCGATTTTCAGAGCGTTACATAAAATCAATACATAACAAGGGGAAAATATGCAATATTTCACACTCAACAATATGTTGGACTACTATATTGAGTAATCATGGGATATATGTATGCTCACTAAAGCCATGTGCAATAGTGAGACATACATGACCACTAATCGTGTGATCATATGATGTATGTAGTAATGTATTTATAACCATTAAATCATATGAAATTGTGGTGAACATGTGGCCACTTATCCTATGATCATGTGATATATTTGGGACCACTAAACTATACAAATAAGTTATATGTGTGACCGTTAAGTCATGTGAAAATGTGACCATTTAATCTTACAACCATGTAATGTGTATATGGCCACTAAACCATGTGAGTTTATGGGTGACCATTCCTCTAAGTGATTGTGCAATGTAGGAGGCTACTTAAGCATGTGAAAGTATGTTAAATGCATGACCACTTCATCATGTGGGGTGTCAAGGTATAAATGGCTATGAACAATGAAATCTTGTAATGTAAGTAGGGTGGTTGACTATGAGCATGTTTGGCACCTCTACATTAATCCAATAAGAGCTACTCCAATAAGCTCTTTCCTTTTCTTTTTTTCTTTTTTTTTTTTTTCTTTTTATAAAGCTCTTGTTTTAAATAAGATCATTTGGTAAAATTAGTTTTTCAAGTCCAAAAAGAGCTCTTATTTGAAATAATCATGTTTAGTAAAACATTCAAATAATAGCTTTTTTTTAAGGGTAGTTGATGTCATTTTTAAAGATTATAATAACTCCATTATAATAGCAATCCATAATGTTGTTTTAGTGGATCTCACCATAGATGTGAAATTACGGTAAACCGCAACTCCGAAAGTACAGAATTATATCCAAGTGTCCTAGAGGAGGGTGAATAGGACTTTTCAAAAAAAATGTTAATCCTACTTAATACAAATATTAATTTCTAAGCACTAGTAAGCAGGATTAATTGACAAGCAGGCACAATCAAAAGATAGGATAGAGAAATATATGAAAGTTACATTTTATAAAACATCTCGCGTGAGGAAATCAAACATAACATGAATCATTGTAAACACAAATAAGATCAAGCATCACAAACATAGCGATATATAGTGGTTTGACTATGTGCCTTTTTCACTTTTGGCAGATGCACTCAACCCATGAGTGTTCTAAATTTCACTATTTAATGATTTTAAATCAAGTTAACCATAAACTTTCACAACATACATAAGTTCTCTAGGTGTTTACACCCCAAGTATAGGGTTGTGATGTAGTAATAATCTCGGTAAGACTGAGGTTGAATCCACAAGGACTGAACCTTGTATGTAATCTGAAAGTAACCAGAACTAGAATTAAGGGAAGATGTAATCAAAATTAAGGAAATTTAAGGGAATAATGGTGAAATATTAGACTAAAACTTGTAAAATTCAAAGGAGGAAAACTAGAGATTCCAAGGATCCACTTGTAGAGATCAGGGAGATCTATGACTGATATAACCTTAAAACCTAAATTTGAACTTTCTTTGATCTAGTTTTCAAGAGACAAGAGGTATGAGGATTAAAATTGATTCCATCACAAAACCATGCCCATGAGACAAAGTGAACAACGGAATTTAACTAATTCAAAAGCAATCTGAAAGAGTTATGAATGTTAAGAAGGGTTCCATCATCTAACCATGCCCATGAGACAATGGTAAAAAATAGGACTTCCTAACTTCATAATCACAGTAACAAAAATGACATGCTTAGAGTTATTACAGATCCATTGTAATTTAAATCATAATAAAAAATTAAAAACTAAAGGCATTCCTTATAATTAAACTAGAATCAAATCAATTCTGTTTAACATTAATCAAAAGGTATAAATAAGAAGTCTCCCATCAGGCTACAAACTTCACCTCTTAGCCCTAGCTAAGAGGTTTAGCCGCTCATAAATATAATTAGGCTAAAAATCTCTTAAAAATTATAAATAGGAAGGAAATAAAGAAAGCAATGAAAGAAAAGGAGGTAGGAACCTGAGCCGTCCCACGCTATCTCTCTCTCTTGCTCCCTCCTTTGCTCCATGTCCCAGATGATAGTCTCTCTCTTCTTCTCCCCTTTATATAGGCACCAGAGGCGGTTTAGAGGGCTGGAGGTCAGTGGAATTCGTGTTTACACAGTAAGGACCCAAGAAACGCACCAACTTACATTTGGACTGAGTTTTCTGCCAATAGACGTCCAAGAAATCAATTTGGACTCCATGGTGGGGGTAAAAACCCCCTATGAAGGTTATAAATAGTTTGGATCACCTATTCGACCACAAATGGCCCACAACTTCCTGCAACGTTCAATTTTCCAGACATGTGTTACTTGCGAAAATCCTACGCTGATGTGTTCGGTGGGCCCCATAGTGGTGTTTTCGGCAAAATCCACCCCATTCATTGGATTCCTGGCAAAATTTCAATCGAAAATGAGTAGTTTTGGTTAAGTTTTGGTGTGTTCTACTGTATGAAATCAATTCACCATCCATCCAGCGTTTTCTGGCGATCCATGTGTATATATGCACAAGGTACCAAAAAGAAAGCATGGCTAAGGTCTTGGCCACCCTCTGGACACAATGAATGGTCTAAATCATCCGAATGGATGATGGTCCACTATCAAAACCCAACATTGTCAGCGTCTCTCGCTGGACACTGGCTGCATGAGGGAGAAAGGGAGCAGGTCAACGCCCGTTTGACCGGATCGAACGGTCAGGTGCGATGCGGACGACGTGCACCCTATGTACATACGATGTACATGTGGGGTCCACTGTGATGTATAATTAAAATCTGTTTCATTCATTCATTTTTTCACCCTTTTTAAGGGGTTGAGACTAAAATTAAAGCATATCTAGATATCAGGTGGGCCCTAGATCAGTATTTTAGGGGATGATCTATCCATTAGGCCACTTCCACAAGGATTCAATGGCTGAAATTCGACGTGTATGGTTAATTTAGGGTCCTCAGGCCAAACATAAAGTTTTGAACCAAACGGATGGTGGGAACGTTGTGATCTTACATTCTGGATGATTTTCAAGCCTCTTTAGCGTATATTGCTTGATTTTCTTAGATCTCTAACATGTAAATTCTTCGATCTTGGTCCCTTGGAGTCCGTCCCTTGCCTTGGTGACTTTGCAGCGTTAAATTCATGCTTTTCTTACCCTTTTTCAGTACAGGTTTCTAAATTTACCTTGTAGCACAAACACAATTAAAATAGAGCATTAAACATTATCGTGTACATAAAATCAGGTAATAATTGGGGTCTAATATGTAATATTTGACCCTCAACACAATTCCCAACCAACATTTTTCTAGTCCCAAGCAAAGTATGCGAAAAATAATTTAAGAATTATGGGACAATTCCTATAAAATCGAGTGATATTTAAAAAACAATCCAGTCAATAGAATTCTAAGATTCATGAATGGTGGACATTACTTTCTCCTGGACTCAAGCGCACGGTAAACTTCCTACTCAAGTTCAAAGTATTAATCCATTTATTAGAAAAATTTTAAACATTGAGTTCCATGGGTGTATAGTGAAATCTAAACTTATCACAATCAAAGGCTCAATTCTTTATTTCATGATAACTTTGATAATCACAAGAGTAGTTAAGATAACCATAACCTAAACCAAAACTTGCCTTACAGTTCAACTTTTCATTCTTCCAGCTTTTGATTTTTCCATTCGATGGCTTTCACATTATGTCAATCTTTTAAAGGTAAAGCCAATGAGGTAAAACGAACTCTCACCTATAGGAAGCAAACCCATGGTGAAGACCAGTCGCTCAACCCTTTCTGAAGACAATTTTTTTTTAGCTAGGTATTATTTTTTCTTTGAACATGATGGACAATTTCCCCAAGTTGGCTCCTTCCATGTCTAGTGACTACCAGGTCAACAATTCAACAATGAAGCTTTAACGTGAAAGCGAGGTGTGACATGTGGAATCATGATTCGATCAATGTTTAAAACTTTTAAACATGGATTAACAATTTGAACTTAACTATGAAATCTAAATATAGCTAAATCCAAGAGTCATCAATTACCAATATTATGTATTGTATACTTCTAAAATCAAGATGACCCTCAAAATCACTTCGAATTCACAAGAATTTTCAGAAAAAATTTCAAAAATTTTTACAATTTTTGCTCAAGACTGAGAAAACACTGATTAGGTAACCTAATCTCCCATCCTTAACCTAAAATCTACATTGTCCTCAATGTAAAAGATATAAGCATACAATGCACATGAGACAACAAAAGTAAAGGAGAAGTGATGGAAAGATAGTACCTGTTGACGGAGTTAAGCGACTTTTTCATAAAGAGATTTCATTGTGAAGGTGGCTTGACACAAGAGTTAATTCAACAAAAGTAAACCATCCTAAAAGAACTGAAAAGAAAACTAACCAAACGGCATAAAGCCGACTAACTTAGAATGACAAAAAGTAAACTACTCTAGTCCTATGAAAGCAATAAACCTACCTATACCTCCATCAGACTAGGAGATCAATCTGGTAAACAGGATCATTCAGAGGCATGAGCATGTCCTCTGAATTAAATTTCTCAACTAATGGCTTTAATCGATGTCCATTTACTTTAAACTCATTGCCATTATCTGAATTCTGAATCTCGACAACCCCATGAGGATAAACATTGATAACAGTGAAAGGGCCAGTCCAACGAGATCGGAGCTTACCCGAAAAGAGATGTAACCGAGAATCATACAAAAGGACTTTCTGATCTGGTGTGAATGATTTTTGCAGAATGTGTTAGTTATGAAACGACTTCATCCTGTCCTCGTAAATTCTCGAGTTCTCGTATGCATCGTTCCAAATTTCTTCAAGTTCATTCAACTGAAGTTTACACAGTGAACCAATGTTGTCTAGATCGAAATTCAGATTTTTTATCGCCTAGTAAGTTATATGTTCTAACTCTATAGGCAAGTGGTAAGCTTTCCCATAGACAAGTCTAAAGGGAGACATTCCAATAGGGGTCTTAAATACAGTACGGTAAGCTCATAGAGCATTGGTTAATCGGATTGACCAATCCTTACGGTTGGGGTTAACCATCTTTTTCAAGATGTGTAAGACCCGTATCCTAGTCCATACCATTCCTTAGGCTTTCGTGATCCTCCCTATCGAATTTCGGTAACTCGTAACCTGTAATCAGTGCGCGCACGCAATCCTAAGTCACATCCCGTAGATCTGAGTCGGCTTGACTTGAAACTTATACCCTTGTGACCACACCATCATCGATGTTCCAGCACCGCATCTTGCCCACTGATGTGATACCCAGGCCAGGAGTTGTGGGCCCGCGTATATTCCAAAGAAACACCACGCGTTGCACATTCTGAGAGAATCTCTACCCAATCATCATATCAATGAACCAAGTACAAGAAAGTACACAACCAATCCCTTTTTTACCAATAAAGGCAAGCAACCCATCCTTCTTTCCTTATACTACGCATCTGTTTCTTATAACACCCATTCCTCTCTCCCATCCATTACTCCATCTTCTCTCATTCTCCCTACCATTTCCTAGCTACCATAAGAGAAAAATCTAAAGAGAGAACCTAAGATCAAGGCCCACTTCCTACCCCCTTAACTCTCATCTCCACCCTTCAAATCTCATCATCCTCCATTAAAGGGAGAACTTAAGAGCCCAGGATTCTAATGAGCTAAAGAAGAAGATCATTGGTGGGTGTTTCGTAGGATTATATTTCAATTTTTGTGATATACCAAGTAGGGCCTACCAAAATAGCCCCTATAGCATAATCACTTACATGGCACATTAGTTCAAAAAGAAGTGTCTAATCTGGTGGACACATGATAGAGGCAGTGGTAAGCGATGATATAATTTTATTAAAGGCACTTGCACACTCATCTGTCCACTTAAATGGGACATCTTTTTAAAGAAGATTAGTCAAGGGTCTAGTAATTGTACTAAAGTCCTTTATGAATCTTCTATAGAAACCAGCATGCCCTAGAAGTGATCTAATATCTCTAACAATTCGGGGAATAGGTACATTTGTAATAATGTCTAGTTGTAAGCGATCTACCTCGATTCCATTTTTGGAGATGACATGGCTCAAAACAATTTCCTTTTGAACCATAAAATGACACTTCTCCCAATTTAAGACAAGGTGCTTCTCTTCACACCTAGATAAGATGAGATAAATTGCTGAGGCATTCCTCATAACTACTCACAAATACAGAGAAGTCATCCATGAAAACCTCAAGAAACTTCTCAACCATATTTTAAAAAATACTTAACATACACCATTGAAAAGTTGTTGGGGGTGTTAAGCAATCTAAATGACATCCATTTGAAAGCAAACGTACAAAATGGACAAGTGAACGTGATTTTCTCTTGGTCTTCTAGGGCTATCTCTATTTGGTTATATCCAGAATATCCATCAAGAAAACTATAGGAGTGACTTGCTACCCTATCTAAAACTTGATCAATGAATGGTAGGGAGAAATTATCACGCCCCAAACTCGAAAAACAGGCTCACAAAATTTTTGATCGCCGAATCCGGCGTCGACAACCTCTGTAGTGCCCCATTCTCGGATCCCAACACTCACATGCCAGATTTTTTATCCTGAGATCCTATAAGGAGGATTTTCAGTATGAATTTTTTTTTTGCAATGGAGCATAACCACAAGCATAACCAAGTCACAAAACAACATCACCATATATCCACTACATCAAAAACTTTAAGTACAATGAGAAAAGGAAAATACAAGGTGATCAAAAGCTCCAAAATAACCAGATGCGCACTCCTGCCTCAGTGCTGCTGCTGTCTAAAGCTACCTGCACGCAACTGTCATGCATAAACTTACAAAAGCTTAGAGGGTGGTGTAAGTGTGTGTGCAAGGCAAGTGCCAAGTGTACAATATCAGAGTAATGTGAAAATATGCGATAAGTCCATGAATACAACCAGCTGTATCAAGGCCATGTGATGCAAGGCATGAATGCTATCGGTCATACTAAGGCCATGCGATACGAGACATGAATGCTATTGGCCATACCGATGCAATGCGAGGCCTACGTAGCCGAATGTTATATGAAAGATGTAATCCAAGCAAGTTGGTACTCATCAAGTACACATATCAGTACAGTTCCTCTCTGGATATCGTCGGGGTCTAGTACACTCCACACTGACTGTCGCCTCCCTAACCGCATAGCTCAGCAAGCGGAATAGACCCCACTATCTACCTAACCAGTAGTCTGCCAATACCTATCCGACTCGTCGATAGCGGACTCATTTACTGTCACACCCCAAACTCAGAAACCGGGCTCACAAAATTTCTAATCGCCGAATCTGGCGCTGACAGGCTCCGTAGTACCCCATTCTCGGTTCCCGGCACCTATATACCAGGTTCCGATCTTAGGATGCTACAAGGATGATTTCTACTATCCATTTCATTCGTAATGAGCGTAACCATAAGCATAACCCACGAACAATAACCACAAGAACACCATCATAAAATTCACTATGATCAAAAACTTTGAGTACAAGGTGTATAAAGGGAAATACAAGATAGTGCTAATAACAAAACTCCAAAAACTCGACTGCACGCTCCTGCTGCTACTACGCTATGGCTACGTCCTGACGTCACCTGCACGCATCAATCATGCATAAGCTTATAGAAAGCTTAGAGGGCGGTGTAAGTGTGTGCGCAATACGAGCGTGCTCAGAATGCAAGGTGAGAATAATGTTGTAATGTGCTGATGAGTACATTAATACAATCAGCCATACCAAGGCTATGCGGTGCAAGATATGAATGCGATCGGCCACATCCAGGCCATGTGATGCAGAATGCAAGTCAAGCATGTCAATCCTCATCATATACCAGTACAGTTCTCATTCTGGATAATCACCGAGGTCTAGTACACTCTACGCCAGCTTGTCGTCCCTATCCGAACGCACAACTGAGAGAGTAAAAGAGACCTCACTATCCGCCTGCCAATATCGGGCCCAGCTCGTCGATAGCGGACCGATTCCTCAAGTTGGTCAAACTCAACCTAGAAGTTGCCCCCTCACTCAGGCGGGTAAGGTCACACCCCTTTCCAACCGACCACGACACAGTGAGAGACGCGGCCTACTGGTATACGGCCCTCGCGCGCTCATGTATCCACTCGGTCTCGACGTTGGAGTCATCTTATGGTACCATCGGGTTTAGAAATTTTTACCCAGGGACATCTATGGCGCCCGTATGCTAGAACCAAACATTTTCGATATCCAATCCAGCCACCCACGATGCATCTGTGGAGGCTATGGCCCTGATGTCGCTAGGGCATACAATAATCACAATCATACAAATGCAAGTGCATGAGTCACACTACCAGTCATGCAACAGTCCTACGTGTACCATGCACTAGGGCAACTCCGCCTACCAGGGAGCCCATAAACAGTTCGCCCGAAGGCATATGCTATGATCAGTCACTTCTCATATCAGTCATACATATGATGTGTATGATAATGAATCATGGATCTATACTAAACATATATATAGAGATGGGCTCTGTGTATAACTTAGATGGGCCTAGATGGCCTACTTACTACAAGTATGGGCCTATTAGTGGGCCTTAGGGAGTGTTACAATGCGGACATTTAACCAACATTGTACCTACAATGTGGACGTCTAACCATCATTGTTCCCAAGGCATTACTTACTATAAATATCGTTATTTGCCATGGAGGGATCATGCATTGCAATGGACCTAGTTGCACTCAATTGGGCCTTAAGTACATCAATTGGGCCGTATCATATGGGCCTTACATTCATCAAATGAATCACCTTAATGAGCCTCACCAATGGGCCTTAGGTCCTTTGCAATGGGTTATAACCCATGGGCCTTAGAATTCATTAAAATGAGCCCAATCACATGAGCTTTATGTACATCAAATGGGCCTAATCACATAGGCCTTATACATACCAAGGTGGGCCTCAACAATGGGCCACAAATACATCAAATGGGCCTACACGCATGGGCCCATATATAACAAAGTGGGCCTTAGCGGGCGGGCCACAAATACATTAAGATGGGCCTCAACAATGGCCTTAAAATGATCTCAAAATGGTTGGACGGTTTGGATGAAACTCATGCATCATGGTAGACTCCCATGTGGGCCCACTATAACATTTATTTTCCAGCCAATCCTGGGCCCACTGAAATGCTTATTTGCCACCCAACCTATTGTTAAGGCCGTGTGGCAAGGGGCCCACCAAAATGTTTATTTTCCATTCAAACCTGTTGATAAGGTCATATAGACCCAGGGCCCACCGAAATGTATATTTTCTACCCAACCTGGGTCCACTGTACTATTTATTTGCATCCAAACTGTTCATTGAATCACATGGCCTAGGGCCCACTGTAATGTTTATTACCATCCAAACCTGTTCATAACGTCACGTGGCCAGGGGCCCACGTGATGGACGACGTGGACACAATACATACATTTGAGTGGGGGCCACCATCCACTGCCGTGGACGGACGGCGTGAGTAAAACACTTGCATCACAGTGGGTGTCACCACCCACTGTTATGTACGGTGTGGTAAGCCACACATACCATAACGGGTCCCATGTAGGGCCCACCAAAGTGTTTATTTGCAATCCAACCCGTCCATTACGTGTGTCCCACCTGTTTGAGGGTTCACACCAAGTTTCAGCCACATTCAAAATTCAGGTAGGCCCCACCAAGTGTTTTTATATGATTTAGGCATGTCTTCACATGATTTGGATGGTATGGCCCACCTGAGTTCAGTTTGTGGATGATTTTTAGAGTCAACGCACCATTCAAGGGGACCTATTAAATGAACGGTATAGATGTAAAATATACATCATGGTGGGGTCTACAAGTGGGCAAATGCGGCCACCCTTTTAACGTGGACGTCTTTGGACTCATGGCACAAAGTCATGCCAAAAAAAAATTTATTTTTTTTATCCTAGGTAGGAACCACATTAACCAGATCTACCCCATCCAGTGCATGTGTTCCACAAAATTAGGCATCCAAACCAAGTTTCAGCCACGTCCAAATTTCAGATAGGCCCCACCAAATGCTTTTTTATGTTTCAGGCATGTCTTCACATGATTTTAGATGGTATGGCCCACCTGAGTTCCGGATTGGTCCCAAATTTTGGCTCAACGCCTAAATTAATCTGAGGAAGATGGTGCAAGGCTTGGATTAAATACATGCATTAAGTTGGGGCTTGCAAGAGTGGCCCACCATTTCCCTTCTTTTCCTTTCTTTCTTTTTTTTTTTTTTTTGGTTGGACATCCAGACTCCTCTGGACGTCAAGTAGGCAAATGCATGCATGGATTTTCTTTATTTTTGTTTTCCTAGGTGAGACCCACATTAAACAGATCTACCCCGTCAATTGCATGTGTCCCACAAAATTAAGGGTCCAAACCAAGTTTTAGGTGGGTCCAAGCTTCTGGTGGACCCCAGAAATCATTCTTCCAAGTTTTCAACGGAAAATACTACCATTCTTAATACCACGGCCCGTTAGATGGTTGGATCGGTCTCATTTTTCGGCTCAACGCCTAAAATGATATGAAAAATGGAATAGACGGCGTGGATTGCATACATATATCAAAGTGGGGCCTGCATGCAAGGTCCACCCCAAAGCAACCCCTTTTTCTTTTTCTTTTTTTTTTCTTTCCTGTCAGTACACGCCCATGCCGCCTGTACACATACTCCATGATGGCCAACACGCCCGTCCAGCGTCCAGGGACGCTGGACGGCATGGATAAATACATCATCATGGTGGGTCCCACATATACGTGGCCCACCATATATATATATATATATATATATATATATATATATATATATATATATATATATATATATATATGTGTGTGTGTGTGTGTGTGTAATATTAATATAATGTAATATATATGTATATATATATACACGTATCATATCACCTAAAGTGTGGTGGGCTACACCATTTGATGAATGGAGTAGATTTATCATAAATTGGTGGGGCCCACTTCATTTTAGGAAAAGGATAAGGAGAGAGAAAGAGAGAGAGAGAGAGAGAGAGAGAGAGAGAGAGAGAGAGAGAGAGAGAGAGGGAACAATAGACGGTGATGGTGGGGCCCCGCCACTATGGGCCCCACATAATACAAATCATGCATAAAAAAAAAAGGGTCCCACCAATAAGTGGTCCCAAAAAAGAATTTAACGGTGGATCACCCACCTCTAAGCCTCCTCCTTACTCCCTTGGCCTCCAATGCTCCTTGTCTTCGCCTTGGACCTTTGATGGTGTGGATGAGAGATGAGAGGGTGGGCCACACTTGGCCTTTGGGAAAGTTTGGGAATGATTGGACGTGTGGCATTTTTGCTTGGGAGAGATTTTTTTTTTTTGAGAAATGAGGGAGAGAGAGAAGTGATGGGTTGATAAGAAGTGATGGAGTGATGTGTGATGGGTTTGGTGATGGATGAAGTGATGTGAGAGTGGACTTTGGGTTGCTTGTGTAAGAGAAAGGTATGGGCATGACATGGGTTAGTTGTACTTGGGTATGGAGTGACTTGACTTGTACTTGACATGAGTGATTGATTGATTGATGGGATATCTCGTAGAGATTCCCTCGTGATTCGCAACGTGAGGTGTTTTCTTCGAATTGAACTCAGACTGACATCTTTTAGCCTGGGTATCAGGTCGGTGCACGAGTCGCGGCGTTAGAACCGCGGTGACGGTGCGGTCGCTAAGGTATATGTTTCAATTTTAGCTGACTTTGGCATACAGGTCTCAGCTTAGGATCATGCACAAATATCAGAAAGTGATCGAGGATTGCCGAATTCGACCGGAAGGATCGCGGGAATCGACGGAATAGTACAAACTAGGATACGGGTCTTACATTTATGATTGGTCAAATTCAGCCTAGCTTATAACCCCCTCACTCAGGCGAATAAGGCCACACCCCCTTCCAACTGACCACAACACAGTGGGAGACGCGACCTATTGGTATTCGGTACTCAAGCGCTCGTGTATCCACTCGGTTTAGACATTGGAGCAACTCCTAGTACAAAAAAGGTTCTGAGACTTTTACCCAAGGACATCCTAAGTGCCCACAGTGCTAGAACGAAGTATTTTCGGTATCCAATACGGTCATCCATTATGTGCTTGTGGAGGCCACGACCTTAATGTCGCTAGGGCGTACAGTGATCAAGTCACACATATACAGGATGCATGAGTCACATCGTTAAAGCATGCAGCAATCCTACGTGTACCACGCGCTCATGTGGGGGCATTCTGTCTCATAAGGAGTCCCGTAAATGTCTCAGCCCAATGGCTTATGTTATGAACAAACATTCCTCATATCAAGCATACATATGATGCTCATGACGTGAATCATGGAGCTATACTAAGCATGTTATGAAGTGATGAAATATTAACAAGTATGGGCCTATCAATGGGCCCTAAGGAGAGTTACAATGCGGACATTTAACCAACATTGTACTTACAATGTGGACCTCAAACCATCATTGTTCCCTAGGCACGACCCACCATGAATATCATTACATAAACTATGGGGAATCACATATTGCAATGGACCTTAAGGACATCCCATTGGGCCTCGACCCATGGTCCTTGGATACATTGAATGGGTCGTATCACATGGGCCTTACATTCATCAAATGGGCTACATTAATGGGCCTCACCAATGAGCCTTATATACATTGCAATGGTACATAACCCATGAGCCTTGAAATACATCACAATGGGCCTCATAATATGGGCCTTACATTTATAGAAAACTCAACAACGACCTCATACACCTCAAGGTGGACCTCAACAATGGGCCATAAATATAGGCTACATATGCATCAAGATGGGCCTCCGCGGATGGCCACAAGTACATCCATATGGGCACCATCACATGGGCCTTATATAAATCAATGGGCCACACCAATGGGCCCTACATATACTTCAAATGGGTCATACCAATGGGCCCCATGTATACATCAAATGGGCCACACCCTAAACATAAGTGGGATAATGATTTCCACCATTAAAATTTACAAGGCCCACCATAACATTTATTTCCATCCAACTTGCTGGATGACGTGGAGGCGAATATCAGCTTATAGGAAGCTACTATGGCCCCTTTAGAATTTTGAATGGTGGATGTCATTGTTCACAACATTAAATGGTGGGGACTACTTGAACCATGGATTTGACTCATTCTTTATGCCCATGCCACAAAATGGGCTTTTAAAATGGATGGACGATTTGGATGCAGCCCATGCATCGTGGGTGGGTCCCACCGTCCAAGAGTGGACGATGCGGAATAAACACATAAATCATGGTGGTTCCCACCGTCCACTGCTGTGGACGGTGTGACTAAACCACATACATCATGGTGGATTCCACTGTCCACTGTTATGGACAGTGAGGATAGAACACATACATCTTGGGGTCCCACATGGGGCCCACCTTAATGCTTACTTGCCGTCCAACCTGTTGATAAGGTCATGCTGACCTAGATGAAAGGAAAAATAAATTTCTTATTAACCCAAAACTTCTGTGAACCCAAAAATGGGTTTCAATGGCAGAATTTCAATCACCGCTGTTTCCTATGATGTGGGCCACCTGAGTTTTGGATGTGGTTGAAATTTGGATGGGGCCCACTTCAGGAAGGGGCCCACCCAATGAATAGGTTGGATGACAAATATACATCATGATGGGGTCCATAGCTGGAGTCGTGGTCCCTGGCTCATATGCCTACAGGTAGCAGCGTTCTGCTGCTGCGTCGCAGCAGCACGCGCTGCCTGCTTCTTTTTTTTTTTTTAATCGCATATTCTTACAGTTTATCGCACATAGGACCCACATCAACAAAATTCGCCCCACCCAATGGATTCTACAGTCCATAATCAATTCATCAAGTCCAATATTGGGCATGTTTAAGCATGTAGAAAAATTCAGGTGAATTTAAACGATGAAACTCACTGTTTGTTAAAGTATGGCCCACCAGAAAGTTGGATTGGCCCCATTTTTCAGCTCAACGCCTCAAATGAGTGAGTAAATAGGATAGATGGCATGGATTGAATACATACATTAAGGTGAAGCCTATACAAACGGCCCACCCAATAAGCTTGAAATCAAGCTTATGTTTATTTTTATGTCCAGCGTCCAGGGACGCTGGACGTTCTGGCTCACACGAACATTCAAGGTGGGCCCTGCTCAAGTGGGATGCCACATGATGATTAGTGTGGATATCACACTTATAAAGTGGGCCCCACCTACAAATGACTTAAGTCCAAAACATGCTTCATGGTGGGGTCCATCCAAGTGGGCCACATGGTCATATCATCACATACAAAAATAAATAAATAAATAAATAAAAAGAGAGGGAGAGAGAGAGAAAGAGAGAAAGAGGGACATGCGTAATGGAGGGACCCCAAGACTATGGGCCCTCCATTGAAATCAATTATACATCAAGTGGGTCCCATTGCATGTGAGTCCAAATCGAAAATCAATGGTGGAGATCCTTTCCCCACCAAATGTAAGGTCTAGATGACCCCATCCATACAAGGAAAATAAATATCATGATGGGGTCCATGGAGAATGGCCCCATCATGGAATGATCATGAGGATCAAGGTGGTCCATCAGCCACATCAAGGGTCCAAAGTGAGATCCATACCATCAATCGGTAGGTCTCACTTGGCCCATCATCAAAACATGAAAAATCTATCCTAGTAAGCACCCATCGTCGATCTTCTTGGTCCGTTGAAAAGTCAATCTCCTTGTGCTTCACTTTGATGGACGGTGATGGGAGTTGAATGGCTAGGATGAAGGTTTGTGGGATGGGAAAGGTTGGCCACACAAAGTCATTTTTTCTCTCTTGAAATGGCTTGGACGTGCACTCTCTTGGTTGGGATTGTTGCTTGAAAAATGTAAAGGAAAAGAGAGAGAGAGAGAGGTGTGGTGGTTGTAAGAGAGATGTGAGTGATGGATGTGAGGTGAATGATGGGTGAGGTGAAAGGTTAGTTGACTTTGGAGTTTGCTTGACTTGTGGAGAAAGGAAGCATGGGTGCTTATACTTGACATAAGATGATTGATGGGATTGATTTGACATGTTGTAGAGATTCTCTTAGAATTATAAAAGCATGGTGTTTTCTCAAAATAAATGCCAGCTCACATCTTCTAACCTAGGTATTGGATCGGTATGCGAGTCGCGGCGTTACAACCACGGTGACGGTGCTATCGCAATGGTATGAGTCTCGTATTAAGCCGATTCAAATTTATAGGATATGACTTAGGGTCACGCACAAACGTCGATTATAGGTTGCGGATTGTCAGAATTTGACGGGAAGGATCGCGCGAGTTGTCGGAACAGTACGGACTAGGATACGTGCCTTATAGAAATGGTCCTTCTTTGTGACCTTGATCAATTTTTTATAGTTAATACAAACACACCAACCTGTGGCGACACATGTTAGTATGAGTTCATTATTAGAATTTTGCACGATAGTTATTTCAGATTTCTTTGGGACTACTTGAATTGGACTCACTCAAACACTAATGGATATTGGGTAGATGATTCCCATATCTAACAATTTAATCACCTCATTTTTTACAACTTTCATCATATTTGGATTGAGACACCTTTGAGGTTATCTAATTGGTTTGGCATTCTCATCAAGATGGATTCAATGAGTGCATATGGAAGGGCTTATACCCTTAATGTCAAAAATGATCCAGCCTAAGGCTCCTTTGTGGTCCCTTAGAACATTCAATAATTTAATCTCTTGATCTTTGTCTAAAAATGAAGAGATCACCATAGGATAAGTTTTATTTTCACCTAAGTATACATACTTAAGCTCATTTGGTAGTGATTTTAAATCAAGCTTTGGAACATTGGTTGGTAATGGCAGAGGTCGCGAGTCCTCAATAAATAGGATTTGAGTGCCCGGTCTCCATCAATATTTACTAATGTCCTGGGTGGTAGTGTTCTCATTATCATCACAAATTTCAGCAAACGCTTTCTAAATCAATTTTTTTTAAGTCTTTAAAGACTTTAATCAATTCCTTATATAGGCCAGGTTCTAATTCCTCTTCCTCTATCAAGCAGTCTATAAAATTCAGCTCATGGATCTCATTATTGTCTATTGGCTGCTTACATATATTGAAAATATTTAGCTCTAAGGTCATGTTATCAAAAGATAACTTCATTATTCAATTCCTGCAATTGATAATTGCATTTGAAGTTATTAGGAATGGGCGACCTAAAATAATGAGAACTTGAGCACTAGTGTTTACACATGGTTCAATGTCTAGTATAATAAAATCCATGGGAAGTAGAATTGCTCCACTTGGACTAACACATCCTCCAAGATTTTTCTTGGTACCTTAATGGAGTGGTTTGCGAGTTGGAGTGTAATCGTGGTTGGTTTAAGCTTGCCTAACCCCATTTGTTGGTAAACCGAATAAGGTACTAAGTTAACACTTACACCCAAATCTAGCAAAGCATCCTCAATTTGGAAATTCCCAATAATACAAGGAATACTGGGACTTCCCGAGTCTTTATATTTAGGTACAGCCTTTTTTTGAATGATAGTGCTCACTTTCTCAGTGAGGAAGGCCTTCTTGTGTACATTTAATTTCTTCTTTACAGTGCACAAGTCCTTGAGATATTTAGCATATAATGGAATTTGTTTAATGGCATCAAGCAAAAGAATATTGACAGTAACCTTTTAGATCACATCCAACACCTCTTGATATTTCATCGGGACAGTCAGGTTCCAAAGTTTAGATGGGAACAGAACTAGAGGCTCATGTGACTTAGTCACTTTATCCTTTTGTTGTTGCGGCTCTTGAACCATAGCATGTTCATCATTCTCTTGAAATTGTGGCTCATCCTTCGGTATTTCTACCTGTTGCATTATCTTGTTATCGACTTCTTTTTCCACTTCTTATGGTAATGATGGCCTTAGCTTGTTCATGATGTAGCTTGCTTCGATTTGAGTCTTCAATGAAATGTGTATTTCTAAGGTTTCACACAAGTTGAGAAGGAAATGTGCTTTTTTCTCTAACATTTACTTGAGTCTCAATCCTAGTCATGGTCGACTTTAATTCTTAATTTGATTGAATTAGAGACTGATTTATTTGAGCTTGAGAGTTCATGAATGCGGTCAATGCATCCTCCACAGATGATCGCTTTGATGGGGGCACATATGGTGCATTGTTAGGTGCTCCAAAGAAGTTATTTTGTGGAGGGCCTTGAGGTGTATTGAGAGCATTAATTTGTGGTTCATTCCTCCAACTAAAATTTGGATGGTTATGATAATTTAGATTGTATGTGTTTCCTATTGGTTGCATAACTGACCTTTGATAGTTATTTATAGCATTTGATTACCATTCTCATGCGTGATATTTTGTACAACTGGGATTATTAGACAATCCTTTATGTCATGGTTTGCACAATCACAAATGCTACAAAAATTACCTAAGGAAGTATTTTCTTTAACCATATCAACCTTCCTAATTTTCAAGGATTTGACTTTTCTAGCTAATGCAGTGAATTTTGTATTAAGGTCGTCTTCCTCCCTTAAGACATACTTCCTCGCTTTTTCTCTAGGAATGAGTCTAGTTTGATCTGGTTTAGCAGAGACATCCCATGTTTGAATATTCTCTGCTAACATGTCTAGAAAATTTCAAGCCTTATTGTGATCTTTATCAAGAAAGGTTCCACCACACATCATCTCTATCAACTGACGGGTATCCATGGTGAGCCCCTTTCGGAACGCATCAATTAAGTGTCATGGTTCATAATTGTCACGCCCCAAACTCAAAAACTGGGCTTACAAAATTTTTGATTACCCGAATCTGGCGCCGACGGCCTCCATAGTACCCCATTCTCGGCCCCCAGCACTCATACACCAGGTTTTGATCCTAGGATTCTATAAGGAGGATTTTAAACATGATTTTGATTCGTAATATGCATAACCATAAGCATAACCGATGAAAAATAACCATAAAAACACTATCATAAAATCCACTATGATAAAAAAAACTTTAAGGTACAATGCGTATGTCACGCCCCAAACCCAAAAATTGGATTCATAGGAATTTCGATCGCCAAATCCGGTGCCGACAGCCTCCGTAGTACCCCTTTCTCAGCTCCTAGCATTTATATGCCAGATTCCGATCCTGGGATCCTACAAGGAGATTTTTTTTTTTTTTTTGTATGATGTGTAGCCCACTTGGATAGACCCTACCTTGAGGTATGCTTTATCCAAACCGTCCAAGTCATGTGGACCGTACCTTATGGTGGTGGAAACACACAAATATCAGATTGATTTAAATCAGGTGGGCCCCATTCATGTGGGACCCACCTTGATAAAAATGTGGGCCATGACCGTGTGGGACCCACCACTGTGTTTATCCATGCCGTCCAGCGTCTTTAGACGCTGGACGTAAAGAAGGTGGGGTGTAGCTAACATGGAGTGCGTGTACCGACATGGGTGTGTATTAACCAAGCTAACAAAAAACAAAATAAAATTTGGGGTGGGCCGCTCATGCAGGCCCCACCTTGATGTATGTATATAATCCACGCCGTCTATTCTCTTTCTCAGCTCATATTAGGCATTGAGCCCAAAAATGACGTCAACCTGATCATCAGATGGGCCGTACCATAGAGAACAGTATCGTTGCCGTTGAAAACCCATCCTGATGTTCTGTACCCCCAAAACATATCAAATATTGGGCTCAATGAGATTGTCTTAAGTCATAGAGTGCAATGGACGGGGCGGATTTCCCTGATGAGGGCCCCACCTAGGAAATTCCTTAGAAATACTTTTAAAAAAAAAAGGAGGAACAGACGCTGCTGCTATCAGCATCTTTGGATGCTCTAGTCATCAGCGTCCGCTGCTATGCGGGCTGGACAGTAGGCCCCATCGTGATGTGAGTCGAACATCTGCATCGTGCATATGGTGGGCCTCACCCCCTAGCGATGGGCCACCCAAAAAAAATCAGCCGCGTACTCAGGTTACCCACATCACAGGGAATAGTGTTGGGTTAAACGTCTACCATTGAAACCCTTTATGGGTCGAAAGTTTTGTATCAATATGAAATTTGTTTTTCCTCAATCCAGGTCCATGGGACCTTATCAACCAGTTGGATGGCAAATAAACATCACCATGGACCCCTAGGTCCACGTGACCTTGTGAGCAGTTTGGATGGCAGATAAATATCACGGTGGGCCAAGGTCCACGTGACCTTATGAATAGATTGGATGCAAATAAATAGTACAGTGGGCCCTAGGTCCACGTGACCTTGTGGACAGTTTAGATGGCATATAAATAGCACGGTGGGCCCCATGCCTATGTGGCATCATCAACAGGTTTGGGTGGGAAATAAATATTACAGTGGGCCCCAGGTTGGGAGGAAACCAAACATTTCAGTGGGCCCTAGGTCCACGTGACCTTATCAACAATTTGGATGGCATGTAAACACTATGGTGGGCCCAGGTTTGAGTGGCCTTATCAACAGATTGGATGATAAATATACATTATGGTGGACCCCTGGTCCGTGTGATCTCATCAATAGGTTAGGTGCAAGAAAACATTGTAGTGGGCCCCATGTCTGTGTAACCTTACCAACAGGTTGGGCGGAAAATAAACATTATGGTGGGCCCCGTATGAGATCCACTGATGTATGTATTGTGATCCACACCTTCCATTAGTGTGGACCCCACCATGAGGTATGTACCTCATCTATGTCGTCCATCCTTCCCATCCCTATGGGATCCACCATGATGCATGGGTTGCATCCAAGCTGTCCAACCATTTTGAAAGCCCATCTTAAGGCTTTGGAACTAAAAATGAGACAGATCCAGTTGACAGATGGACCACACTATAGAAAATAGTGGAGTGGATGACTACCTTTGAAACTCCCTTTGGATTACAAAAGCCTTGTATCGAGATGACATTTGTCTCCCCCGGGTCCTTGTGACCATGGGGATAGTCTAGATGGAAATTAAATGTTGTGGTGGGCCCACTAGAAGTCGAAAGTGGGAAGTTAGTATCACCTCTGTTAGTTGTAGTTTGGTCCAGATGATCTTTGGATATGATTCATTTTATTTATTTATTTATTTAATGCTCTATAATGATCTCTATTAACGGATGATTGGCGTGGCCCCTTCGATCGGCCAATTGATTCGGCCCGATGTGATATATGAGACCTGACGTTGATGCCCACCTAGATATAAATGAGGCCCACGTGATTAGGCCCACCTTAATGTACTTTGTGGCCCATTTGTCGGGCCCACCTTGATATATTTGTGGCCCATGGGTTAAGGCCCATTGATGCAGCCCACTCGATGTATATGATGGCCTATTGGTGCGGCCCATTGATGTGGTCCATTGTGATGTAATTAAGGCCCATTAATGGGGCCCACCTATTGTGTATTTGAAGCCCATGGGTTGTGGCCCATTGTGATGTATTCGAGGCCCATGGGCAAGGCCTGATGTGATGTGTGTATGACCTATATGATGAGGCTTATTATGATGTGATCGAGGCCCATTGATGTAGCCCACTTGATGTGTATAAGGTCCATGTGTAAAGCCCACCTATTGTGTATTTGAAGCCCATAGTTTGTGGCCCATATGATGTATTCGAGGCCCATGTGATGTGGCCCATAGTGATGTGTATTAGGTCTTTGTGCGAGACCATGGGCCCACTTTATGTTTACCCCTATGTAGGTCACTCCTAGGGAGTAATGTTGGTTAAATGTCCACATTGATGGGCAATGATGGTTAGATGTCCTCATTGTGACCTTCCCTTAGGCCTTGTTAGGCCCATTCTCTTTGGAGGTTAACCTAATTAAGTGGGCCCCATTCACTATAAACAGACGACTTCGTGCTATCGGGTTGTATATAACCACGACCGAAAGCCGATCTTTACATTATAGTTGATTGGTTGTCCATCTATGAACCCTCCATTATTTATATATGTTGGTTGTCGGTGTCGATTATCGATGTTGATCGTCGGTGCTGATTATCGATATTGATTATCGGTACCGATTATCGAAGCTTACCTCGATTTTTGAAACCTATATAATATACATGCCACCCGTAGTTGAGGCCCATTATGACACGTATTAGGCCCATGTTGCATGGCCCATTTGATGTATTCAAGACCCATGTGTAGGGCCCATGTAATGCATTTGAGGCCCATGTGCAGGGTCCACCTATTGTGTGTTTATGACCCATGAGCAGGGCCCACCTGTTATATATATCAGGCCCGTTAGTGCGACCCATTAATATGGTTCATGGTAGTTGCCATAGGCCCTTGTATGAGGCCCATTGTGTTGTACATTAGGCCTTTGTGTGAGGCCATGGGCCCACTTTATGTTTCGCTCTATGTGAGCCACTCCTTGGGAGCGATGTTGGTTTAATGGTCACATTCATAGGTAATGATGGTTTAATGCCCACATTGTGACTTTCCCCTTAGGCCTTGTTCAACCGATTCCGATTATCGTGACCGAATTGCCAAGTCTGATTATCGATTGATTCTGATTGTCGTGACCGATTGCCGATTGACGTGACCGATTTATCGATTCTGACTATCGATCGATCCCGATTGTGGTGACCGATTGTTGATTCTGATTGACATGACTGATTTATCGATTCTGATTATCGATCGATTCTGATTGACCGATTGTCAATCTCGATTGACGTGACTGATTTGTCGGTTCCGATTATCGATCGATTTCGATTGTCATGACCGATTGCTGATTCTAATTAACATTATCGATTTGCCGATTCCGATTATCGAGGCCAAGTATCGAGGCCGATTCTGATTTGTCGAAGCCAATTGTATAAGCCGATTCTGATTGTCGAGGCCAATTCTTATTGTCAAGGCCTATATGATGAGGCCCATTGTGATACATTTGAGGGCCAGGCGATGGAGCCCATTGTGATCTGTGTTAGGCCCATGTGAACAGCCCATCGTGATGTGTATTAAACCCTTGAGTAAGGCCCATCGTGTTATATATTAGGCCTTTGTGTGAGGTCATGGGCCCATTATATGTTTGGCTCTGTGTGGCCATTCCTTGGGGGCAATGTTGGTTAAATGTTCACATTGTCGAGGCCGATTGTTGATGCCAGTTATTGATACCGATTATGAGTATGTGACAGCATAGCATCATAATACATGCCCATACGCATCATTTGCATGTTTCTTATGAGATGTGATTGACCATTGCATATGCTATAGGGCAGGTTGTTCATAGGGCTCCCTGATAGGCGGAGATGCCACACATGAGAGCATGACATGCACAGGATTGATGCTTGATTGGACTGTGTGACTCATGCATCTCGTATTTGTGTGACATGACCAGCATACGACCTAGCGACATCAGGGTCGTAGCCTCCACAGGTATTTTGTGGATGGCTAGGTGGAACATATGAAATTTGTTCTACATGGGGTGCTATAGATATCCTTAGGTGAAAGTTTCAGAACCCTCTTGGTTTCAGAGGTTGCTCCAACGTCTACCCCGAGTGGATGCATGAGCGCATGAGGGTCGTATACCGTTCGGTCGTATCTCCCACTGTGTCGTGGTCGGTTAGAAGGGGGTATGGCCTTACCTGCCAGAGAGGAGGGGGCAATGCTAGGCTGAGTCTGACCAGCTCAAGGAATGGGTCCGCTATCGACGAGCCAAGCCCGATATTGGTAGGCGGATAGTGAGGTCTCTTCCACTCACCTTGTTGCGCTCGATGGGGTGGCAATCTGGTTTGGAGTGTAATAGACCCCAGTGATTTCTCAAAGAGGAACCGTACTGATATGTGGACTCATTGAGTAGGAGTTGCATACACATGCATTCATTTCATTCACTATCCACTTGGGCTGGTGGTGCGCACTTAATTATTGTGTACCTTCGCATGGCTAGGATTTCGGTTGGACGCGCAACTAACCTGAGACCAGGAGTTTACCACATTGAGTCTGACTATCCAAATTTGGGTATGGGACTGGTTTGGATAGAAGTCCCTTGTGATGGACCCCATAGCCTATGATACTACGTACTATCACCCCGATTTCACTCCAGCTTGGTTATTTCATTCGCACCGCATATTACATTGCATCTACAGTACTTAGCATTTTGGGTTGCCATGTTTTTGAATTGATATGGCCGTTAGAACTCATGCCTTGCATCGCATAGCCTTGATACGGTTAATGACACTCATAGACTTATCAGTATATTTCCACTTATTTCGATATTGTATGATTTATGACATTTATCCTCGGCATCTAATATTTGGCTCGCCTTGACTCCTCATTTGCATAATTGATTTACATTGTGTATTCTGATATTGATTAACTTATGGACTTGTCAGTACTTCCGCTTACTCTGATTACTCTGTTATTGCTTACTTACCACTTACCTTACACACACTTACACCGCCCTCTAAGCTTTCTATAAGCTTATGCACGATAGATGCGTGCAAGTGATGTTAGATTGCAGCAGTGTTAAGCTTGGAGAGTGCAGTGGTCTTCTGGAGCTTAATTTTCTATTTATGTATTTTCCTTTCAGTGTTGTACTCAAATGATTATATTAGTGGATATGTGATGATGATGTTGCCTTTGTGAATTGGGTAATCTTGTGGTTATGCTTATTACTAGTTAAATGTACATTAAAAAAAAATTCTCTTTCTAGGATCCCAAGATCGGAATCTGACATATGAATGCTAGGAGCCGAGAATGGGGTACTACGGAAGCTGTCGGCACCGGATTCGGCGACGGGATTCATGTAAATTTAATTTTCGGGTTTGGGGCGTGACAACGTATGAAGGGAAATACAAGATAATAATAACGGAAACTCCTGAAGCTTGACTGTACACTCCTACTACAGTGAGGCTACGGCTAGTCTTGGCGTCACCTGCACGCATCAATCGTGCATAAGCTTATAGAAAGCTTAAAGGGCGGTGTAAGTATGTGCACAATATGAGCGTGCTTAGAATGCAATGTCAGAGAATTGCGGAATCATGCTGATGAGTACATGAATGCAATCAGCAGTACCAAGGCTACGCAGTGCAAGATATGAATGCTATCGGCCATATCAAGACCATGCAATGCGAGATGCAACTCAAGCATGTCAATCCTCATCTAAATCCTCATACAACTCATCAAATATTAGTACAGTTCTCATTTTGGATAATCACTGTGGTTTAGTACACTTTAAATGACATTGCCACTTTTTCAGCTGCACAGTCCAAGTGAGTGTAAGAAACCTCACTATCTGCCTGGCTAATAGTCTTCTAATACCTATCCGGCACGTCGATAGCGGACCCATTCATGAGCTGATCAAACTCAGCTTAGTATTGCCCCCTACCCTTGGGCGAGTAAGGCCACACCCCTTTCCAACCGATTATGACACAGTGGGAGACGCAGCCTCCTGGTATTTGGCCCTCGTGCGCTCGTATATCCACTCAGTCTCGACAATGGAGTCATCCTTTGGTACCATCGGGTTTAAGAATTTTCACCCCGGGGACATTTATGGTGCCCCAATGCTTAGTAACAATATTTTTGGTGTCTGATCTTACAATCCACTATGTGCCTATGGAGGTTTTAACCCTGATGTCATTAGGGCGTATAATAATCATAATCACACACATACAAGTGCATGAATCACTCTACCAAACATGCAACAATCCTGAGCGAATCGCGTTCTCATGTAGGGCAACTCCACCTATCAGGGAGCCTATAACAATCTGCCCGAAGGCATATGTTATGATCAGTCACTCCTCATATTAGGCATACATATGATGCGTATGATCATGAATCATAGATCTATACTAAACATGTTATGTGATGATGGACTCTGTTCATAACGAAGATGGGCCTAGGAGGCCTACACACTACAAGTATAGGCCTATCAATAGACCCTGAGGAGAGTGAAAATGCGGACATTTAACCAACATCATCCTTACAATGTGGGCATCAAACCATCATTACTCCCAAGGCGCGACCTGCCATGAACATCATTACACAAACTATGGTGGAATCACACATTGCAATGGGCCTTATGTACATCCCGTTGGGTCTTGACCCAAGGGCTCCAAATACATCAAATGGGCCACTTCACATGGGCCTCATATATATACAGCTGGGCCTCAACATCAGGCCTCATATATCACATCAGGCCAATCAAATGGGCTGAAACAATGGATCGAATCAACTGGGGCCAAGTCGAATGGGCCGAGTTGAATGGGCCTAGTCAAATACATCAAATGGGCCGCATCACCTGGGCCTAGTCAAATACATCAAATGGGTCGCATCACGTGGGCCTCATATATATCAAAGTGGGCCTTACAACAGGCCACAAATATATCAAGATGGGCCTATTCACATCCCAAAAAAATTCATAATGATTGATCATTTGGACCATACCACAAATAGTAATGGAGATAATAATTTCCACGGTTAAATAAATCAAAGGGCCCACTATAAAGTTTATTTTCCAACCAATCAAATCATAATGTCATAAATACCTGGATTAAGAGGGAGAACCATTCTTCATTGATCCAGAACTTCTATGACCCAAATGGGTTTCAATGATAGATGTTCAATCCTCCACTATTTTTGTGGTGTGGTTCACCTGATCAATGGATGGTCACATCACGATGTCGGCCGCCGTTATGTATTTGAGATCCAACCAATTCATAAGTTTAACATAGTGATAGATGAAGTGGACACAAATATCATCCTAATAAGAAACTATTGTGGCCCTTGGAAATTTTGAACGGTGAATGCCACTATTTTCATTATTTTAAATGGTGGGGTCTACGTGAACTGTAGATCTGACTCATTCTTTAGCTCATACCATAAAATGAGCTTCCAAAATGGTTAGACAATTTGGATGCAAGTCATGCATCATGGTGGGTCCCATAAGGATGGATAGTGTGGAGAGAACACATACATCATTGTGAGGTCCCACCGTCCAGTGGTGTGGACGGTGTGGAAAGAACACATACATCATTATGAGGTCCCATGTGGGGCTCACCATTATGTTTATTTTTCACCCAACCTGTGGATAAGGTCACATAGACCTGGGGCCCACCATAATGTTTAATTTCCACCTAACTTGTTGATGAGGTCACACAGACCTGGGCCCACCATAATGTTCATTTTCCACCCAATCTGTTAATAAGGTCACGTGGACCAGATGAAGAGGAAAAGAAAATTTCATATGGATACAAAACTTCTGCACCCAAAACGGTTTCAATGGCAGACGTTCAATCACCTCTGTTTCCTGTGACATGGGCCACCTGAGTCACGTATACGGTTGATTTTTGGGTGGCCCTTAGCTAGGAGGGAGGCCCACTAAATGCACGGCATTGATGTTCAACTCACATCATGGTGGGGCCCACTGACCAATGTCCAAGTAGAGGACGCTGCTTGCTGTAGCGTCCTTGGATGCTGACAGCAACAACGTCCCTGTTTGCTTGTTTATTTTTTTTTTTAAAACCATTTTCTCTTGGGTTTTCGTAGGTGGGGCCCGCATCAGCAAGATCCACCCTAGCCATTGGTCCCCATGGCTTAATACAAACCCATTAAGCCTAATATTCAATGGGTTTTGGTGTGATGCTAACAGCAAGCAGCGTCCCTGTTTGCTTGTTTTTTTTTAAAAACTATTTTCTCATGGTTTTTCGTAGGTGGGGCCCGTATCAGCAAAATCCACCCCAGCCATTGGTCTCCATAGCTCAATACAAACCCATCAAGCCCAATATTTGATGGGTTTTGGTGTACAGAAGTATCAAGGTGGGTTTTAATGGTACAAAATACCATTTCCTATGTTATGGTCATCCAGATAATCAGATTGGGTTCATTTTTCTGCTCAACAACTAAAATGAGCTAGTGAATGGAATGAATGGCGTGGATCACCCCCATACATCAAGGTGGGGCCTACATGGGCAGCCCACCCCAACTAATATAAAATTTTTTTTAGCTCGGTAGTACATACCCATGCCAGTACACGCACTCCATGTTAGCCTGCCTTACATGAATATAACATAAGCATCATGGTGGGTCCCACATGTATGTGGCCCACCTGTTTGGATCTCCTGATACTTGTGTTTTTCCTTCCATCTAGGCCCACTAATGGGCTGGATGGTGTAGATCCAACCCATCCAAATGACGGGTCCCACATGAAGGTAAATGGATTAAAAATATATACTCCATGGTGGGATACACACACTAGATGGGCCACACACCCCTTCATCATCATCATTATATAAAGAGAGATAAAGATAGAGAGAGAGAGAGAGAGAGAGAGAGAGAGAGAGAGAGAGAGAGAAATACACGTGAAGGGGAGGGACCCCGCCACTATTGGGCCCTCCCAAATACGATGCATACATCAAGTGGGTCCCACAATAAGTGGAACCTAAAAATGAAATTCAACGGTCAATCACCCACCTATTGGCCTTCTTCTTTCTCCCTTGGACTCCTATGCTCATTGCCTTCAACTTTGATGGAGGTTGATGAAAGATAAATAATTGAGATGTGAGATGAGAGGGTAGGGAAAGTGGGCCACACTTGGCTTTGGGAGGGAGAGAGCTTGGATGTGGGATGTTGCTTATGGAGTTGGAGAGTGGAGATAAAAAATAATGAGAGAAAGAGAGAATTAATGAATGAAAGGGATGAGTGGAGTGGTGGTTGTAAGGAGAGGTATGGGTAAGGTTGAAAATTATGTAAAAAGAGAGTTGACTTTATGGAGAAAGAGGGATGAGTTGTTGTACTTGGGGTATAGAGTATACTTGACATTGATTGATTGACGAGACATGTCACACATGTCATAGAGATTCCCTCAAAATTCACAACGGGCGGCGTTTCTTCAAAATGAACGAGTGGTCGAAACTTCTAGTATGGGTATTGGTTTGATATGTGAGTTATGGCGTTGGAACCGCAGTGACGGCGTGGTCGCTAAGGTATAAGTTTCGGGTTGAGTCGACTCAGATATGTTGGACTTGACTAAGGATCGCACGTAAACGTCGGATATGAGTCGAAGGTTGCCGGAATTTGACCGAGAGGACCACGGAAGCATATGGAATGATACGGTCGAGGATACGGGTCTTACACTTTTTCCTGTATAAGGGCCCCACCTAGTGGTCTCTTTTCTATGATAGTTACTTATAGCCTAGCCATCGTTATTCTCTTTTCAAAACTCATCATGGGCTTTTTTTTCTCTTTTTTAGAGAGTAATCATGGAATTTTCTCTCTATCCAAATCAAATCCCTCTTCCCTAAGCTACCCATTCTCTCAAATTATTCACCACTTTGCTAGAACCCTTTCATCCCTCTCTTTCTTCTCTCATTTCTCTCCTTCTCCCTTTCTTGAATGGTGGAAACGTCCACCACTCCATTTTTTCAATAACTTTTAATCCACCTTCTCTCAATCCCACCATCTTCACACCATCTCCTCCATTAGAATACCACCTTTGGAGCTTTGGAGTTAGTTCCTTGAAGGAGAGGGTGGATCTTGAAGGTGGGTGTTACCTATTGAGGCTTCTCTCTTCTTTCCTTTTACATCTCTTTTCTATCATACTTGGGAGTATGTAGGACCCACCAATCAATGGTGGAGGTCCTACATGGCTCCATGAAGTGAGGATAAATCCCACTACTTGCATGCACGTTTCTATGGTGGGCCATTCTCCATGGACCCACCATAATGGATTTCCTCCTTGAATCTAGATTATTTTGGTCATTTAGACCTGAGATGCATGGTGGGGATGACATCCCCACCTCAGAATTTCTTAGATTTGTATAGATTACATGCATGCATGATCTATGTAGATGTATGGTGTGGATGTGTTGGTGGAGGGTTCATAGTATCCATCCCCTTTGACCGTGATATCTCTCTCCCTTTTTTTCTCTTTATTTCTTCCTCTTTTGCTACAGATGTTGGTGGCCCACTAATGTGATCATAAAATCCTAGATCCACCAGAATTTTGGGAATGTTCAGGCCCACCCGATGGACGTCCCAGACCACCCTAACATGCATGGGTTAGATGGCCCTTAAACCTTAAATTTCTTGGAGATATTTGCAACGTGATGGGTCTGAAATTTTTATAGTCCATCTAGGTGGACTCCACTTATATAATTTGGTCATAAATTCCTCTGGATATTTTTCTATGGGCTGAAAATGGACAACATATGTTATTGCCCATATTTCAGGCCCATTTGCTGCATAGTTTTTGGGCATGGGTTTTCTGAGGTGTGGACCCCACCTTGATGTAGGATGGAGCCCACACCCTCTATACCTTGATTGAGACCCATGGGATGGGCCAAAGAAGGCTGGACGTCCAGAAATTTCTGGAGTCCAGCAGGGTTGCATATTAGAAATGGACTTATTACACCTTGATTTTAGAGAAATTAGGCCACTCCAGTAGACTCCACTTGCTGTCTGTACATGGGAGCATCAAATCCACCTATTTTCCCCTTGGTTTGACAGGCCTAAGCTCACCCCATGAGGTACCAAAGACGGGGACAACAACAATTTCAGCAGTAGATTTTTTCAGAAACACCTTGTTGTCCATAATTTTTATGAATTAAATAAAATACTTATACTACCTCAAAAATTCTAAAATTTTTCATAGAGGAGGCCCACCCATGGTAGGACCCAACTACAAAATTTTGGGAACAATGGATACTTGTACACACTATGGTGGTGGCTGGACCGGCCCACTATAGCGTGGTGTCCAGATTAGGCAGAATTTCAGGATGGATTGATTTCTTTAAATGTATTAAAATATTTTTAGTTGTTTAAAAATCTTAAAATTTTTTGGAAGACTAGTCCACCCATGATAAGACCCACCTACTAATTTTTGGAGATAATGGACCCCTGTGCACACCATGACAAGGGCTGGACTGACCCACTACATTAGGACATCCAGGTCAGTCTGATTTTCTGGATAGATTATTTTATTTAAATTAATTTAAATATTTATATATGTCCAAAAATACTAAAAGTTTGTGGGGGTGTGGCTCACCAATGGAAGTATCACTTGTAAAATTTCAGAGCTATCGGGCCCTTGTACTGCCTGCGATGCGGTCGGGAGTGGCCCACCAAGCAAGGACGCCTAGGCTGGGGCGTCCAGCCTTGGCTGACCATCTAACCTGCTTTGTGGGCCTACCTAGATGTATTGTATATCCCATCATCCATCCATGTGGGGTCCTTAGGAGACTTGAACATCTTCTCCTTCATGGGTTTCCAATTTGGGCCCATTTAGATGAGATTTTGGGCTAAATACTCGGGCCCATAGGGCTACCTACACATGAGGCATCCTTGTCTTGGGCTGCTGCTGAGCTTACACTCCAACGGCACAACCCACTTGATATAAATTAATTAAATTGCTAAACTTCAAAAACTTAGAAAATGGGACCCATAGTGATTTATGTGGGACATGAGAAAATACATATACTATAAATTAATTAAATTGTTAAACTCCAACAACTTAGAAAATGGGTGGGGTGGAATTTGGGAATGAGCCCAATAATTGTTGCCTATAAATGTCTGTTTCGGGGCAGTATGACCCACTAGATTTGAGGAGGATTTAAATCAGTTATCTTATCATTTTTCTATAGTATTATTGAGTGTAATTAGGGCCCATATGAGGCCCACCCAAGTTGAGTTTTAATGGAATGTTGCATATGATTGAAAGACTAGTTCCTTACGCCTTGTGGACTAAATCCTTTTAGATAAGCCCATTAATCTTGGGCCTATACTCTCATATCTATTGTGATGGATTTAAGGGCTAAAATATGCAAGTAGTTAGGCCCTTGGCCGCCCACTAAGTTGACTCTGCACTTGGGCCAAACGATGGAGCCCAACTCACTTATGTAAAATATAAAATTTGCCCATGAAGATGAACTACTGGGCTGCCCTTGAAGCCCACCACAATATATGGCTTTATGACCTTTAAGGTTGGGCCCAAACCTTACTTGAGGGCCCACCATATTGCCTATGAGTTGGGCTTTATGTATAGCCCATTAGGCCACACATTGCTTGGGCCTTAGACCTTACTTTACATATGTAACGGGCTACCTTTTGGGACCCAGTTGAGGTTAGATGTCCTCCTTGGTGGCCCCAAGGTAGGCCCCTAAGCTCCTTATAGGTGGTTGAAGGCCCACCTTGGACCTTGTTGGGCCCGTTTCCTTTTTGAGGCCTTAGGACTCCCCTAGCTTGTGGGTCATTGCAAATTATTGGACCCCCACTAAGAGAACTTCATTTCTCCTTAGAGTACTTGTTTATATATATATTTTCATTATCCCTCCTTGGGAAGGAGGAATACATATTCTACAGGTAGTGCACTTACGTAGTTGTGACGCATACACATCATTTGTGTGAATTGATTGCATTGTATGGTAGTCAAAGAAGGACGAAGTTTTTCCCCTTGTGTACATTGAGTGCTTAAAGCTTGTGCATGATTTATATGTGTGACTCATGCATTGGCATCACATTTCATGATGATACTACCCTTTCTTCATCAAGCCCCTGCCTCCACAGGGATGTTCATGGATGACCGTATGTATAGACACCAAAAATATTACTTGAGCATATTGGGTGCATAGGATGCCCATGGGTGAACTTCTCAAAACTTTCATGGTACCAAGGATTTGCCCCAACACCATAACCGAGTGGAAACTATGAGCGCACGAGAGCCTTATACCATTAGGCTACGACTCCCACTGTCGTGTAATTAGTTAGGTAGGGGTTTGGCCTTACCTGCCTGGTGTGAGGAGGCATTGCTAGGCTAAGTCTGACCAACTCATTAAATGAGTCCGCTACCGTCGAGCCTTATTAGTGATTGGTTGTCCACAGGTGCGTAGTGAGGTCTCTTACGCTCGTTTGACTGTGCGGGTCTGTAGAGCGGCAGTCATTCAACAATGTAATGAACCTCGATGATTTCCTTATGATTGAAAATGTACTTGACATGTGGTTTGGATATGAGCACTGACATTACTTGCATCGCATTAGCATTGGTTGCATAAGCCCCTTCATGCATCGCCTTGGTATGACGCCCAATACTCATTACATCGTATTCATGATAAGCCTCAGTAAGGCTAGTGATATTGTCATTGAGCATGTTCCTCTTCCTACTCTTCTGTGCACCATTATCACACACTTTCACCACCCTCTAAGCTTTTATAAGCTCATGCATGATTGATGCGTGTAGGTGATCCTAGGTGGGTGTCGTAGCGACAAGGCTTAGAGTAGAGTTGAGCTTAAGGACTATAGTGTTGCTGACCTTTCTCTCCTTTTCTATTATCTTCTGTGTGTCCTTTTGAACCTGATGTAAACTTGTAAAAGTTCAAGTTCATAGTGGATTTTATGATGTATGCCTTGTTATTACTTGTTATGATCTTAGGTATGCTTGTATTGGAAATGATTATATTATTATGAAAATCTTCCTTGTAAGATTTCAGGATCAGAACTTGTCTCAGGAGCTGAAAATGGGGTATTACGGAGGTCGTTATGGCTAGAACAACCATCGGGTTCCTTGTGAGCCCGATTACCAAGTCTGGGGCATGACACCAATCGTATAATGGGCCCACGGTCTCATATAAGGGCCTAATAAACATCATCATGGGCCTCACTCATGGGCCAATATATATATATATATATATATATATATATATATATATATATATATATATATATATATATATATATATATATATATATATATATATATATATATATATATATATAACATCAGTAGAATCAAATGGGCCGAATCAATGGGCTAAGTCGAATGGACTGATCAAATGGGCTGATTCGAATACACCATTCATCCATTGTTAGAGATCATTTTAGAGCATTAAAAAAAAAAAAGAATCATATCCAAAGGATCATTTGGACCATACCACAAATGGTAATGGGTTATAATGACTTCCAGTGGACCCACCATAGCATTTATCTCCCATCCAGTCTATTTATAAGGTCACAAAGACCTGATTTAGAGGAAAAACAAATATCATATTGGTTTAAAACTTCTGTAACCCAAGGGGTTGCAATGGTAGACGGTCAATCCCATTGTTTCTGCAGTGTGGTCCACATGATACTAAATCTGTCTTATTTCTTTGGCCTTAGACCGAAGACGAGCTGCCAATAGGATGGACGGTTTTAGATTTAATACATACATTGATGGACCCCATAGAACTGCTGATTTCATGGGACCATTGATGGACGGTATAGATGCAACACCTACATCAAATGGTTAGATGGTATAAATATAGTACATGCATCATGGTGGGGCCGTACTTGGCATCCATGCCACTAGATTACTAGGCCAGTAGCCCAGCGTCTAGCAGATGGATGGTATGGATACTACACATGCATCATGGTGGGGTCCAGGAGCGTGGCCCACCATGGAGGGTAAGCCAAATGGATGGATGATTGGATGAAATCCATCCATCAGCGGTGAGTCCCTCTGGACGGTGAGGATTTCATCTCACGGTTACATCTAACATTAATACGGCTGTTGTAGGAACGGTGGGTCCCACGTGGGAGTGGCCCACCATGTCATTGATTAATATAAAATATTATATTATATAATAATATATCATACACACACACATGTGTGGGAGGGTGGGAGCGTCAGTGCCGGCTTGATGAAACACATCCATCATAGTAGGCCCCACATGAATGGACAATCTAGATGTCATACACATCCAACAAGGTAGACCCCACATGAGTGGATGGCTGCACACATGCAACGAATGGGGCCCACGTGGTGGCCCACCAGAGTTTTGGATCGGCTGATATTTATCTTTTTGCTTCATCTAGTCCAGGCCCATCCATTGGACAGACAGTGACGTGGGGCCCAACACATGGACGGCCTAGATCAGATGAGCCACATACATCTATCACATAATTTTATTTTATTTTATTTTATTTTATTTTAAAAAAAAAACAGAGAGAGAGAAAAGGCAAGGGAAAACAACGTTGAAGGGGAGGGACCTCGCCACTTATGGCCCCACCCTTATACAATGCCTACATCATGAGGGTCCCACATTAAGTGAGCCCTAAAATTTAAATCAATGGTGGATCACCCACCTATCAGCCTTCTACTTTAGCTCCTTGGACTCTTATGCTTCTTGCCTTCAATTTTGATGGAGGTTGATGAAGAATAGAGGGTTGAGATAAGCGATGAGAGGATGGGAAAGTGGGTCACACTTAGTTTTTGGCAAAGCTTGGGGGGCTTGGACGTTGGTAGCTCTCTTGGGAGTTGGGAGATTTCTTAGAGAATGAGAGAGAGGGAGAGGAATGATGGATTGATAAAGAATGGTGGAATGGGTGTTGTAAGGAATGAGGAGGGGGAATGGGGATGGGAAGGTATGGTTTTAGTTAAAAATTGTGTAAAAGAGGAATGGGTGTGTGTGTGTGTGGGGGGGGGGGGGGGGGGGGGGGAGAGAGAGAGAGAGAGAGAGAGAGAGAGAGAGAGTTAACTTAGAAAAAAGAGGGAGTGGGTGCTTATACTTATTATAAGGTGAGGTGACATTAGGTACGGAGGGTGTACTTGACTTGATTGATGGGACATGTTATAGAGATTCTCTTAGAATTCGTAACACGATGCGTTTCTTCAGAATGAACGCGAGCCCACATCTTCTGGCCCGGGTATCGGATCACTGCATGAGTTACGGAGGTATAAGTTTCAGGTCGAGTTGACTTCGATATTCAGGACTCGGCTTAGGATCGCGCACAAATTTTGGATGCAGGTCATGGGTTGTGATGTTTTATATAAACCAATCTGATTTAAATGTTCTTAAACTCGCAAGTATATGAATCAGATGTAAATATGATACGTATTACGAGATAATTCCTACGAGGACTGGTTGTCACAATTCAAATTTTATGATTCCTCTTAACTAATTCAACAAATATTTCAGTGAACTAATAACAAAAATCTATGGAAAATAATTGAGAGCAAGGAGAAAAATTCAATCAAGGAGAAGACTAGGACTTTCAAATCCACCCTTAATTATCCTAACTCTTGTTTTACATGTTGATTCACCCTAATTCAGATTGATATAAATTTAATAAATAAAACACACTCTATATCCTTGGTCGGGCACACAAAATGTATAATCCCTTAAAGCATACGGATCGCATCTTTCCATCCATGGTCAGGCCATGGATGAAGTTTTGAGCTAATCAGATGGTTAGAACCATGTGATCTTGAATTTTTGACCAATTTCGGGCTTCTTTGACTTGAACAGTTTGATTTCCTCAGATCCCTGGCATGTAAATTCTTCAGTCTTAGTTCTCTGGAGTGTGTCCCTTACTCTGGTGACTCCGGAGCATCAAATCCGAGCTTTTAGCACTCTTTTTCAATCCACGCTCCTGATTACATCCTGCAACATAAACACAATTAAAACATGACATTAAGCATTATCATGTACGTAAAATTATGCAATAACTGGGGTTTGATATGCAATATTCGACCCTCATCACAACCCCCAACCAGCATTTTTCTAGTCCCGAGCAAAATATGTGAAAAATAATTTCAGAAATAAAAGACAATTCCTGTAAACCCAAGTAACTTGTAATAAATAGTTGAGATGTGAAAATTCTAAGATTCATGAATGGTGAGTAGAATCTTCTCCTAAAATTAAGCTCATGGTAAACTTCAAAATCAAGTTCAAACTATTAATCCATTAATTTGAACAATTCTAAACATCGAGTTCAATAAGTGTATAATGTAATCTCGACTTACAATCATTAAAAGATCCAATTGTCAATTTCATGATATCATTGGTAATTAACAATGGGCATCATGACAACCACAACTGAAACCAACACTTGCTAACAAATTAACTTTTCATTCCACTAGCCTTTGCTTTATGAACAGTAACGCCAAGGAGGGGAATCAAATCCTTACCAATAGGGAGCAAACCTATGGTGAAAACTTGTTGCCTAACTTTTTCTAAATGTCAACCATGGGGAATCGAATCTACACCTATAGGGAGCAAACTTATGGTGAAAATTATACGACTTACCCTTTTAATTCTTCTTACTAAACATGATTAAAAAAAATTTCAGGCTAGTTCCTTTCATGCTTAGTGATTACCAAATTAATCATTCAATATCGAACCGGAATCTTAATGTATAAGCAAGAAGTGATATGTGAAATCATGACTCAATCAATGTTTATAACTTCTAATCATGGGTTAACAATTCAAATTTAACTATGAAATCTAATAGACAACTGATTCCCAGAGTCATAAAGTACCAACATTCTGTATCTTGTAATTTTAAAATCACAACTATCCTTCAAAATCACTCACCCCTAACCTAAAATCTACATTGTCCTCAATGTAAAAGAAATAAGTAGGCAATGCACATGAGACAACGCAAGTAAAAGAGGAGTTATTGAAGGTTAGTACTTGGATGGAGAATCAAGAGGCTTTCCTAAAAATATCAACGTAAAAGCGAGTCAGCCCAAGAGAGAAATTAACAAAAATAAAAATAAAATCACAAGAAGAAGATCATACCTATACCACTTTTGCAGCTGCTCTTGATCGCATTCAGCGTATGCAACAAGCCTTTAAACCCCTAGGTTACCTCTAGTGGATGAGTTGTAATCTCGTGAGGGTTTATAGCAATGTTATCCACAAACATTGAACTAACTAACTAAAATAAAATAAAAGGCTGGGTTGCCTCCCAGGAGTACTAAGTTTAAAGTCTT